>QARZ01041100.1:25259-115988 GCA_013407115.1 Glycine latifolia
CTTGGAATGGACCTCCATCATCATGATCCTTAGATAGTCCTCTATCACTCTTCCTCTTAGCTATCTGTTTGCCCTGAAAATCAAAAAATATTCAAGATACAATTATAAAAATAAAATAGAGTTGCTAATTCCCAGATTTAGTCTCTACGTGTCACTGACGTATTTAATCAGAGCTAATAATTCAGGAGGCAATTTGGAATCAGCTAATTCAACTTGTATACAGTCAATAATGCTTAGATGGAATTCAAAAATACAATATAAAGCAAATGGATTCAATATGTGAGCTACATATATGGGAAATTACTAATTTGTTTACAATGTAAATCATTACCAACTGGAATTGTCAACCAATTAAGCACGACAATAATAACAAGCAACAAAATATACATGCTCCAGTTTCACTACGCTCATGCTTATAATTAGTATTCCAAGTCAGTATTTGAATGAGCATAGGAAGTTCATATCAATCACAATTTTCCAAATTTTAAATTGAGATCATCAAAACACAATTAACCAATTTAACCCAACATCCCAAATTCAACATTATTAGGTTGCATGAAACAATGACTTAAAGATTTCCAAATAATTAGATTATCTCAACTAAAGTGGTGTGAAACCAACATTCACACTGAAGGTTCATTTCTTCAAGTCAAGATTTATTGAGCATAGGTTCAATTCAATCAGATTTAGGATAACCAATTTGCATTTAACTCCAATGGAAAATTTCCTAACCAATATCCACTTAAACACTACAAGTAAACAAATATCATGTCAAGCAATTCCAAATCAAGTGAAACCTCAGATTATGACCCACTCAGCATATACACAGTAATATAGCATTCATGTAAGCAATCCTTGACGCACTAGTGTCTGAAAAAGAAACAATATTCACCAAGCACATGTAGGTGTATTCACAGTCAATTGGCTAAAAATTATGTGGGTTATATCAAACTTGACAATATCAGGCATATAGACTTAACCATAATTTAATCAAAACTATACCAACACCTACTCAGTTATCATGCATTCTAGTTCACCAATGAATAGGCACACTAGACCGTAAAAACTCAACACAATGATATCACATAAAAGCATGTCTGGTCATTGACATAAAATCAGACTTTGCACTGGTACCCTAAGCAATGTTCAATTAGGTATAGGAAGCTTATCAGAAATTCCTAGATTTATTTAGCAAACCATGTCTTTATTCATATTAAGAAGGTTCAGGCTTCATTATCAAACAATATGGTCATCAAGACACCAATTATGGTTCACATTTCAAGCTAAAGGTATCATCATGTGTGATTGACTAAACCTACACCATTATATCAGAATATCGAACAATATGCAACAGAAATCAACCCTTAAGTTAAAGCAGGACTACATCATTGGTACCAAGCCTAATCTATTGGAATCCAGCATTAAACATCACTAAGAATTGTTGTGGAAAGCATAAAACAACCTATTCAAGCATCTAAAACAATACCCTAAGTACTAACTCAAGCATTGTATAGAATTAAGTTTCAGAAATCAAAATCAAACAGGACCGATACAAGCTAGCGCGACTCACGCCATTCTTGCGTTAATCGCGTGGGGTCGCAATTCTGCCATTGATGCTCTGCACTCAAGTGTCCAAACCTCAAACTATTGTGCTCTTTTTCATACAATGTAATGTTAATGGGTTAGAATACTGACCTTGTCGCCTGCCATTGCTGTGATTGGAGTGAAGACGAAGGGAATGCTCCAAAAATTTGAAGATTGGCAGAAATGGGGGATTGAAGCTTAAGAGTTTTGGGATTGGGGACCCTAAAATGGAGATTCAAAGCTTGGTAAGGGCTGAATTCTTGAACGGAATTGAGGGAATTGGAGAGGAGTCAGGAGAATTTTGGGAGAAATTTGAGTGAGGCGCGATTTTGGTTCTGAACTCCCTTTTAAAAAACTGAACCGGCCTTCTCGCTCGGATCGCGCCACATACCACGCTAACCGCGTGGATGAATAAAACAGGAACAATTGGTTCGAATTTGTGGCGCGAGTAGCACCATGATCCATGCGATCAGCGTGAAATGATGCAGAAGAGTCATCTGGTTTTGAACACCTGGCGCGACTCGTGTGGAATTCCATGCTATCAGCGTGACCTTTTAAATTAGGGCTCTTAGCATCGAATGGATGGCGTGAATAGCGCCACAGTTCATGCTATCAGCGTGAAAGCACTAAATTTGTCCCCTGGGTTCGAATAAGTGGCGCGAATAGCATGGGATGCCACGCAATCAGCGCCATAGATGGAGCAGTGACCTTTGAATTCGCCCAACTGGCGCGACTAGCGCCAGATTCCACGCTGTTAGCGTGGATATTGCAATTGGGGCTGCGTTGATTCGAATTGATGGCGCGACTAGCGCCATACCTCACGCGATCAGCGTGAGTTATTCGAATGCTCTACAATGCTTTTTAGGAGTTTCTTATCAATTTTAAACCCTAAGCTAAGCCAAATGGACTAATAACAATCTAAAATAAAAGGCTAAATTGCAAATTAACACTTAAAATTAAAACATGTTGTTACTAATTAGAACAATTAACATCAACCAAAATAAATCAAGAATAAATAAGTATAACTAGGCATAAAATAATGACTGAGTTAAAAACTTGCAGAAATTGAAAATGACAAAATTAAATGCTTGGATTGCCTTCCAAGTAGCGCTTGTTTAACGTCCTGAGCTTGACGGACAACTGTTAATCATCCAATGAATTTAGTGAGATGGAAACTGCATTCCTATCCACTTCCCTTCCAAAATAAGGTTTCAATCTACATCCATTCACTTTAAATGACCTGTCATTGTCTAGAGGGGAAATTTCTACAGTTCCATAGGGATAAACCTTGCACACTAAAAATGGACCATACCATCGGGATTTTAACTTACCTGGAAACAGTCTCAGGCGAGAATTATAAAGCAAAACCTGTTGTCCTGGTTCAAATTCCTTGGGGCGAATCTTGTTGTCATGCCACTTCTTTGTTTTCTCGTTATAGATCCTGGTATTCTCAAATGCAGCTAACATGAACTCATCTAACTCATTTAATTGCAACAAACGTTTCTCATTAGATTTAGAGAGTTCAAAATTTAAGAATTTAGTTGCCCACAATGCTTTATGTTCTAACTCAATTGGAAGATGGCAGGACTTACCATACACAAGTTGAAATGGGGACATACCTATAGGTGTTTTAAATGCAGTCTGGTATGCCCACAATGCATCATCTAGCTTCTTAGCCCAATCTTTCCTAGAACTTCCAACAGTCTTTTCTAAAATTCTTTTAAGTTCTCGGTTAGAAATTTCTACCTGACCGCTGGTTTGTGGATGATACGGTGTGGCAACTCTGTGGTTGACTCCATACTTGACAAGTAAGCTATCAAAATGTTTGTTGTAGAAGTGGTTACCTCCATCACTGATTATGGCTCTCGGCACTCCAAAGCGGGTAAAGATATTCTTCCTTAAGAATGAGACCACTACCTTCGCATCATTGGTTGGTAAAGCGACCGCTTCTACCCATTTGGACACATAGTCTACTGTAACCAAGATATATTGATTGGAGTATGATTTAGGGAATGGTCCCATAAAATCAATCCCCCATACATCAAACAGCTCAACTTCTTGGATGTTGTTCAGTGGCATTTCATCTTTACGAGAAATATTTCCCGTCCTCTGACAATTATCGCATTTTTCCACAAATTCTCTTGCATCTTTGAATAATGTTGGCCAATAATAACCACACTGCAAGACTTTTTGAGCTATTCTATTCCCTCCAAAGTGTCTTCCATAATCCGAAGCATGGCAATGCCAAAGGATTTTAGGTGCCTCAGACTCAGTTACGCATCTGCGAATTACCCCATCAGTGCATTGAAAATAAAGAAAAGGGTTGTCCCACAAATACCTTTTAGAATCATGGAGAAACTTCTTTTTCTGCTGCCGATTTAATTCTTCAGGTATGACACCCACATCGGGAAAAGATTCATTTATTTCTATCTTCGGACTATCTTGCAACTTCTTGTCTTGAATCCTTGACAAGTGGTCTGCTACCTTGTTTTCCACTCCGGCTTTGTCTTTAATTTGCAAATCGAATTCCTGAAACAAAAGCATCCAACGTAGCAAGCGTGGCTTTGCGTCTTGCTTATTCATTAAAAATTTCAAAGGTGCATGGTCAGTGTAAACAATAACTTTAGAGCCAATCAAGTAAGACCTAAATTTGTCTAAAGCATATACTACAGCTAGCATCTCTTTTTCAGTAGTGGCATAATTGACTTGTGCCTCATTCAAAATCTTACTAGCGTAGTATATTACATGTAACCGCTTTTCTTTCCTCTGTCCTAAAATAGCACCTATTGCATAAGCACTAGCATCACACATAAGTTCAAATGGTAAAGTCCAATCAGGGGTTATTAACACAAGTGCAGTAGTAAGTTTCTTTTTCAGTATATTAAATGCATCTAGACAAGCTTTATCAAAACAAAAGTCTACTCCCTTTTTAGTCAATTGGCTGAGAGGTTTTGCAATCTTGGAGAAGTCTTGAATAAACCTCCTATAAAATCCTGCATGTCCTAGAAAACTTCTCACACCATTAACATTAATAGGAGGAGGTAATTTATCAATTACTAACAACTTAGCTCTATCAACCTCTATTCCCATTTCAGAAATTTTATGTCCTAAGACAATTCCTTCTCTTACCATGAAATGATATTTTTCCCAATTTAAAACTAAATTTGTTTCTTGACATCTTTTTAAAACTTTAGCTAAGTTAGCTAAACATGAATTAAAGCAAGAGCCAAAACCAGAAAAGTCATCCATAAATACTTCTAAACCTTTTTCAACCATGTCAGAAAAAATAGAAAGCATGCACCTTTGAAATGTTGCAGGCGCATTGTGTTGCGCACTCGACAAGTGTACCGATCGTACAAGTAATAAAGTGATAAAGAAAAGTATCGTTCCCACGAGGATTGGTTGACTAATTAAATTATAAATTGAATCAATAAGTTGGATGATAAATAAATTGGATAAATTGTTGTTGTGTGTGTGTTAAATAAGCTAAATTAAAACCTAAATATAAACATGAATATATGGACAGACTCTGGAGGATTATGATGATATATGTGGTGAAGTAGCTAGGGTAATCCACACTAAATGCTCCCTACCTTTGTATATGTATTGTCTACTCTATTCATCTATCTCAAATTACTCAACATGCATCTTCATACAATAATAGCTAAGCTCTACTCCCGTAGTGATCTTAACCCTTTAACCCAAGTAATTACCCTAATCCCTTAGTGGTAGCTATTAGGTTAAGCATTAAATGATGCAATAAAGATTGCAAGCATACACTCTTATCCCTAGTTAATGTAAAGCTTGTCACTTTACCCAAGTCCAAGCATAAGGCCCCAATATTCCTATTGTAAACCCCAGCTCTTAGTACCTAGCTAGAGTGATCAATTCCAGAGAGATAGAAACATGCATTCAACAAGATAAAGTGAAATAACTTGATATTGATGAAAGAGAGCATCCAATACAATCCCAAAAGAGGTTACATTCAGTGCTTAGCCCTAACTACAATATGGAACTAGCCCAACCTCATAATGGGTGGCTGTGTTACAAAACAAAATGGCATACCTAGCTGAAGCAAGGAAGAAGAAGATGGAGAATCCTCCACTTGAACCTTCACTCTCCCTCAACCCTAGCTAAGGTTCCTAAGCTTCCTAAAATCTATTTTGTGTTGTTTTCCCTCCAAGAAGTCGTGCATTCAATGCTGAGGAATGGGTATTTATAACCCAGCTTGTGAAATCTCTGTTCTGCCCTTAATCTCCTGCTTCTGTCGAGCTGTGGCACCCTTGGCGCGAGTCTGGCGCTCCTGGCGCCAGTATCCAGAAGGAATGGCGCCCCTGGCGTGAACTTGGCGCTCTAGGCGCTGGATGCCAGTGGATTTGGCGCTCTTGGCGCCAGCCTGACGCTGATGGTGCCAGGTTCCAGAGTTGATGGCGCTGAAGGCGTGGACCTGGCGCTCCAGACGCCAACTTTCAGTGCTTATGGCGCTCTTGGCGCCAGAGTCTTTTCCAAGCCTTGTCCTTTTCTTTCTGATTTCTGCTCAATCTTGGTACCTTTGATCGATTTCCTGGCAATTCATTATATTAGCTCGAATCAAAACACAAAGAGGGCAATTATCCATGCTTAATGCTCAATTCTCGCTCTTAAAGCTTAGGAAAACCTCATGTGCTAAGCGCATATCAAACAATTCCCAGATTTAGATATTGCTGTCCTCAGCAATAAACAAAGTTCAAGTAGGAAGCATGGATCAATTCTCTAGATCAACATTGACAAAACAATCCTTGAGTTTAAAATGCTACAAATAACTGAATTTAATTCAAAACTTCACACAAAGCTTTCAAATTCATCAAACAATGAGTCTAACTTGAACACCCCTCACAGATGCAAAACTCACTCAACACTCTAGTGTTTGGGAATTCTCTCAATCCATCATAGCTCTAGCACTACCATAGGCTTGGTCTTATTCTCAAGTTCTCACAACAAGAACACAACACATGCATAACTGATCAAAAGGTCTTAAAAGGGTTGTAACTTGGTTTGGCTTACAGGTAGGAGCATTTGGGAAGTGGCTAACAAGCATTGAGATTGAACTTACTACATTTCTAAACTTTTTCTTTTTCAACCTATTGCTTCTTTCCACTTTCTTTCCTTTCTTCCTTTTCTTTTAACTTGCTAATTCTTTCCTTTTCATATCTCAATTGACTTAACTGATTGTCATTCTTTGTTTTTCATTTCTTTTTATTTTTGTATGCAGCTTGATATTTGAATTCTTTTCTTACAAAACCACTGATTAATGAGCAGTTCAATCCCAACTAAGGTCAGATAATGGATGTGGTTTGATGTGTTATTAGGTGATCAAGCAAAAGAAGGCTTCAGGCTCAAAGGGGTTAGCAAAGGAAATACTTGTAAGGAAGGCTATTTGGCCCAAGCTTATCAGAACAAAATGCCTTTATCACATCAATCATGCATGCATCAGAGAGAAACAGAGCAAGTTCTAGAGTCCTATTGCTGTGAGGTCGCTCTAGAAGAAATTAACTGTTTAAGCCCAAACCTCACAGGTTACGGTACAAGCTAGACTTATGATGATGTCAGATCAAACAATGCATTCCATTTCGAAATGAATTCAGTCATACAAGCATTCATATTCTCAGTTCAAGCTTCATACAACATCAAGTCATGATTCATATCACCAATGCTTTCCAAAATCCAATTCACAGTTGACTGATCAAGCAATTCTAAATCCGGGACAGGCATGCCTTTAGCAAAAATGTCTAATATGTACACCTATGACTAGGTTGAAATTAGACACAAAATTAATTGTAGTTAACTGTTTGTATAGCTTCACAAAAAGAAATTTTGTTATCCAAAAAGTATCTGACCAAAAGGTGTCTATCTATGGTTTATTTTTCACTAAAACGATGCATGATTAACAAAAAGACACGTGTTTCCTCAATTAACGTGTCCTTATTCCCAGATTTAAACAAGTTGTTGTCCCCAGCAAATGAGACGCATCAAACACAAACATACAACACGTTATGTGAGGAAACAACTCATGCATACACAAAATACCAAACATAGCGGAAATGTCATATATACGGGCACGCACTGACGGTGCCAACAAAAGCAAAAGTGTCATGTACTGAATGTAGAATGCATAAAAAGAAAATGACATGAAAATAAAGCATAAAATAAACAGAGAGAGATAGAGCGAGGGGGATTAGTGAGTCTGGTCCTCGTCCATGGTATCGGGATCATCTGCTGCTGGTGATGGATGGGCCTCAGGTGCTGGAAGGGCAAAAGCCAAAGGAGGCGGCTATGGTGGTGATCCATGGGGGTCAACGGAGAAATGACTGCAGAGGGTAGTGAGCATCTGTGTCTTAGCATCCATCTGCGTCTGCATCCTCTGTGAAGTGAGAGCCTGCTGATCTAGCTGCTGCTGGATTCTCATGGTGACGCGGGTCAGCTGATCGATCTGCTACTACATCCTCACATAAGTGGTGGAGGCCTCATGAATGGACTCATGGTGAGGGACTTGGGAGGAGGCAGCAGGGATGTCCTGTGGTGGTGATGGTGGATATGAAGCTGCTGGCTGGTGGGGCTGGCGAGATGATCGGGCTGGCTGCTGATGAAGGTCTGGAACCTCTGGGATGGGCTCCTCCTGACCCTCGCGAGGTTCGTACCTCGGGCTCCATGCAGTCATCTCCTCCGGAGAAAGATCAGCAGCACGGAGGAGCTGGTCCTGAAGTGTGCGCCGGATGGAGTCCTGGTAGGTCTTCTGAGTCAATGTAGTCCCGAGCGGCACGTCCAAGGGCTCGTCATTGGGAATCTCCAGGCCCGCGTGCATGCATAGATGGGAAACGAGGGAAGAGTGAGCGAGGAGGGATCGGGGGCTGCTATCCTGTATCATGTGGAGGATCCGATCAGATAAAGCATAAGAGATATCAAGGTTGATATCTCTCTGCAGCACATACAGGAGGCACGCCCTCTCCATGTTCACATCCGTTAGGTTAGAAGACAGAATGATGGTGGAGTTCACGAACAGGTGCCAGAAATCAGCTTCCGCGTTCAACTCGTTCCTCCGGAGCTTCTCGGGCAGATAATCAGATCCTATCTTCATCCGCTAAGCGGAGAAGCACCCGGTGATCCCTTGGTGGAGCTCATCAGCTAGCACGGGCATGTCATCCCGATATATCGCCTTGCCTGTGCAAGGGAGTGGCTGCATCCTGTTATACCGCTGCACGAATCCACAGCGTCGGAGGTCGTCGAAGGAGGTCCGAAGGAAATCTTCTATGAATTCGTGGTCGAAAGGGACGATTACACCTCTGACCCAGCTTCGCCTCTGCTGCTCCACTATCGACCTGTCCACATTGGCGCAGAACTCCTTCAAAATAGAGCTGGAGCTCGGCTCGACAAAACTGACCAGTGTCTGCCACTGGTGGCGCTCAATAACCTCCCTAATGAGGGAGTCCTCTGGTAGGCCCTCCCAGTCAATGAGGGAGTCCTCTGGTAGGCTCAAAAATATATTATTAATGAACGTATTTAAATGTTAAGAAAATTATTTAAACAATATAGTTCTAATAAAGTTTTTTTATCCAAAAACAAATGAAAAAAATTTATCATTTTTTTATAATGCAAAATTTTAAAAATTATTATCCTACTTTTTAAGATGATAAGTTATTAGAATTAAAATTTATATATTTGAAATATTTAAATGTAATTTTTACATTTTTTGACATTTATCAGTTAACTATATTTGCTAGTTTATAAGTTTTCACCTAACTTTCAACTTTTTAACTCAGCTTATAATTAGCTTATCAACTAGTTCTATAAAATATAGCTTAAAATTGTGTTCACTTATTCTTCACATTCCTGATGTCAACTACTTTGTGGTATTTTGTCTATTCTTAGATGCATTGGAGTGCAGGTGGTCCTCCCCCACTCTATTATAGGGAACACTACGTACTTACAGCATGGATGTCTTATTAGAGAAAACATCCTAGAGACTTTCGTTACATTTTGTGGCATATTGTAGTTTGGTTATCATGGTTAATGAGGAATAGAATTATTTTCCAGGGATGTGTATTTGAAATTATGATGAGCCTTTTGGACTTTATTAAAAGTAAGGTCTTGGTATTGGTTTAGTTAAGGTTGAGAAGGTTCCTTGATCTTTTCCAGAGGGATGTTCAAATCATATTTATTGTATTAACATATGTTGTAAACTCCAAGTTATTATATGTGGATTTTAGTTGTTCTTTGATGTATGTGGGTTTGAGTACCCTTTATACTCATTATTAATAAAATTATTTTTGTTTATAAAAAATACTTATAATTAACCATATGCACGTTTTATAAACTCTTATATATTATATCTTTGTAAAAAATTGGAGAAAGATTTATGATAGAGAAAGTAATAATAGTTCGTTATCAAAATATTAGCAAAATATCCATGATATTTATAAACCTTGTTGAAAATGCAAGGACATAATGTACTTAACTAACAATATATACAATTTCAATGTAGATAATAAAAGTAGGATTTTTTCTATTTTTTATTATTATATTATTGGTATGAGTATCAACTAGCTTTGTCGATTACTAATCTCTGTCAAATAACGTGACAGAAACACTTTCGGTGGAATTTCCCCTCTCAATCATGTTTGTTTTTCATTTACAAGACTTGAAAACCTTACTTAAGAACATCAAACCAAATAAAATATGGATATTACATAGGTCACATTTCATGGGATCTTTTCTAGTTTAATAACACAATTTGGTCATACTTTATTTAATGTAAATAGTAACAATATCCAAAAACCTCAACATAAATTAACTTGACCAATACAAATCATGGAGATTCTAAAATCTCTATCATACATGCCTACATGGTCAAGCAAAAAAAAAAACACGGATATTATATAGGTCATAGACATTACATCCAAGTTTTTTTTCTTCTTGTATCCACGTAATATATCTACAGAGGTAGACAAATAGCTTTTTCGTTGCTCATGTTCTATAGTGATCTTCCTTCTCCAAATAATACTTAGTAGGTCGAAGGGTGGGGTATCTGCAAAAGGCACTCCAACGATCAAGTAAGATAATGGTCTAGAGCAATATTTGAGAATCAATAGTGTCTGACCTCGATATTCTCGTAACTATTTATACATACTTTAGTGGGTCTTGAACTTGTGGGATTTTTCCCAAGGTTGTCTCCTTAGGTAATGTGCCTGTAACTATCATTAGGGAACTGATCTCGTCCCTAATGACACTTAATCTGGGTGTATCAGGTATTCGGCTAGGGCAAGCACCTGATATTATGAGGGGTATCAGGTACTCGGTCTAGTTGAGTACCTAATACTATAGTTGGTATTAGGTACACGACCTAGTCGAGTTCCTGATACAATAGAGGGGTATCATGTATCAGATATCAGGTACTTGACCTAGTCGAGCCTAATACTGTAGGAGTTGAGTATCAGGTTTAGGTACTAGGGTTGACCAAGTACTAATACTATAGGAGAGTATCATGTATTAAGTTTAGGCCAAGTACCTGATACTATAGGAGGGTATCAAGTATTCTGTCAAGCCGAGTTCGTGATACTATAGGGGATATCAGATATCGACTAGGTTGAATGAATACCTAATACTTAGGGGTAAGATCTATGGGATAACGGACTTGTAGTCTTCGAGTATTTAGTAGGACCAAATGTTGGTCAGCATCATGGGATATGCTTCAGTGTCCCAAAGGTTTTACTGGGTTAATATGGGTATTCAGCATAAGCCGAATACCTACCTGATATATTTTGATTTACTCTTTTATTTATGTATATTCTATAACACTATATTAATTATGTTATACATGTTGTCTTTAATTTGTATGAGAAAGAGAACCTTGTTTGATGCTTTGGTGTGCGACTTGTCTATTGCCTAACTCAAATTGTAGTCCTTGGATATTCAATAGGATCGAATGTTGGTCACCATCATGGGATATGCTTCAATGTCCCAAAGGTTTACTGAGGGTAATATGGGTATTCTACATTGGCCGAATACCTACCTGGTATATTTCTATTTAGTCTTTTATTTCTGTATATTCTATAACATTATTAATTATGCTATGGTGCTACATATTTGTATTTAATTTGTAGGAGAAAGAGAGAATCTTGTTCGATGCTTTGGTGTGTGACTTGTCTATTACCTAACTCAAACTGTATATTAGTATTATTTTTTCAAGAGATGGAATATTTATTAAACTGAAGTTGTGAGCGAATAAATAAAGATGAATCTTTTCTTAATTAATCATTTAATAAATTAAGGTTACAATGCAGTTTTAACTAATTAAGGGTAGATTTGTTCTGTCAAATTAATCACGTCTACACTATTTTTTGTTCAGTTAGAGACAAAAATTCGCTTTATTTTTTTTTCCTATAAAAAATAGAGCAGTTGCAATATGAGAGCATATATTAAGCATTAGACAAGGTACCCATACATATGACGAATATTCGCAAGGTGTCGAGGGATATAAACTTAGTGTTCAAGAGCTAGTTGGCCCAAATCTGATTTCGTTGGAGAGTGGTTGTGGTAAAGGGAACAAAGCGAAGGTGAGAGAGCCACTGATTAATATCTCCAAGCATATGCCAATGCAATGGTTCTAAGTTGAGATTTGGAAAGCTTCACATTGAGTTTGGTTTGGTGTGCCTTACCTAGATGAGACATGTCACAACTTGATCTCAACTTTAATGTCCCATCGACTAAGAAGAATAAATAATTAAGTAAAAAGAAAGAAAGCACCTATACCCCATATCAAATTAAAACTAGATGTCCAGTTTGATTTAAATATTTGCCCACTTTCTTTCAGCTTCTCTATAAAAGTAGAAATCTCTTAATTAATCTTTAGAAAATTTTATTTTAAAACTTTTGTTTATGAAAAATAATGTTACTTTTAAGAAATTTTCAATAATTATATTTTGTCCAGTTTTTTTTGGTAATATCCTTTATAATATGTAATTTATTCAAATTTGATAAAATTATTATGTCAAGTTTTTTTCATTTAAGGAAAATCTTTAAAAATCTCTAAATAAAAATGCATGAGTAACCTTAAATGGAAGGATATAAAATTAAATGTATATATAGATTTTAATGTTAAAAAAAGTATGATTTAATTATGTTTTTAGTCTCTTAAATTAAAGGATTTGTTGTCTTAATCCCCCACCAAAAATTACATTTTGAGTCCCTTAATTTAATCATTTCATTCAAATAAAAAATTGTAAGTTTAGAACCTTAAATTTTGGCAAGGGATTAAAAAGAACAAAATACAATTGTTAATCTAGAGGACTAAAAAAGCTTCTAATTTGAGACATTAAAAACATTATTAAGCCAAAAGTTTAACACAAATATTTCATCAAAGTTTACTTTGTTGCCATATTATACTAATGAATATATTTATGTAAATTAATTTTTTTATATATTAATAATGTATGAATTAAATTCTGGAACATATACCGCTAATGCCTTTAAATTTAGGTTTAATATGATACATTTGCTGATTCTAGTTTGACTTGTTATTAAAGATGTTTCCGATGTTAATGATGCCGTCAAAGAATACTCGTTGAATGAAAGATGGAAAAAATTTACACTTAAAAAGGCTAAAATAGTTGAGAATGCATTAAAAGGGTGAGTCTCACTTTTCCTCAAAGGTCTAAAATACTTAGTGGACTATAAGGTGTCAAATTCCTCCTTTTGAGGTTTCTATATCTAATTCTCTCAACAACAAAAAAAAAAGTTTCTATATATATCTGATGTTTCAAACTCATAAAATGGAGAAAAAACCCATGTGACCGTACTTGGTTGGAATAAGTTCCTTGGAGAAGTTGTACGTTTCTCCAGAAATCTATTCCATGTTAAAAATAGATCATTTATATTTTTTTAAACGAATCGATAATTTATATAGATATATACTAGTACCACTACTATATATTTATATTAAATTGACCATGTCCTTTGAGTATCTCTTTCTCATTCTCTAAATAAAATAAATACACCAAGTTAATAAGTGTTTTCTTTGCTTTATCTCTGAAAAAAAATTCTTCTTTTTGAGAAGTAATATTTTATCTCGTATTTATAAATTTATCTAAAGTGCTTTGTAGAAAACAAGAAATAAGACACGTAAAAAGGACAGGTGGTTTGTGTTCAATAAAAACACATTTCTATCAGATAAAAGAGAGAACAAATTAAATCAACTATAGATTCCACCACCACCTATCAGTGCCAATTATATATTCCTCATATTCCAAAATCTTAATGTTATTCTTTCAAATTCCTATCGACTTGATTAATAATATCATGCATATGATGAAATTGCCCAGTGGCCTATCTAACACTATAGGTGCAGCATCTTATTGGATATGTATTATATATATTGCATAATGTAACTTTTAGTACAAAGGTTGACGTAAATACTTGGAAGCGCCTTGTTCCTTGAGATATTATATATATTTGGAGAAGCATTCTTAGTCCCCGCAACAAATTAAACATGTATAACATGTTTGGGTGGAGACCTCGGAAAAACAAACTTCCTAAAGCTTTGTCTGTAAGTGCCAAGTATTTTTTCCAAAGTGCAATGCATAAATATTCATTAGCAAATGACTTCATGTATTTGGTTTATTAGTTTCACCTTCAACTTTTTGTTTCATGGATGTAGATAGTGGAACTTAAGGTGCATATGGATTGCCAAGGATGTGAAGAAAGAATTAGAAGGGCAATCTCCAAATTGAATGGCAAGAACCATTCAAACTCTAGATATCCGTCCCTACAAACAATTACACAATATGTTTAAAATGATTAAATTAACCGTCAAACTTTGCAATCTTTCGATTTTATATGATTTGCTTAGTTTTCATTTTCATAGATAATTGACTAATCATTACGCGTCACCATGTTAGGGTGCTGATTTTTTCATATATACTATTTTTTGTCGCCTATTTCACACTTCTTTCCCCTTTTTTCAATGCAATTGATTTAAGTTTGTATAAATAAAGAAATTATTGTATGATCAGAAACTACGACTTTTACATAATCTCAATCAACTTCTATGTGCTTAAACTATTCGACAATTATATATTATTTGGAGATTGACAAAACTAAACATACATGTGATCTTAGACTACACAATAATTCTCATGCATACAACCAAAGTGTCACCCTAAAACAATGTGAAGCACGCATTTGTATAAATAACTTCAACCCCTAATTTTATACACTACTCCTCATCCATTATTTTTTTTTCTGGGAAAGAGAAAGATCAAACACACAAAATTTATTCAATAAAAGGAAGAGTGTGGGGTTAGGTAAAAAAATTAATTATGTGAGAAACTAAACACTATTATTATTTAATTTGTTATTAACTTGTCAAAAGTATAGGGTTCATGAGGTGTGAAATTTTGCATGCAGGAATTGATAGCTTGGATATAGACATGGATCAGCAAAAGGTGACAGTTACTGGGTACGTGGAGAAAGGGAAGGTATTAAGGATTGTTAGAAGAACAGGAAGAAAGGCAGAATATTGGCCATTCCCTTATGATAGTGAATACTACCCATATGCCTCTGAATACTTGGATGAGTCTACTTTTGCTTCTTCCTATAATTACTACAGGCATGGTTACAATGAGAGTGTTTATGGTTATTTTCCTGATCAAGCATACTGTACGGTTCAGGATGAAACAGTGTTTCTCTTTAGTGATGACAACGTTCATGCACCCTGCAGTATCATGTAAACTATTATTCAATTGTGTGCTCATATATAGTCATAATTAATTAATGAAGTTATATGTGTGTGAAAGTTTTGCAGCAAAAGAAAATAACAGGAGAGTGGATATGGTACCTTGAGAAATTTAAGGATTTCGATAGTCATCTTTTGGATTAATAGTTGAATAAATTTAGACACACGAAAAAAATAAAAACAGAGTTTCTCAATAATATATAGTATCAAAATCATTCAATTTCCTGAGGCTATCATAGAATTTCTCAAATAAAATTTGTATTTGAATAATTATAGCTTGTTTTGAAACAAATAATATATTATTGACTTAACTATATGATTGATCCCTTAATTATAAATAAAAGTTCAATAAGATATCTCAATTATTAAAAAATTCAATCAAATTCTTAAATTGTTTAAAATACTATAATTATGTTTTTTCGTCTTAGTTTGATTGATAAAAACAATTATAAATAGACATTTTTATATCATCTGTATGGATAATTGATGTAAAATTATTCTTTTACATTGGCCATAAAGATCCCAATTTTACATTTTTTGTATTAACAATTAATGTTTTTTTTTTGTTTTACATCGATTATATAGATTATCAATGTAAAAAAATATATTTTCATAAAAAAATATACAATAGTAAGGTTTTTAATAATTAGAGTGAGTACCTCACTAAACTTTTTAATATTTGATTAGGAATTTAATTGAACTTTTAATTATAATTAAAGGATTGATTGTATAAGTAAGCTATATTATTTCAGTAGAGATGAATTTTACATGGATTAAAAATAAATCTATACATTGGTTGTACATCTGTTATAGATTTCAGTCAATAATATAGACTGTAACAACATTTTATATTGGACATTGAACTAATGTCATAAATACTTTTTACGTCGATTAATTGTTCAAATAATTATAGCTTGTTTCGAAACTGAGCAATATATTATTGTCTCATTACTATGGTCATTTGGCGGGGTGGATTGGAAATTTTGAATCCTAAATGAGAAGTGAATGGGCGAAGCATGCTCAATGGAGGAGTCGGGGTTAGAGAGAGGTTGAACTGGGGGATTTGCATTAGCTATTTGGAATTGAGAGTAGGTGACAGTGTGTGCAGAGGACTAGGAGGTGAGTGGTGCGATAAATATTTAAAATGAAATTTTATACGTACATCGATTAAAAGATAGAAAATAAAAGTGCTTAAGAGCTTTAAGATGCACACTATTTGTCCAGTAATTTTTATATAACCGTTTTAAAAATACATTATAAAAATTATTTTTTTCTACTGTCATCTTAACAAGTAACTCAATTTTAAAGTTTAGATTATAAAAAGGCTTAAATATATTTTTTATCTCTGACATATAATTGACTTTTATATTTGATCTATGATAAATTTTTCTTTAAATCGGCTCCCTGATATTTGAAAAGTTTTGTTTTAGATCTCTTTTATCAGTTAAGTGATTGATAGCATGATTTATGGTGGTTAAAAAATCGTTAGTATTTGTTTGAAAATCAAATTTAAAATTTCTAGCGGTTAAAAACTGCAAAAATCAATTAAAGTGAAAAATAAATAAACCCTTGTTGTTGATAGTTCCCAAGTATGGCCTCGGGCCCACCACTCAACTCAACGTCATCACCACCATTCGTCAGCATCAGACAACCCACCTTCCTCCTAACCCCATCCTCGCCGTCCAGAAAATGCCACATCATCATGAAAGTGGTTCCGATGTCAACAACCACGTCGTCGTCACCTCTACGGTCCACCCTTCATAGCATCTTCAGGGTTAGAATAGTCCTCTTCCAGATGGATATTCAAGCTTATCGGAGTAATCGTAGTGGTCGAGAATGAGTGAACTTGATTTGCAAAGTCGTTCTTTGTCGAAAAGAGCGAGGGGGAAAGGGTGGGGGAGCGGGAGAACGAGGGTGAGGTGGAGGGGCAAGACGAGGTAGAGGTTTTCGGAGTCCTCGATTTTGTTTCCATGGGAGTCGATGACGAAGAACGGTGGAGGTCGATTCGGTTGTGGGCGCAGGTGAAGAAGACGGTTGAGTTAGCGACATCAGAGTTGTCGATGACGATTGTGGAGGTAGAGGTGGATTTGATGGTGGAAGCTCACAGCAGGATGCTTCGGTGAGTGGCGGTTACAGAACAGGGGATGGAGAGCGAAGAGAAGTGTGTGAGAGAAGGGAAATGGAGTGGGGATAAGGTTAGGGTTCGTGGAATTGAGGGTGTACAAAGGGGTAATTAAGTTTGTTCTTACCAAAATCTGGAATAGTCACGCATAAGGATGGACGTAGTTCAGGAGGGTTCCAGACTCTGCACGTCGGACGATGAGCCAACCTTGTTAAGTGGGGGGACTTGCAAAATAAAGGAAAGGATTTTGACGCTCAGATAAGTACATCAATTGTATAAAGAGAAAATCATATATTTGATTATATGCATGCTCAAGTATACTTGAATGAGTGCGAACGTATTCAGGTGTGTTCACCGTGAATGAGATGTTGTTGAAAGGTTAGATGGAACCTATATTTATAGTGTGGAGTGTGGCCTTGGGCCTTTGTAAATAATTCACCTATAGATAAGACTAATAGATAATTAGATTACAAATAATCTGTAACTTGTAGATATTCTATACCTTGTAGATAATTAGATACCTATTATTTGAAATGCGGTTGCAATATTATCAATAATATTTGAATAAATAAGCTTAGAGATAATATGTCAAGAATAACAGTCTGGTTGCTAAGGGGAGTGCATCTGGGCTCCTGTAGCAGGGCTGAAGTGGAGGGTTGACATGTGTACGGGGGTCTCGCATTAATGGCCATGTGTATTTTTCATATTCTGGTCAGTACATAAGTTCGCCAACCTCTGAGCCAGCTTGCGGGCAAAGGAGTTTGTAAAAGTGTCTTATGTAGATGGAGATTGTTTACTGTCAAGGGTGGTAGACTTGACAAATAAGAGAGTCATGAGCTCACAAAGCCCCCGAGTCTAAAGAAGTGTTGTCCAATTTCGATGGTGGTAACATTGACAAATACGAGAAATGAAAATGTGTCGAGTTTGTCAAGCCCCCTAGCCTAGACACGTGTTGTCCTAGTTGTTACTGTTGAATTGTCTAGGGAGGACATGTTTTTTCTGTAGGCGAGGTCGGACATGCTAGGCAAGTGAAGTATCCAGGTTGGACATTTTTGCCATTATCTGACCATTGGAGAATGTATTAAAAGCAAGTGTTGCACTTGTCTCTTGCCACAGGCACGTGCAGCATTCGCGTAGTACTCATGCATACGTGTTACTCGTGGAGTGGGCACATACTGGAGACATGCGGTAGTGGATGAGTGGAGTCTGATTGTGGCCCGAATTCTTAGGAAATCATTTCAAATCCAGCCAGTAACTAAAGGGTTGCACCTCCATTTAAATGGAGTGGACACGTGACATTTCTCCGTCCCCTTCATAATTTGCATTATTGATCTTCTTTTCTCCAGAATCTTCTTTTGCCTTCCTCAATCTTCTTGTTTTCCCTTTTCTTAATTCAAGATACATCCTTTCCTTCTCTGAAAAATGTTTGTCTCCCATTTCTGACTTTGCTTTGGGTCTTGTTGGTAGCGATTCTGAGGGCTCAATCGAGCAAACCTTATGCGTGAAGTTATTTCTATTGGTGAATCCTTAAAGGAGGAGAGTCACCATGAGAATCCTGACGACGAGTCCTCCTTCTCAGGGAGAAAGGTGAACTCACATAGTACTGGCGAAGGTACCTCTTGCCTTTGTCATAAGGCGAGGCCTTCTATTGCTCCTTATGTCAGGGAACTCATGCCTCTCTCCACCATCCTTCCTCTTGTTGCTTCGGGAGGAGTAAGAAAGAATGGTAGTGGAAACACCCGGGTTTCTCCCTGGGTGCGATGTAGCCATAGTGTTAGGTCGTCGTCATCCACCCCTATCGTGCCTGGCTATGAGTAGGTGTGGGAGGACATTCTCAAGTATAAATCCTCTCTTACTTCGGCATTATATGTGAACGCCATGTGTCATCAACTAAGGTCGACGACCCCTAAGGACTCTTGTAAGGTGATTGTTAAGGCTTGCGGGAGTAATGACCTCTCTTTATTGAGGGCAACGCCAAGTGCTCTGCCCTTCTTTTTCATGTACCAGTGCCTTTTTGAGGTACTGGGTTTGCTTCTTTCCCTGTCTCCTTTAAGTGCGCTCTTCTTGAGTATTTGAACATAGGACATTTGATGTAACACCCTGGATTTCAAGTCATAAAAGATGGGCGTTTCTTTTGTGTGATATGGTGATTAATTATATGCTTTATTGCATGTTTTATTTGATAATTGTTGTTTTGAGTGCCCTTGCCTTGGTATGCGTGTTAGTAGTTGATAGCTGTCCTTGTTGACTTGCGGTTGCTGTGCTTGCACGAAAGATAAACTTGTTCTGTCAGCTGGGTACTTAAGCACATGAGTGTGCAGTGGAAGCGTGCTCTTCCTTTCTTCAACCCTTGCATTTTCCTTGTTCTCTCTCTCTAAAACTTACCCAAAAAACCTCTCATTCTCAATTTTCTGTGTCACCTTCAACTCACTGTCCCTGCCACGAAATCCCGACGTCAAGGAGGACCTCATGGCTGGGACAAAAGCTTAGGACAACACGTCGTGAAGTTGTAGAACGAACTCTAGGTTAGGTAAGGGGAGTTTATTATGTTTGATAACAGCTTAGGTAACATGGTTGAGGACCAGGGAGTCCAACCATGACGGTGATTGCATGTCCCTGTGTGTGTTGTTTTCCAGAAAGCTATGCCTTTGAGTGGATGGAATGGGTTACGCTTTATGTTCGTTGGTTGGTGATATGCTGCTAGCATATGATATTTTTTAGGGTTAATTGATTAATGATTTATTCAATAATTAGTAATATAGGCTAGAATTTGTCGAGTTGTTTAATTAATTGTTATTTATCTTAATTATGAGTATTTTTGTTATTTAGGAACCAACAAGAGAGGAAAAGAAGCAAAAAGAAGCAACAGGTGCTCTTGACCATCTCGCACGACTAGCGCCAGTCACCGTGCCACTCGGGCCAGCTGCTAAGGCCAACTCTTTAATTCAAATAAGCCACGCTATCAGCGTGGATACCCATGCGAGTAGCGCCAGATTATCAAAGATTAACTCCTCAGCTCAAACAAGCCGCGCCATCCACACCACTTCCCACGCGAGTCTCGCCAAGTTATCAAAATCAAACATTTAGTTCGAATATCCCACGTGATCAGCGTGGGACCTCGCGCTGGTAGCGCTAGAATGTCAGGAAGAACATTTAATTTGAACATCTCACGTGATTAGTGTGAGATGCCACGTGATTAGCACCACAGTTACATTGTTTCCTGATTTAAGTGATTTTGCACTGAAATAGCTTTGGAAAAAGAGCTTTCTTACCTGAATTAAATATATGAATGTGTGGGAGATAAAAGAAGGACACTTTTTGGCACAGAATACACAGAGAAATGCAGAGGAGAAAGTGGAGAGAAGATTAAAGCCAGAGATTGAAGGAAGATTGAGATTTTGGTAATGCTTCTATTGTATTTCTTGAGGTTAGAGATGAATATGTCTGGCTAAACTTTCTTATTGTGGTTAGAGCCAGAACCAATGTGAACTCCTCTGTAACTTGATTGATATTAATATGAAATTATGATAATTGCTTTATTTTACTCTGTTCTTCATTGTATTATTCTTTAGTGGATTTGGCCATTCTATTAAAGTGCCGAGGGTTAGAATTTGCAATAGGGATATTGGGACTCTAATTTCTGAAAGGAGTAAGATAACAGTTTTTACATTGCCTAGGGATAGGGATGTATGATTGCAGAATTTATATGATGTATTCTCTTAATGCTTAACTTGCTAGGGAATCACTAAGGAATTAGGATTTCTGATTGGGTTAAACGGTTAAATTACTAAGGGATTAGGATTTAACTAAATATGTGAAAATACACTCTCTGAGTAATTACAAGTAATTGAAATTAATAACCAATCCAAGTAAGGAAGGTAGGGAACAAAGGGGAATGTGCTCTGGCCACAACTATTTCTCATCACTGCATAAAGATTAATTTAAATTCGCTTTTTAATTCCCGTAATTTCCTGTCATTATTTAAATTACGTAATTCACAAAACACAACCATACTCTCTTCAAACTTATTAATTTTCTTCCAATTTCTGAGATAGTAAGTTACGATAAGATTGCATTCAATCCCTGTGGAGACGATACTTTACTTACTCACTTTATTGCTTGAAACGAACGGTACACTTGCCAAGCGTGCAACAAGTTTTTGGCGCCGTTGTTGGGGATTGAAATCACCAATTTTATATTAACTTTAATCTTCGGGATTGGAATTTCTTTTGTTACTAAATTGCTTTTCTTAGTTTATGCGAGGTATAGTTAATCCTGAGCATCTGCAGTTCGATCCTGAAATAGAGAGGACTATTAGAAGAAACAGGAAACTAGCCAAACAAAAGGAAAGAGAAGCAGAAATTTATGATTTTGATTCAATTTCTGAATTGGAATTAGAAATGGCTGACCGAGGAAATAATCAGCCAAGACCGGAAGATGAATTAATGGAGGATATTCTGGCTCCATTGTTCACTAGACCAAACTCCAGTATTGTAAGACCACCAATTGAAGCAAATCACTTTGACATTCATCCTTCATTGATCACATTGGTGGAACGCAGTCAATTTGGCGGGGAAGATAATGAAGACCCTTATGATTTCATTGACAGATTTCTGAGAATCTGTGATACCATTAGACACCAAGGGATGTCAAATGATGCTATAAGATTGAGGTTATGCCTTTTTGCTGTTAAAGGGAGAGCACTTAGATGGTTGGATAGACAGACATCAAACAGCATAACCACTTGGGAAGAATTAGTTGCAAAATTTTTCTCTCAATACTTTTCAATGGATAAATACAACCGACTAGTGAATGAGATCACAAATTTCACTCAAAATTAGAGGGAGACTTTATGTGCAGCTTGGAATAGATTTCAAGAGTTGATTCGAAAGTGTCCACAATATGACATGACTGTGGGCAAAAAGGTACTATTTTCTTTAATGGAATGATACCTGAATCACGTCTTATTGTTAATGTTGCAGCTGGTGGTTCCATAAGATCGAAGACTGCAGTCCAGACTTGTAAATTAATTGACTCTCTAGCCCGTGATGAAAATGAACGTGCCCTAGTTCAGCCCAAAAGAGAAGTTATTCAATTAGGAAGTAATGATGCAATGTTAGCTGAACAGAAAATATTGGCCCAGCAGTTAGCCAAATTAAATGCGAAGATTGACAAACTCCAAGTCTCTACAGCTCAAGTCTCATCCAACAGAATGTAACCTGCCATATGTGAGTATTGCCAAGGTGAGCATGAGTCTAATGAATGTCCTACATTAGTAGGAGCTGATCCAGTGCAGGTGAATGGCCTTTGGTATGATCAAAGACCCCAACAAAATTTTCAGAGAAATCAAAATAATGCCATGGGGAATAATTTTCAAAGGAGAATTCAAGGTGGTGGGCTAGACTATAAATCTAACAATTACTTGCAGCCTCCACCTATTCCACCTAAGGAGCCATCAGAGCTGGAGAAGGCCATGTTACAATTGTCCAAGACCACCAATGAGCACATTCAGGCCACCAATGCCTTCATTAATGAAACCAGAGCTCACCATAAAAATCAAGATGCATCCATTAGGAATCTTGAAAATCAGATTGGCCAATTGGCAAAGCAACTAGCTGAAAGGTCTCAAGGACATTTTCCTAGTGACACCGTGGTGAATCCAAGGGAACATGCAAAGGCAATTACTACTAGGAGTGGAAAGGTAATCACTTCACCAGAAAAGCCTAAGGTAAGCCAAGGAGGACTTGAAGATGAAACTACTATAGTTACTGCAGAAAAGAGGTAGAAGAACTTGTACACAAGAAAGAAAGGCAAGAGAAAAATTCTGCACCCTCCAAGAAGCCAATGGATTTCTCCCATTTTGAGAAACCTCCCTATCCAGTGAAGAGCAAGCAACAAGCCCAAAAGTAACAGTTTGCCAGGTTTTTAGACATGTTTAAAAAATTGCATATTAATATTCCATTTGCTGAAGCTTTAGCTAATATGCCTAATTATGCAAAATTTATGAAAGAGCTGTTGTCTAGGAAACATAAATTGCAGGATTGTGAGACTATTGCACTTACTGAAGAGTGCAGTGCTATAATACAGAGGAAGCTGCCACCAAAGCTTAAAGACCCAGGCAGTTTTAATATCCCAATTGCAATAGGGAACATTAATGTGGGAAGAGCTCTATGTGACCTGGGGGCAAGCATAAATTTAATGCCATTGTCAGTTTGCAAGTCTTTGGGAATTTCTGAGTTAAAGCCCACTAGAGTCTCTCTCAAGCTTGCAGACCGTTCTTTGAGGAAACCTACAGGAGTCATTGAGGATGTTCTAGTTAAAGTAGATAAGTTTATTTTTCTTGCAGATTTTATAGTTTTAGATATGGATGGTGAAAGTGAAATACCACTTCTCTTAGGTAGATCATTTTTAGCCACTGCTAGAGCTTTAATTGATGTAGAACAAGGGAAACTAGAACTTAGGATGGATGATGAGTCTATTACTTTTAATGTTTTTGATGCTATGAAAAATTCATCTGATGAACATGATTGTTTTAGGCTAGATGTTTTGGATAATGTAATTCATGCAGGTCAAACAAAGGAACAAGAACTTGAAGAAGTGTTGGAAATTCGAAGCCAAGAAACTATACAAGAAGAGTTAGAGGTAGCCATGGAGGTGCTGGAAAAGAAAGAAGATGACATCCCAGTTGGAGCACCAAAGGTTGAGCTGAAAGAGTTACCGGAGACTTTGAAGTATGTGTTTCTAGGTGATGGAGAGACATACCCAGTCATTATCAATAGAGGGCTGGAATTTTATGAGGAAGAGCAGCTGTTGAAAGTACTCAAGGAGCACAAAACTGCTATAGGCTGGTCCATCTCCGATTTGAAAGGTATTAATCCCTCTTTTTGCACTCATAAAATTCTTATGGAAGATGATATGAAACCAGTAAGGCAACCACAAAGGAGACTTAACCCAACTATGAAAGAAGTAGTCAGAAAAGAGGTGGTTAAGTTATTAGATGCAAGGATGATCTACCCAATTTCAGACACCGCATGGGTAAGTCCAGTTCAGACCGTCCCCAAGAAAGGTGGGATGACAGTCATTCAAAATGACAACAATGACTTAATTCCACAATAACTATCACTGGCTAGAGGATGTGTGTGGACTATAGAAGGCTTAATGATGCAACCAGAAAAGACCATTTTCCACTTCCTTTTATGGACCAAATGTTAGAATGGTTAGCTGGTCATGACTACTATTGCTTCTTAGATGGATACTCTGGGTACAATCAAATCCCAGTAGCACCAGAAGACCAGGAAAAGACAGCCTTTACATGTCCATTTAGAGTGTTTGCTTACAGAAGAATGCCCTTTGGCTTATGCAATGCGCCTGCGACATTTCAAAGGTGCATGCTTTCTATTTTTTTCGATATGGTAGAAAAGGGTTTAGAGGTATTCATGGATGATTTTTCTGTTTTTGGCTCTTGTTTCGATTCATGTCTAGCTAATTTAGCTAAGGTTTTAAAAAGATGTCAAGACACAAATTTAGTTTTAAATTGGGAAAAATGTCATTTCATGGTAAGGGATGGAATTGTTTTAGGCGATAAAATTTCTGAAAGAGGAATAGAGGTTGATAGAGCTAAATTATTATTAA
Source organism: Glycine latifolia (assembly GCA_013407115.1). Classification (NCBI taxonomy): domain Eukaryota; kingdom Viridiplantae; phylum Streptophyta; class Magnoliopsida; order Fabales; family Fabaceae; genus Glycine; species Glycine latifolia. The sequence continues at coordinate 50,363 of QARZ01041100.1, forward strand.
TCAAAAAATTACCTCCTATTAATGTTAATGGTGTGCGAAGTTTTCTAGGTCATGTAAGATTTTACAGGAGGTTCATCCATGACTTCTCCAAGATTGCAAAACCTCTCAGCCAATTACTTGAAAAGGGAGCAGAATTTTGTTTTAATAAAGCTTGTATTAATGCATTTAATGTATTAAAAAATAAGCTTACTACTGCACCTATTTTAATAGCCCCTGATTGGAATTTACCATTTGAACTTATGTGTGATGCAAGTGCTTATGCAATTGGTGCTGTTTTAGGACAAAGAAAAGATAAGCGTCTACATGTCGTATATTATGCTAGTAAGATTTTGAATGAGGCACAAATTAATTATGCCACCACTGAAAAGGAAATGCTAGCTGTGGTTTATGCATTAGACAAATTTAGGTTCTATTTGGTTGGTTCTAAAGTTATTGTTTACACTGACCACGCCGCTCTTAAATTTTTAATGACTAAGTAGGATGCAAAGCCACGCTTGTTGCGTTGGATGCTTTTGTTTCAGGAGTTCGATTTGGAAATTAAAGATAAAGCCGGAGTGGAAAACAAAGTAGCTGACCACTTATCAAGGATTCAAGAAAAGAACTTGCAGGATGGACCAGAAGTAGAAATTAATGAATCTTTTCCTGATGAGGGAGTAATGGCAATCCAAGTCAGCCCATGGTTTGCAGAGATGGCCAACTACAAAGTTGTAGGTGTAATACCTGAAGATTTGAATTGGCAACAGAAAAAGAAGTTTCTCCATGATTCAAAGAGGTATTTATGGGACAACCCTTTCCTTTATTTTCAATGTACTGATGGGGTGATTCGTAGATGTGTAACTGAGTCAGAGGCACCTAAAATCCTTTGGCATTGTCATGCTTCGGATTATGGAGGACACTTCGGAGGAAATAGAATAGCACAAAAGGTCTTGTAGTGTGGTTATTATTGGCCAACACTATTCAAAGATGCAACGGATTTTGTGGAAAAATGTGATAATTGTCAGAGAACAGGAAATATCTCTCGTAAAGATGAGATGCCACTGAACAACATCCAAGAAGTTGAGCTGTTTAATGTATGAGGGATTGATTTTATGGGACCCTTCCCTAAATCATATTCCAATCAATATATCTTGGTTGCAGTAGATTATGTGTCAAAATGGGTTGAAGTTGTGGCTTTACCAACTAATGATGCAAAAGTAGTGGTCTCATTCTTGTGGAAGAATATATTCACCCGCTTTGGAGTGTCGAGAGCTATTATCAGTGATGGAGGGACTCACTTTTGTAATACATAGTTTGCTAGTTTGCTTGCCAAATATGGAGTCCATCACAGAGTTACCACACCTTACCATCCTCAAACAAGTGGGCAGGTAGAAATCTCTAACCGTGACCTTAAAAGAATTTTAGAAAAGACAGTTGGAAATTCTAGAAAGGATTGGGCCCAAAAGCTAGATGATGCGTTGTGGGCATATCAGACTGCATTTAAAACACCTATAGGTATGTCACCATTTCAACTTGTGTACGGTAAGTCTTGCCATCTTCCAATTGAGTTAGAACATAAAGCTATGTGGGCCACTAAATTCTTAAACTTTGAACTCTCTAAATCTAATGAAAAATGATTATTGCAATTAAATGAGCTGGATAAGTTTAGGTTAGCTGCATATGAGAATGCCAGGATTTATAAAGAGAAGACCAAGAAGTGGCATGATAATAAAATTCTTCCTAAAGAATTTGAGCCGGGACAACAGTTATTGCTCTATAATTCTCGCCTGAGACTTTTTCCAGGTAAGTTAAAATCCCGTTGGTCTGGTCCATTTTTAGTGCGAAAAGTTTATCCTTATGGAACAATTGAAATTTCCCCCTTAGACAATGACAGCTCTTTTTAAGTGAATGTATGCATATTGAAACCTTATTTTGGTGGTCAAGTGGATAGGAATTCGGTTTCTATTCCATTGAATTCACTTGATGATTAAAAGGTGGTACGTCAAGCTCATGACGTTACACAAGCGCTACTTGGAAGGCAATCCAAGAGTTTGATTAGATCTTAACTCAGTTATTGTCATGTTTAAGTTTCTTTTTATTAGCTTGAATTATGTTATGTGTTTTTAATTCTTCGTTAGTTAATTAGTTAATTGTTAATCTTTATTCTTAGTTCTTATGTTTAAATATTATTAGTATTATAGTTAGTTTTAGTTCTTCTAATTGTAGGTTTTTGTGATAGGTTTAGTTTAACTTAGAATCTAGAACGGTAAAAAGCATTGAAAAATGTTGAAGAGCATTCGAATGACCCACGCTAATCGCGTGGCATCTGGCGTGATTAGCGCTAATAATTCGAATCAAATCAGTCTTAATTGCATTCCCCACACTGATCGCGTGGGACCTGGCGCCACTCGCGCCAGTTGTTCGCATTCAAGGGTCACATTTCCACTTGGGGCGCTAATCGCGTGGACTCCCACGCTACTCGCGCCACTTATTTGAACTCAAGGGTCAGATGTACAGCTCCTACGCTAATCACATGGCCTATGGCGCTAGCAGCACCACATATTCGAACCCAAGAGCTATATTTTCAGTTATGGCGCTAATCACGTGGCTTGCAACGCGGGTTGCGTGAGACATTTGAACTGACTGAACACCTTGAACCTTCTCACGCGATTCACGTGAGAAATGGCGCTACTCGTGCCAGATGTTCGAAACATTATTTTTTCTTTTACACACCGCGCGGATCACGCCAGACGCGGCGCGAGTCACGCGAGGGCGTCGTTTTAGTTTTTTAAAAAGGGAAACTCGAACAGAAAACGCGCCCCTACCATTTCTCTCAATCTCATTCAGTATCATTCAAAATCATTGCGTACATTACGCCCTGAAACAACCAATTCACACATTATAAATCCCTAACCTCCATTATCATTGTCTTCTCCCTTCCACCATTATTGAAAAGCTTGAAGTTCATTGGTGAAGCCATTCCACCATACTTCAGTCACTACCCAATGGAAAGAAACAAGGTAAGTTTTTGTTGTCTAACACTATACATTGCATGAATAAGCATTAGGATTCGAGGTAGGGATAGGTAGTTGTAGAAGCTGGATTCGCGATTTCGCAGTCCACGTGATCAGAGCCGCAGGTGGCACGATTCGGGTCATATGGAAAATTCATCAATAGCAGTCAGTTCGCATACTGGGTTTGTTTAATGGTTTCTTGATACATATACATGCTTGAATGATAGTGGACAAGCTGTTATTATGATGATTGTTGAATTAGTCGAATTAAACCATGATTTTGGGAGATGCTTAATAGAAGTAGTGGTTATGATGATTTTTTAATATCTAAGATTGTGGTTTTAGGCCTTACATCATGGATTGTCTAGACATTGATAGGGTTAACTAGTGGAGATCGGTTTTAACTGAAGCATGTGTCTTTTGCTGACATTATTGTTGAATTGGCATGAACTCTATCATGATTTCAAATAAGAGGTCCTTCCAATATTCCATGTTCTTATCATACTCTGTTCTGAATTATATTGGACAATCTTAAATGAGTTGATACCTCCTTTATAAGTGTGTATATGCGGATTTTGGGTTACCCTATTGTGATGATGATTGTTGCATTTAATTTTGGTTGTTCACCTGACATATCACTGCTTTTGCTAATTATCATTGTTGATATGGTAAATTCAATTGATTAGGGTAATTGGCTTCTTGTGACTAGGTATATAGTCTGCTGGTGATGAGTTGATTGACCTTATTCTTTATGTGTGTTGATTTTGATATTGACCATGGATAACTTTATTAGCATTGAGGTTGGATTTTGACTATCATTAATCTGGGTGAGTGATAGCACGAGCTTTTAGCATAGTGAGGAGACAAAATGAGAGTGAGTTGTTAAACTTGATTGTAATTTGGAAAATGTTGTTCCTTGGTTCATTTCTTGAAGGGACATGGTCCAAAATTAAATCTGGGAATCATTTGTGAACTGATTACATTGATATAACAGTATGGTCTAAATTTAAATCTGGGAATTTTGAGTTTCTAACCACATGTGTGTATTTGGGTTCTGATTTCTTAAGTGTAGTTTAGTTGCAATTAAGCATATATTTTGAATGATTGCTGTGAGATTGTTTTGGGGTTAGACATATCTGTTATGGCAATTAATTTGGTAAATTATAACTGACTCATTTTGTTTTGTTGCTGGTATAGCACTGATTAAGTTGTGGTAAATTGTACGTGATTGATGTTGATTAATTGAGTATATGCATAGATTAAATCTGGGAATTGTTAAGTCTGGTATTTGATGAGTCACTTTTTACCTATATTTTCTCATCTTTCTGTACTCATTTTAATCCCTAATTTGGCTTTAATCGTTTATATTCCGCACTGTTTCTCATTTAGGATTAATTGGACCGATAATTCAGATTTTTAGCGAATTTGGATTTTCTAAGTTTAATTATTCCAATTTTTATTTTCAGGGCAGTTTAATAATTAAATGAGCTTGGAATTAATTCGTGGACTTGAAGATTGGAGTGCCACGTCAGCATTATTTTCCGCATCAGCATTTTATTCTCGTTTTATTTTGCTTTAGTGATTTTTTTTTTTGGGCCAGAATTGTTAGAAAGGGGCCCATTTTCGTTTTAGGTCAGACTAGTATATTTAGGGAACTGTGCCCATGCATTTGGGGGAGGCTATTCACGTTCAGCTCCTTTGCAAGGTTTTAGGTTTTCGTTTTCTGCTGGTTTCTGCTTAAGGTTTTGGTTTTCGTTTTGGATTCTCTGTTCAGAATACATTTTTACATTTCAATTCCAGTGACTATTTTCGTTTCTGCTTCTGGGTTTCAATTTCGTTTCTGTTCATAGCTTCTTATTTTCGTTTCTGTATTTTCGTGTTGGCATTTGAATTTCGTTTATCTTCTATTTTCGTTTTAATGTTTAGCTGCTGTTTAATTCGTGTTTCTGTTGTTAATTTCGAATTAATGGAAGGCTAATTCTAGGGTTGGGCCCTAGACAGATTGCAACCCTTTAATGGAGGTTCTCTGTGCTTTGTAACTCTGTTTTGCTTGATTCTTCCTAGTTGAGTTTCAATCCTGTAATTTTCGAATTAGGGTTTTGCTTAATGACTCTGTTCTGTAAATTTCGAATTAGGGTCATGCTTAATGATTCTGTTCTGTGGGTTTTGATTCTCACGAGGTTCACAATTGCTTAATTCGTGTAGGGAAGTTTTAGGTTAATCTTCGCTTAGTAGATTAATCTGGACTAACCAAGGATTAAGTAGGATAGATTATCTTCTGTGAACCAAGGATATGAGAGGTGCAATCTGTTCTAAGGCCTGATTTGTTTAAGCACTGCATTTAATTGTTAATTCTGTTTTAGTTTATATAATTCCTGAATTCTGCTAAAACCCCCCCCTTGCCTGTTTAATCCCTTAACACAGACAATCGATCCTTGAGAGACGACCTAGGTCACTTCCTAGTATTGCATTTAATTGTATTAATTTGATTGAGTACGGCTTCGATCAGTATTCATATCTATTTGTGTGAAATTTTCTTTGGAATCATTTATGTATATTGGATATTTCTGAGTTTCAGGGTAAACGGATTGAGAAGGGGAAGAAGAAGAGCACTGCTACATCTAGTAGTAAACGGGCTCGAGTTTCTGAGTACGATGAAGCCCGCTTCCGCTCCTTGGAGTGTCAGGAGCGTTTCGACACATGGTACCTCCCCAAAAAGATTATTTCAGAGAAGAAGATTCTGTGGGAGTCTCTACCTGCAGATTCACCGATTTTAGAGGTTATCACTAGGCGACAGTGGCAGAGATTAGTGAGCTTCCCCGAGCCGAGCTCCAGTTCGATTCTGAAGGAGTTTCTAGCTAATGTAGACCCAGTGACAGTTGCTGAAAGGAGACTTAGCTGGGTACGAGGAGTCTAGGTCCCATTCGAGCACGAGACCATAGAGAAATTTTTGGACACCGCATACTTTCCTTTCTCCCGTTGCGAGTTTTCTCATATTTTTCTTAGTATGCAGCCTGATGTCTTTACCAAGCTGTACAGAGAGGAGATGCCTCAGCTAGCTGATCAGATCCGACATGGGATCACTGGGTTATACACAGCTTGGAAGACCAAGGTGGGCCTTGATTATGTGCCAGAGAAGCTGAGGAAGCACGACTTGGTAGGAGACGCAGCTTTCTGGCACCAGTTCGTTAATCACACAGTCATCCCTTCTACGAATATGACTGATGTGAATTTGGAGCTGGCCACTCTCTTATATGTGCTACGGGGCAAGGAGAATCTTTTTTATTTCTTATATTTTGTCCAGCCGGATCCTCCACATGATCCAGGACGCCAGTAGCAAATCCTGGCTCGCTCATTCTTCTCTCATTCTGCATTTGTGCCATCGAGCGGGTGTGAAGATTCCAGATGACGAGCCGATGGACGTTCGTATTGCCTCCGTCATGAGCCACAAGATGTATATTGATGCGATGGAGAGCGCCGCAGAGGAGCAGTTTCTCAGAGCTTCAAAGTTATCCTCAAAGGAGACAACCGCTCGCAGTCCTCGTGGAGTATCAGATCATGAGCATCCTCCGCCACCGGCTCCTGTCCCACCTCCATCACAGCCCGCTCCTCCATCTTCTTCTACATAGAGGCCACCCCGACACGAGCTGATTTATGAGAATTCCTCCAGCTATGTGTCTCTTCAGACTTTCATCTGGACTCACCTCGAGTATCAGACCAGTTACTAGAGGACCTTGCGAGAGAGCGGGGTATTGATTACACTGCATACCAGCCTCAGGACCTGTGTGCACCACCTCCTCAGTCCCCAGTTCGCCACAGATCACCGACACCACCAGTTCCTCCTCCTCCAGGACCTTCCAGCCCTATAGAGCCAGCAGCAGACTACCCTGGTCCATCTCAGGCTGCTGAGGATGAGACGATGGCTGGAGAGGAGTGATAGATAGGACTATTTTGATTATCTTGTTTTTGATTTTATTTTTCTGTTTTTAATCTTCCGTACATTTACATTACTGTAGTACACAGTTGACTACTTGATGAATTTGTGATAATTGTTCCATGATTAATTTGATTGTGATTGCATTCTGATTGGATTAATGTTTCGTTTGGTTGTAATTTCTCAAATAATGCATACGTGATGAAAAATTTTAGTGGCGTAATCCTTTTTAGTTGTTGCCGGGGACAGCAATTTTCTAAATCTAGGAATGGGCGCACACGCATTATTTATTCAAGGGACAAAGGATGTCTAGCAGAAAATTTTGTTGAATAACGTGTTAGAAGCATATCTTATACATCTCAGAATTAGAATGGTTGAAATCAGTGATGAATTAGATATCTCTGTTAGAAAGCATGAGTGAGATGAAATATGGCATGGATTGCATGAATCATGATTGAATTGTGATTGTTGGTATATTGATGTTCATGCTGACGTTGAAATGATGCTTAATATGAAGTTAACAGAGTCTAACTTGAGTCTATAACTTGTGAGGATTGAGCCATACAGTACTATTTTTTTTAGAGAGACCTCACTGTGATAAGTACTCCAGAACTTGATTTGTTTCTCTAGATGCATGTATATTATGATATGATTAAGGCAGTTTATTCTTTTAAGCTAGGGCCAAATTGACTTACCTTCAGCTTTCCATTGTCACCCCTTTTGAGCCTAAACCTTTTCATTCATATACCTGAAATTTGAAACATATACCTTGACTACCCTACTTGAGATTGGAGGAAGAAAGAATTAGAACCAAGACCACTAAATATTGGGAAATATGAAAAGAAAGAAAAGGGTAAGAAAGTTACCCAAGAAGACAATTCTAGTTTGATATTGAAATGCCAACAGAACAGATCTGAGAAAAACCAAATCTAGTGAAGAATCCAGTTGGGAAATAATAAGTCTGAAATACCAGCTGGTGGATCTAAATATATTTTCTCATTATTCTATTCTATCTATTGCAGCGTTTTGAAAAAGGAAAAATAAGAGAATAAGACTGATAGACTGGCTAAGTGGACTTGACTAATTCTAGTAGAATCCAATCTCAATTTTAGCCACTATCCAAAATTTTCCTACCCTTAAACCAGGCCAAATTACAACCTTATAAAGACCTTTCGATCAGTTGTGCATGCATTTATGTTTCTTGTTTCAGGAACTGGAGAATATGATCAAGCTTATGGTAGTGCTATAACTGTGATGGATTGAGTGATTATAATAACCTTTATACACTTGAGTGTTGAGTGAAATACACATATCTTGGTGAGAAGTACTCAAGTGAAACTCTTACAGTTGATGGAATTGAAAGGTGTTATTGAAACCTTGATGTGAAAATTGATTATACTCATCATTGTGATTCTAAGATTGTCAAATGTGATGTTATGCTTGATTATTGATCCTTGTTTTCCATCTTGAAATTCTGTTTATTGCTGAGGACAGCAATATCTAAATCTGGGAATTATTTGATATGCTGCTAACATATGATAGTTTTTAGGGTTAGATTAATGATTTATTCAATAATTAGTAATATAGGCTAGAATTTGTCGAGTTGTTTAATTAATTGTTATTTATCTTAATTATGAGTATTTTTGTTATTTAGGAACCAACAAGAGAGGAAAATAAGCAAAAAGAAGCAACAGGTGCTCTCGACCATCTCACGCGACTAGCGCCAGTCACCGCGCTACTCACGCCAGCTGCTAAGGCCAACACTTTAATTCGAATAAGCCACGCTATCAGCGTGGATACCCACGCGAGTAGCGCCAGATTATCAAAGATTAACTCCTCAGCTCGAACAAGCCGCGCCATCCGTGCCACTTCCCATGCGAGTCGCGCCAAGTTATCAAAATCAAACATTCAGTTCGAATATCCCACGCGATCAGCATGGGACCTTGAGCTGGTAGCGCCAGAATGTCAGGAAGAACATTTAATTCGAACATCTCACGTGATTAGTGTGAGATGCCATGCGATTAGCGCCACAATTACGCTATTTCCTGATTTAAGTGATTTTGCACTGAAATAGCTTTGGAAAAAGAGCTTTCTTACCTAAATTAAATATATGAACGTGTGGGAGATAAAAGAAGGACACTTTTTGGCACAGAATACACAGAGAAACGCAGAGGAGAAAGTGGAGAGAAGATTAAAGCCAGAGATTGAAGGAAGATTGAGATTTTGGTAATGCTTCTACTGTATTTCTTGAGGTTAGAGATGAATATGTCTGGCTAAACTTTCTTATTGTGGTTAGAGCCAAAACCAATGTGAACTCCTCTATAACTTGATTGATATTAATATGAAATTATGATAATTGCTTTATTTTACTTTGTTCCTCATTGTATTATTCTTTAGTGGATTTGGCCATTCTATTAAAGTGCTGAGGGTTAGAATTTGCAATAGGGATATTAGGACTCTAATTTCTGAAAGGAGTAAGATAACAGTTTTTACATTGCCTAGTGATAGGGATGTATGATTGCAGAATTTGTATGATGTATTCTCTTAATGCTTAACTTGCTAGGGAATCACTAAGGAATTAGGATTTCTAATTGGGTTAAAGGGTTAAATTACTAAGGGATTAGGATTCAACTAAATATGTGAAATTACACTCTCTGAGTAATTAGAAGTAATTGAAATTAATAACCAGTCCAAGTAAGAAAGGTAGGGAACAAAGGGGAATGTGCTTTGGCCACAATTATTGCTCATCACAGCATAAAGATTATTTAAATTCGCTTTTTAATTCTCGTAATTTTCTGTCATTATTTAAATTATGTAATTCACAAAACAAAACCATACTCTCTTCAAACTTATTAATTTTCTTCCAATTTCTGAGATAGTAAGTTACGATAAGATTGCATTCAATCCCTGTGGAGACAATACTTTACTTACTCACTTTATTACTTGAAATGAACGGTACACTTGCCGAGCTTGCAACAGTTGGTGTTTTGTGTTGATATTTAATGATGTTTTTGTGTGGTGTTTGATGGTTTTTTGAAAGGGGGGAAAATTGATGTTGTAAGGACTCCTCGTGCATGTGTGGGAAGTTGGAATTTTGATGCTGAAAAGCTCCCAAGACACATTGCAGAAGTGTTCGTGTAGGTGTCGGCTACCGGAACGGGTAGGCTGAGTTAAACACGTGTATCAATCCCTTGTGTTTGTGATGTTGGCTACCTGGACGGGTAAGCCGAGTTAAACACGTCTATCAACCCCTTGTGTTTGTGATGTCGGCTACCGGGATGGGTAGGCTGAGTTAAACATGTGTGTAAATTCCTTGTGTTTGAGATGTCAGGTACCGGGATGAGTATGCCAAGCTGAGCGGGTTACGTAGCATGCATGTGTGCGTGCAGGACGTGCTTAGTCCTTGTTTGTAGATGTCTATATATCGGGTTCCTTACCTGAGATGATACCTTAGAGCTGTTGAGCTCAAGTTTACTTTGAGAGAGTGAGCTACCGGGTTCCCTAACTCGGATGAGCTCATACCTTCTCGGAAAAAGAGCCATCGGGTTCCCTAATCCGGATGAGCTCGTGCTTCCTTAGGAAGAGAGCCACCGGGTCCTCTACTCGGTTGGATTATTCTCTGTAGAGTTGTTAAGTTTAAGCCTTTTCCTTCTAAGCTACCGGGTTTCCCTTACTCGGTGTTCCTTACCCGGACAACCTTGTGTAGGTTGGTGATGTTAACACAATTCCGAGTCTTGCAAGTGTTATCTGTTATAATCGATTACAACGCTTATGTAACCGATTGCATAGTGCCAAGTCCGTCCTTTGGTATCTTATAGAAAACCCAAGAATCCTTGACCGCCTTTGACCGACTTTGATCGATCTTGTCCGACCTCGTCCGACTTTGTTCGGATTCTTATCTCAAGTTATCATAGCTAGGTGCCAACTTGGACACTTAATACTTCACATTGGCTCACTTGTTTGTGGTGTTTATGGATGATGTGTAAGAGACGTATGTGTCTACTGTGATAATAATTGAGATCGGCCTATGTAATGACTTGAGATGATGTATGCATTGATAACATGGGGGGTGTATGGCAGTATCCTAGTCAGGATGAGTTGTTCCCAGGTCGAGCCATACATTGATGGAGCCCATGGTGATTATTGATGGAGCCCATGGTGATTTGAAGGCAGATGGATATACATAGATACCCACGGGGGTATATGGCAGTATCCTAGCCAGGATGAGTTGTTCCCGGGCTGGGCCATACATTGATGGAGATGTAGTGATATGCTATGTATAGACACGTGAGATGCCGGGCCTGGGTGGTGAACCTTGTAAGGACCACGGTCAGTGCATCAATGAGCCCTGTTGGGGTGGCTCTCGTTTGGGGCGGTATGTATGTACATGGGAGGGTATGGAGATCCTAGCCAGGACGGGGTTGTTCCTGTGCCGGGCCATACGTTAACGGTGCCTATGAGAGACATACAACATTTGCATGACGGAAATAGGATTGATGATTGGCTGTAAGGTATAGGGGTACTAGGGGGCCACGTCTGTTGGAAACTCCTTCTGACACCCATTTGGATGATCACCATGGAGGGTGCTTCATGTGCACGACACAGTGACCCTGACAAGTTATTGCATCATCTGACCACAGGGATGGCCTATTTCTGGGATGGTACCACATTGCATGCTGAGAGTTAAGTTAGGAGCATGCATTATGCTAGGCATTATGATTTGACTTGTGGAATGTCCCTGGATGCCTGTTCATGTTGGTTTCGCATTGATATACCTGTATTTTGTGATAATAATGTGACGCTTGGATTGTCTTCCTTAACTGATGTTATCTTTTGCTTATTATTTTGCATAATGAACTCACCTTTGCTTTGTTGTACCGGGTGGTTTGGTACCTGTGATGATCACGAACCGTGTTCGTGTGAGCAAATGGACAGCAGTAAGTGACCGGGAAGATGACCACTTTTGGTTGGAGCCACCGAGTAGCTGGGATGTCGATGGACTAGATCCCCGGCAAAAGTTGTATTTTGCTAATCACACCCCTTGTTTTGATGGATATACCTTAGTGTTTTGCTAATTACACCCCGATGTTTAATTTCTTGCTTCCCTGTAAAACACTTGTACATTTTAGACATGGATAATTGTACTTACAACTAAACCATGTTTTTATTGTGTATATTTATGCATTGGGATGTTTCGTACGTGTCTTGTTTATGATTATGATCATTATTTGCTCGCGAAAAATTTACTATCATTTCCAGAATCAAATTAAAGATATCTTCAGTTAAAACATGTATATGGAGTGATTAAGAGTTAGTGATACAGTAGCGACGTGGCGGGTCGTTACATTTGAGATGCTCTGTCCCTTCTTCAAAATTTGACCAAGTGTGTCAGTCTTCTTATTCTTTTATCAGATGAAACTGACGGGTGGTCTCCTTGAATAGTGTTTCCAAGAAGTTGTTTGAGTTTGACCCAAATGTCTTACGTCGTTTCAAGGACCATTTTGTAAAGGTCCGTGACAGTGGTGTTGTGGCAGATGGGCTGCCATTGATGTTCAAGTAGGACAGGGAGCTCCGCTTCCTGTTTTACTGGTAGTTCAATCCTACCAGGTTCAAGTCCTTTGGTGAACACTTGTTGACCTTGGTGGAAAGGGTGGACAAGGCGATTCTTGAGCAACTATTGGCTTCTCTAGACGCGTGAGTAATCTTGTCCTTGCTGTTGCCGGATGATTCCCTTGCTACTGTAGATGGTAGGCCATTCTATCTTGTCTTCCTTGTTCTCTTCTGTATTTATTTTTTTATCTGACTTGATACCTATCATTTTTTGGTGTGCTTTACAGGTATAATGGGTGACTTCACATGGAGGCCATTAGTGAAGCCTACTAGGTTTGGAGGTGAGACTGTGCCACCCTACTCTGTCCACCCTCCCGCTGGAGGCAAGGGTCGACCTGCTGGTGGGGTTAGCCTTGTTGATTTTGTTGCCACAAAAAGTCTAGGGCCCCTCGCAGCCTTCGTGCAATGAGGGAGGCCATTAGGCTTCTTCCCAATTTACCTATGTCGTAGCCAGCAATACGAGTTTTTGCTGCTGCTCTTGCTCTAGTGGCGACACCTACTACTATTTCTGCTTTTCCTACCCTTCCTCCTACTTCGACAGCTCCTGCTCCGGCCATTGCTACTCCTGCTCTAGCAGTGACTCCTACTACTATTCCTATTTCTGCTAATCCTACTGTATGTGCTACTCCTACATCTTCTACTCCATCGACTTCTACTATGTTGGCGTCTTCTCTGTCGTCTTCTTCCTCTCGCCCCATCACCTCCCTCGAGTTTATTCATGCTTCGAGGGACATTGAATCTTTATGGAGAGTAGGGCATAGGCCAGAGCAAAGGACCCTGACCCTTTTTGACAAAAATTTGATCTGTTCGGTCGGGGTTGAAAGCGCTACTGATTTTGCAAAGACCTTTTTTCATAGGAGCCTCGCTATTTTGGAAGAAAATTGTCAGCGCCACCATATCACCAAACAGTTTTAGCATCTGCATATATGAGGAATGGGAATGTTTGGAGTTGGAAATTTAAATCAATAAATAATAATTAAAACTATTTCAATATAATACATATTGGGCAAATGTTTCTCAAACATAAAATTGAGACAAAATGTTATCAGATTTTATAACGTATTGTTAAGATATGTATATATAAAAAAAATATACGTTGAGAGATGATTATATACAATCTTATATGTACAATATTAAGTTCATGATACTCAAATAATAAAACATAAATGTTCACTTTGGTTCCTACATTTTGCAGGTATTGACAATTTTGTCCATTTATTATGAAAATGATCAATTTAGTCCATAAATGTGTAAATTTACTAACAATTTTGTCTGATCGTCAAGTTATCTATGTTTTATTAACATTTTCAGCGATGTGATACATGAAGGATGGCATGGCAAATTCATGTGAAGGATGACATGGAAAAATCACGTGGTGGAAGTGATCTCCCCGCGCTGGGCTAGATATTTTGGGGACCAAATTGTCAATTCTCTCTTTTTATTTTTGCCTCTAAAAGTTGCCAAACAAAGTGACCATTCATCTTTGGCTCCATCACAGCCACGAAGCAAGGCCGCTGCAATAAGGACTTTCATGAACTCAACCTTCATATCTTCGGATTCTCCATCATCAGCACCTCTGACTCAACCCCAACATATTTGACTCTATTGTTGCCTCTGACGATGACGACAACATGGAAATCACCAACACCAAGTGGTTCTTCCCCCTCTCCATGACCCATGACAAGGCTTCTTAAACTCTATCCCATATGGGTCACCAACTATAACCGTCCATTGATTGATGTTCCGTTCTTTTTATTTAATTTTTTGTATTTGTTTGTTTTGCTAATTAATGTCTTTGTTTGGTTTCTTTGTTGTTGTTTTTCTGAATTTTAGTTGTTTCCAAGTGCATAAATTAGTTTGGATTTTGGAGGATTTGAAATTAATTAGTTAAGATATTTATTGATTTTAAGTTAATAATCCTAATTCCTAAATTTGGGATTTGCTATTTAAAATTTTAAATTGATTCAAATTTGAATTTAGAATAAAATTAAAGAAATAAGGTTTCTCCCCATTGAATGGCCATTTTTAAATTCACATAATTATCGTTAACTATTTAGTCAATAAGTTATATTTGTTAGGGACCATTTTGTCATTTTATCATATTAGCACAAAATTAGGAAGAACAACTTTCTTCTCAAAATACAAGTTATCTTCGTAAGTTTAAAAATAATCGTTAAAAATGTTTTAATTAGTCCAAAATATTGTTGGCTAACATGGAATGTCCTTGGACCTGTGCATTTGCCACACCAACATCAGCATGTCATGCATGTACTTAACATGAAAGAAAATAGAGATAACTTGATGGTCGGACTAGCTAAATTGTTAGTACATATTTATATTTATGGATTAAATTGATCATTTTCATAATAAATGGATGAAATTGTTAACGCCAACAAAATACAAGGACTAAAATGGACATTTATTCAATAATAAAATTCTAAATATTGTGTATTTAAATAATACAAGATTGGAAAAATAATGTTATATAAGATTTGACCATTTAAAATTGAGGACTCAATAAGGTCCTACTCTATTGGATAAATTGTGTAAATATGATCGATGTAAGATACATAATATACATTGCATACTCTATTGGATATATATATATATATATATATATATATATATATAATTATTGATATGATTTTCAAAATGATTATCATAAAAGTTAACGAATGTAATGCCTCAACTTACGATCTTGTTATTATTGATTTTTAATGAAAATTCTTTTCAACTTACTTAAAAATATCAAACCATCGTATTCAACTTACTTACAAATAACAAACCATGATTACTAATGACTGATATTAAAAAGATTTCCATCACTAATTAATATTTATAAACTTGATGTAATAAAAATACAAACTGATACTAATTTTTATTGCATAGTACTAATAACTAAAATATTTTGTCACAACAGAACATCTTCAACTAAACATCTTCAATAACATCCTTTTTCCAGTAATCAGCTCGCCAATCTTTCTTTACTGTTCATCTACTCGTCCGAATAAAATCGAGGTCATAGCAGGTGTCAACCACAGACACAAAACATAGGGTAAGTTTATGATAAACATAATTTAAGCAACATATTATATTCAATATGCAGATATTCATAACATCATCCTCAAAATGCAGTTCTAATTTTATATGATGCATGATTCCCTTAAACTCTTATCATTTGGTACCAACAGTCAAGATAGCCCCATCCCAGTGACACAAAACTGAAACGATAAGTCAGGGTACCACAATGTTGCAGCAGGATTCTCACCCACACTTCATGTGATCATCATGGGTGGCATGATTTCCCCACTGCCGAGTCACCCCCCAGCTCAGACTCCTCTTGTCTGAATGCTCGAACTCAGTTCCTGCATCTATCTGACACACCTCCTCTTTGAGGCAACTCTTATACACACCTCCTTTCTGAGGCAACTCTTATGCACATGAGACACATGAAACTGATTCACTTAATGCATAACTCTTTTCATTTTATCAACTCATATTTATTTTTAACATCAATTTTCAATCACTGTCTCATATACTTTACTCAGAAATTTGACATTTAATCAAGTACAGAACTCAGCTTGATACTCATGTACAGAAACTCAACATATTATTCATGTACAGAGATTCATAGAAACACTCAGTAACACATGAACTTCATAGAGATTCATAGAAACACTTAGCCACACATGAACTTCAAACACTTATTCAAACACAAGCAACACTTAAACTATCTTTATCATAAAACTTCCCCATACATACCTTATAACCTCTTAATAAGCTTGTCTTTCTCTTCCTAAAGATACTAGCTTTACACGTGATTCTTCAAGGAAGTGGGGTCTTTTTCTTACTTGATTTAGGCTTTGAAAAGGAAAGGATGAAAGTGAAATGAAAGGGATGTGAGAGAGGAAGTTCACGTGTGGTATGGTATGTAGGGAGAAAGTCTTGAAAATGACCTCCACTTAAGGTCCCTTTCTTCCTTTATATAGTATTTGGAAAATAATATAATATTCAAGGACATAATTGCCCTTCTTAGCTAGTTTCATTCATTTAGTTCCATCATAACTTAGTTTCTTCTTATTCCATTACTTCCTAACTAAACTCATTATTATTCTTTTACTTTATAAAAAAAATCTTCCAAGTCATTATGTTTCCTTTACAAGTGTCCCACCACTTGTCATTGTCTTGAAATTTCTTCCTCCTTCTCCATTCCTCACGTGACCACAAGGGAAGGGAGAGAAGTTTTGCTTCTTTTCATGTTACTTTTGTATACGTATGTCATTTTTTTGATTATTCCAATATGCCTTTACACATGGCATTTTCTAGTAGGAAGTAAAGTTTAATTCGAATTCTTCTACCTAAAGATAATATTGAATAATAGAATTCTAGAGATTCCCAGAAACTGACTCCAGTTACAATACAAATACTCACAAACAGTCTTATACAGAGTGCTACATAGACTTTACATACAAGATTGCTTTTATCTTTATTCTGATTGGTCTGTTCTGCTTCTAACCATCAAAATTCCTAAACCATTTTATTAAATACGTTTGTACTTCCTACAATTAAGAGAAAATTTCATAGATTCTATTTATCATTTTTCCATATTTTTCTGATGTTTGAATTCTTCTGAATAAAGTTTCAAAGTTATTACCTTATAAAATTCATAGAAATTCTATTCTAAGGTTTTCTGTCACAAAGTATTTTGGTAATCTACCATCTAAAAGTACTCTGTAATTTCCTCAAGTTTTCACAAAATCTCTAAGGGTGTCTTAGGCTATTTTAACCTCTAGGGTATTATGGTAATTTCCCAAATATCCAAGGGTATTTGTGTAATTTTATCTTAAGGGCATTCCTTGTAATTTCTGCTTTAAGAGAATGGTGATATGGTCATTTCTCTTCAAACATTTTTGTAATATGTCTAATTAATATTTCACATAAATACTTGAAATATAAGCTAATCAAATTTCTCTTAACTTAACACTTACTTCAATAATCGCACAAGAATATTGAAATCAACATATACTTGCAGTTAAAAAAATCAGGGTGTTACAACGAACTTAACATAAATATCATAATAGGTTGTGATTAAATGATAATGTAAAATTGTTTTACACCGTCACTACATAACTTATTTTTTATAATTTTATTTTATTTTCACTTAAAAATATTCATACGATAAATGAAATACTTATTATTATTGTTTTTAATTCATTAAAGACTAAAACGAAATAAAAGTAAACCGTGAAACCTTTGTAAAGTTTATCTGTAGATCAATTATATATATATATATATATATATATATATATGTGTGTGTGTGTGTGTGTGTGTGTGAAATATCTAGGGAAAAGATTAAAAAAACTCGCATTAAACTCTTTTGTTATTTAAAAAGGAAAAACATCCCTCTCAATTGATAGGGATCATAGCAGTGATAATGGGAATCATATAATTATATAATAGTATAAGCTATCATAACTAGTATTTATTATCAGTAAAAATGTTAAGAGATTTAACTTAATTGATTAAAGACGATGCATGAATTATTGTAAGTCTTATAATAATGTTTTTGATTCCCATAAATGAAAAAACAAATTATCCAGTAAAAAAAATTTTATTGTACAATGATCTACTTATGGTTTAAACTTTTTTTTAAGACTCTTGGTTTAAACTTATAACCTCATACTCAAGCATCTTGTAACTAGGCCGACCTAGTGGTTCTGATAAGAAATGGTATTATAACATGAAAAATAATTACTTACAAAAAAGTGCCTCTTTATTTTTAATTTTTTTTAAAAGTTAGTGGTGATTTTGGTCATGTCCACTATGGTTGGGGTGACAATCGCAAAAATGAAGCTTCACAAAGCGAACTGGAAGTGACACTACTAATAACTAATAACGTTTGTAAATGCGTGCTCTATGCAAAGATCGTACAAATAGAATAGGAGCTGCTTCCGCTCACTAATGTTTCGAAAGTATAATAAGATGTTTGAAATTATTTTGAGGGCATTAAAATTGGAAGCTACTAATTTATTTATTTTTTACCTTAAAATAAATTTATTCAAACATGAGGCATTATAGGTTTGTTTGACTTAGGTTTATACGCTACTTATTTGGAAGCTATTTAATTTTTTTATAAAGAAATGTTACCCACCAAAAATGATTTCCAACAAATTTAAACCAAACAGAGATATCAAGAAGAGAGTATCATAGTGCCTTACTACTTCTCTTTCTTATATTTATTTACCTATCTATTTATTTATATAATAAAAGATATTTTGGTAGAAATAAATGTATTTCTATGCTAATAATTTATCCAAGAATCAAAACCAAAATACTTTCTTAAGCAATTAATTTTTTTCTCTCCTTTTTATTAATCTCTTATTATTAAAGCGTTCTGCATAGATTTTTTCCTGCCCATATTGCATGATAAATCCCGCCTATGATCTCGAATAAAATCACGTAAGTCACTAAGTATCCATGCAACACTACAAAAAAACATATTTTTTCTGACGGATGTTTCTGGCAATTAGAAGAAACCGTCAGAAATGTGTGTTTCTGGCTACAGCCACTTATTTATTTTTTAGTTTGATTACGTCCCTCAACACATCAGCTGCCTCTCCGCATTCCTTTCTCACTTTCTTCACTATCGATTACGATGTCTCTCTCCTTGCACAACAACTTTTCATTCCTTTCTCACTCTCTTCACTTCGTGCTCGACTGAAGCGTTCCCTTCGCATTTGCATTCACATTCTAGGGTTCACTCCTCACATTTTCTCATTCTCAGTGTCTCGCATTCTGGAGTTCAGTCCTTGCATTCTTTCCGCACTCTCACATACAAAAATCGCATCCATTCAAGGTAATTTTTAAATCCTATTTTGCGATTCTCCAATATTTTTCTCACTTTGTTTTTTCTTCATTTATTTGATTTTAGTTCATATTTTTTTGTTACTCTGCTTCTATGAAAGGTTGTTCTCCCGCTGAGTGTATCGTGAAGCTTCAAGATTGGGAAAAAGTAAGAGAACTTAGGTTACTTCATTTTAGAGAATTTATGTGTATGTTGTGATTAAGTTTTTGCATTTTGTGCTTGTATTCCGAGTTGTTTTGAAGCCTCTTTGGTTACTATGAATTATAACTATGAAATTTCTTTTTTGACAGCTTGGAAGGAAGGTGAGGAGTAGAGACACCAACTCCTAAAACACATCTGCAATTATGGTACCGATTCTCAATTGATAGTGCTCAAATAATGTAGTAGTGTTTTTTTCACAGCAAAATTTAGGTTACTTGCAAGGTGTTTAATGAAATGTCTTATTTCTTCTTTGCTTTAGTTTGAATACTTCAAATAATTTTAATTTCACCATTAATTCTGCTTTGAATTTTGAATGGCAAGGTGCAATCCAATATGAAAGGCCAATTTATCAAGTTGTCAACAACAGTTGTACATTGGTTGTTGCTCACATGCTTTTGCTATTTACTGTTGTGAATTTTTATCATTTTAGTGTTGTAATCTTTACAGTCTCATAGTCTCTGTTGCACTGAATCCTTCATGAAAGAAATGTAGCTCAGGAACTTCACCAAATGCAGCCTGATGAGCAAACTAAAAATAAGATGTTGGACATACTAAAAAGATTTCATTCACAAGAGGAAATGGATGAGGATTGTAAGTAATCCATGTTTTCCTTTGCTTTCAGATGTTGTAATTTTCATTGCCATGTTGGGATATCACTTGTTGTTTGGTTTGTTTGTTTTCTTTCTAAAATACAATAAGTAGTTTAATTAGGAAAAGAATGCCCAATAGTTGGCATAAAAATAATCTTCAATAATGGAGTATGGCTGCCACTTTTTCATAGAAGATAGAATGAGAAAATTGACTAAGAAAAGAAGGAACAACTGTAGAGGGTTAGAATTCTTGCAAATTGTAATGGAAACAGGAAGATGCCAATCTGTTCCCCCTTCCCTAGTCCCTACCCAGGTCACCTGTTATGTAACCAAAACACCAGAAAAGGAAAGGAACAAGAACGTGCAAAATTGATGAACAGTCTATGGAGCACTGAGTTAATAGGATTCTGTGATTACCGAAGCTCATCATGGCTAGTCATTTAATGAATGTTAAATAAATTTTAATATCAGAAGTTCACTCTTATTGTTTCGTGTTGATTGCTTTAGAAGATTTGTTGATGTAGTAAGTATTAATTCATGAGTTATTCAAAGTACTGCTGGAGAAGGGAGCTAAACTTCTATCCTTGTTGCCTTAGCTTTTTGCAGATTCAACTTTATCTGAGCAGACAATGGAAATTTTTTTGTCTGGTATGTTCCTATTTAATGGTGCTTATTATTTGTTGCAACTTGCATGTGTTTTCTGATTGCTCTGCCTGTACCAGTAAAACTTGTTTTATGTCCATCTCACCATAGAGGGTAAGGCTGATTTGATTTTCATCTTCTTATAGGACAGGAAATCAGCTTTGATGATTTATCACTTCAAGAAAAACACGGTTTCACATAGCATGGATTTCTTTTACTGTGAAAGTTTTATTGCTGACAGGTTAGACCACATTACTATGCTTGTGCAGATTTGATTTGCCCACTTATTGCCTGCAGAAACTTCTTTGTCAGCTTAATTAAATATAACAATTTGCATAAAAATAGATTAATTATAAAAAAATGAAATCTATTATATCAAGGTTAAATTATCAATTAGACAAATATAAGACATTGAAAAGAAGTATAGTTTTATGTTGTACATCTCTCGTATTTGGAAGTATGTAACAACATTAAATTTCTTACATTAATTTAAAAATATGTTGCAAAATTAAAATTTAAGTGTATAAAAATAAAAAAAACTCCCTATAAATTACAAAATATTAGATCTTGTTAATTAATGACTTTGGGATACTGATTAAGAATTTATTAAATAATTTTTATCAAAAAATAATTTTGGATACTATATTTAGAAATGTATATGATACCAAAAATGATCAATCCATAACTAGGAATATATATTCCTACCTTCTGTCCTTTTTATAAGAAACAAGTTTTTATATAAAATTCAAAGGATAAATTAGGTGCTTCTCAAACATGAGAAGGAACAAAGAGATTTAGGGTGTCCTACAGTTAGAAGGAGATTTATCAAGCAACACCTTTCTCAGGCTTTGGCAAAATACTTGAAGAGTCAATCTAGGTAAATTTCTAAAATCAAGTCTGCAGTGTCATTTTTTTAATGAGTAATTACTATGCACATGTTTAGATTTTAGTTAGGAAAGTTGAAAAAGATTTTTACTTTTTAACTAATAAATTCTTCATTATTTATTTTATATATTGAAATTTGAAATTATGTAATGAAATTTATAAAAATATTTTTTGAGTTTTAATCCAGACATATAGTCTTGAGGTGTGTTTGGGAAAATGTTACTTTCTTGGAAACAATTTGGTCTATTATTATTTCTTACTATCTTTTGTTCTTTGGTGACAAGAGATTCTCCTTTTTCCTACTAGGATACCTCAAGATTGAGCCTTCAATCAAAGTTGTGTTTAAATCTGATAGTAGTAAAGTCATCATACACACTTACAAATGTATGTATACTCTTTCATATCTTCTCAAAGTGAATCTTCTGCTATTGCATCAATGATTTCCTCTGGTTTCCCATAGAAAATCTGATGTCATTGTGTTCTTATGTAAACAAATCATCAGTGATAAATGAATTTTGTTGAATCTTTTTTTTTAGTGGATATATTGGGGATTTGTTTGTATACCGACAAGCTAACCTTCTTCACCAATAAATGGATTTTTGTTTAAGTCTTTTTTCTCTTTCTTCAATAATAATCTTTCATTTCTAACTTTAGGTGGTATGAAAGTTAAAGCTGACAGAGATGAATCATCTCCTTATGTTGCAATGCTTGCAGCTCAGGATGTTGCTGCCAGATGCAAGGTCAGTGGCCTTCTCTTTAACATAGTTTCTTTCTCTTAATCATGTTAACTTTGATAATTATCTTTTTGCTTTCTTCATGAATTTGATAGAATTCCAATTTGATCATCCTTTTTTTAGCCAGTATCACTGCTCAATCTGTTTGTGTTTTTGCTCTGAAATCGTTGTAGTAGTAGGATGTTATTTTCTGTGAAGCTGTCAAGCTGTCAAGCTTGATGTATCATTTCAAATTATTTTGGAGCAAGAACTGAGCATAACTGCTCTTCATATCAAGCTTCGCGCTACTGGTGGAAACAAGACCCAAACACCTGGGTCTTGGTGCTCAATTTGATGAACTCACCCTTGTTTTGTTGTGCCGTGTGGTTCGGTACCTGTGATGATCGCGAACCCGATTCGTGTGAGCAGACAGACAACAGTAGGTGATCGGGAAGATGACCTACCTTGGTGGAGCCGTCGAGTTGTCGGGATGACGATGAGTTAAATCCCGGGCAGAAGTTATGTTCTGCTAGTTGTACCCCCTTTTTTTGATAGATACGCCTCGTGTTTTGCTAGTTGCACCCTCAACGTTTAATTTCTTGTTTCTTTTGTAAAACACTTATATGTTTCTTTTAGATATGGTTAATTGTACCTACCTCTAAACTACGTTTTGTATATATATATATGTGTGTGTATGCGTGTGTGTGTACTTGAGATGTCTCATATGCATTTTCCTTACGTGTTTACTTTATGGTGATGGTCATTATGAGCTCACAAAAAATTTGCAAGTGTTTTTCACAACCACATTAAACGTGTTTTCATTTAAATTATGTTAATATCATCCTTAAGAATTAGTGATATAGTAGTGACGTGGCGGGTCGTTACACATCTCATTTCAACATTATCATCCACATCAACATTATTTCATTTGTACATCATCAAACACATCATCATTATCTCATTCAAACATCATCAACGCATCAATAATATCTCAATTTCAATATCATCAACATCTATAATAGATACACCGCATCCCATTAGTTAAAAAAATTAGTTTTTCCTTGAAAACCAGCACACACTCGGGACAGACAGATATCCTCATTGTTGGACTCCATGGCCCCCAACTATTGTACCAAAACTAAAACTGTAACGATCCAGATTATAAGTGCTAATCTTGATGTTTGATGCGTGTGCATTATATTAATTAAAATTACATGTGTTATGTTGATTAATTGTTTTACTTATAACTTGCTGTTTGAGTGCTTTTGTCTTGGTATGCATGCTTGATGGGTATTGGACGTAAGTCAACTCTACTGTACTGTGACTACCGGTCGTGCACGTTAAGTGGATGTGTTGTGTCAGCCCTGTTTATAAGCAGCAGGCCGGCACAATAACAAGTTTACTCTTCCTTCTTCTACCTTTGCATTTCCTCTGTTTTCTCTTTAAAACTCACTTAGAAACCTCTCTCGATCCCAACCCCTTCCTTGTTATCTTCAACATACAAGAACCACCATAGCTGCTGCGGAATCCTGACACCAAGGAGAACTTCGTGGTCGGAGCAAAAGTAGGGAACAAACCGTCGTGAAGCATGGACGAACTCCTGGTTAGGTAAGGGGAGTTTATCGTGTTTCTTAACAGCTTTAGGTACCACGGTTTGGGGGCCAGGGAGCCCAGCCGTGATGATAACTGCATGTCCCTGGTGTGTGCGATGTTTCTCCCAGAAAAGCTACCTCTTTTAAGAATGGGATTTGGTATGCCTTAAATTTGTTGAGTGTTGTTTTGTGTTGATGTTTGGTGTTCTTGTGGGGAGTAGATGTTTTGAAAACTCCCCGTGCATGTGGGTGAAGTTGGCATTTTGAAGCTGAAGAGTTTCTAAGACACTTGTGGAAGTGTTCGTGAAGGTGATGAGTACCGGGATGGGTTGCTGGGTTACACGTAGACATAAATCCCTTGTTTGATGTCGGCTACGGAGATGGGCAGGCCTAGTTAGATGTACGTGTCAAACCCTCGCGTTTCAATGTCGGCTACCGGGATGGGTAGGCTGAGTTGAGCGGGTTACGTAGCATGCATGCATGCAGGACGTAACTTAGTCCTTGTTGACGGATGTCAGTAGATCAGGTTCCCTACCCGAGGTCGTTTCCTTAGAGTCGTTAAGACTCATTTCCCTTTTTATAAGGTATACCGGGTTCCTTACCCGGGTGATACGTTAGAGCTTTTAAACTCAAGTTACTTCCCCATAGAGAGAAAGCTACCGGGTTGCTAACTCGGATGAGCTTGTGTTCTCTCGGGAAAAGAGCTATCAGACACCCCTACTCGATTGAGCTTGTGTTTCTTTTTCTAAAAGGACCGAGCTACATACATGTGTCGCCTCTAGAAGCTCATCCTTCCCTTTTCTTAGAGAGAGACTGGGTTCCTTACCCGAGGTGGGCTGTTTCCTTTAGAATTACCAAGTCCAGACCCTTTTTTCCTTGAGAACTACCGGGTTCCCTACTCTGCAAAGCTTGTATGCTCTTGGGAAATGAGCTATCAGGTTCCCTTACACCTTTGTGTGGGTTAGTGAAATACAAACCCAGGGTCTTACAAGCGTTATCTGTTGTAATCGATTACATAGTGCTGAACCCGTCCTTAGAACTTTATAAGAAACCTAAGGACCTCTTGACCGCCTTTGGCAAATCCTTAGCAAAACCAAACCGACCTTGACCAAGCTCTTCCGACCTCGTCCATTTTTGCTACCCTTGTCTTCTCTCACCCAAACTTTACCCCTCTGACCGACCCCTATCAACCTTGTTCGAGTTCTACCGGCCTTGTCCGCCTTCATCTGACCTTGTTCGGATTCTTACCTTGAGATAGTTTGTCTAAGTGCCAACCTGGACACCTCGTACTTCGCATTGATTCACTTGTTTGTACATGTTTATGAATGACGTATATGATTACGTTGGTGGCATTCGAACTCGGCCTATGTGATGGTTCGAGATGAGGAATGCATTTGGAATACACATAAATACCCACGGGGGTGTATGGCTTTATCCTAGCCAGGTCAGGTTGAGCCTGGTTCTGGGTCATACATTGATGGTGTCGTGGTGATATTCTATGTATAGTTGTGAGATGCCAGGACTGGGTGGTGGTAAACCTTGCAAGGACCACAGTTAGTGCATCCGTGAGATGCCGGGACTGGGTGGTGGTAAACCTTGTGAGGATCACGATCAGTGCATCGTTGGGCCCTCATGTGGGCGGTATGTTACATAGGGGGTGTATGACGGATTACCCTTGCGAGGAAGGATTGTGTTCCTAGCTGGGTCATACATTGATGGCGCCTACGTAACATACGACATTTGCATGACAGAAATAGGATGGTTTACTGCATAGTACGAGAAGTACTGGGGGGCCACGTCTGTAGGGAGATTCTTATGACACCCATTTTGGTTGATCACCATGGGGGGGTGAGTCCTGTGCACAATAGAGTGACCCTAACGAGTTGCAGTAGTCATTCGTACCATGAATTTGACCTATTTCTGGGATGGAACCACATTGCATAATGAGAATTGAGTCAGGAGCATGCATCATGCTAGATTTTATGAGTGGATTAATGAAATGGTTGTGGATGTTCGTATATGTTAGTGTTTGATGGATGCTTGGAATGTTTGTATTGACATGTTGATGATTGCGTTGCTTCTTGATCGGGTTGTGCTCTTTTCCTGTTGTATTTATTGTTGTTATTTAATATGATGAACTCACATTTGCTTTATTGTACCTTGTGGTTTGGTACCTGTGATGATAGCAAATCGGGTTCGTGTGAGCAGATGGGCAGCAGTAGGTGCTTTTGGGAGAAGACCGGGTTGTTTGGAGCCGTCGTGTTTTGTCGGGATGTCAATGGACATGATCCCGGGCAGGAGTTGCATTTTGCTAGATGCACCCTTGTTTTAATGGATACACTCCTTGTTTTAATAATCACACCCCTGATTCCTATTTCTCTTTTACTACTCTTTTCATTTGAAAAACACTTGATGTATATTCTTTTTGAGACATAATCTTTGTACCTGTAATTAAATTATGTGTTGTAAGTGTGTACATATATTCGAAATGTTTTATAAGTACCTTGATCTACGTGTATATTCTATGATGATGGTCATTATATGCTCGTGAAAAATTTATCACCATTTTCACAAGTAACCAAAGGGGTGTTATTTTCTTTAAATAATGAATTTATGTTATGGTTATGAGTTAGTAATACAGTAGCGACGTGACGGGTCGTTACAATAACAAAATAATAAACTCCCCTTACCTAACTAAGAGTTCTCCCGTTAAAGCCTCACGGTGTAGTTTTGAGATCCTTCGAATACGTGTGCTTGTCTGGACGCAGAGCTCTATATACCAAATCGAAGACAATTTAGTATGGATTTCAAAGACAAGGTCAATGTTAACAGTTGGGGTCAAATACCCACTCAAATGAAAAAGGGCTAAAATGATGTTTTTGGGAATCCACATCAAAAGACATAATTTTGAAATTTCGATCACACCCAATGTGACCAAGGCTTAACAAAGACCACATAAATGACATCAATTTCATAAAAAGGAGGCTTTTACAACATCTCTTTTTCAAAGGGTTTTCAAAGGAAGTGTGAAACTCCCAACAACGGTACCCAAAAACACAAGAGACACTAAGAGAAGCTTAAACTAGCTAGGAGAAGACAAAGGAAACCAAGATTACCTCAAGGAAACCAAGAAAGAAGGATTTGGAGGCTCCATTCTCTACCAAGACTTTGAGAGGAGTTTCAAAGATTCTGCTCCGATTAAGAGATTCTTCTTCATGCTGTGGTCTGGAGGCAAGAAACAGCGGCCCAACGGTGGTTAATGGTGGTCGTGGGTTGTGGAAGGGAGGTTCTAGGGCTTTTTGAGTGAGAGTTTAGAGAGAGAAAGAGTGAAAACACATTTCTACGTGTTGCTGGATGTATTTATAATCCACAGGTCTCGCTCAACGCGATTGTAGGTCTTGCTAAGCGTGCCTTGGCTCGCTCGGCGTAATTTGCTCTTTGTCAAGAAATATGGGAATTGGGCTCAGCGCACTCTGTCTTGCTCAGCATGACAGCATGTCTCGCTCAGCATGACAACATGTCTCGCTCAGCGCGTTGGTCACGCTTAGCACAGCATCAAAAGTTGTCATTTTGAAGATCCAATGGTCAAAATATGCATAGATGGGTTGTGAAGCTACTAGAAAAAATTTGAAGGTGATCCAATGGTTAACGAATCCAGAATTGTGATTTTACCAAAGCAGGTTATGAATAAAACTATCAATCACACATATAAAACTTAGATCAAGCAAACTTCACATCCACAGTAAACAATTACACAAGGGTAATATACACAACTAATCGACTAATCCAAAATCATCAAACAATCAAATAACACAACAAATACATCGAACATATATTTTGTTATCGAAATTTCAGGGTGTTATAGTAGGTGATTGGGCGTTCTTTAAAATGAAACCTTACAGGAGAAGGTCCTTGGCTAAAAGGATTAATGAAAAACTCTCCCCTTAATTTTATGGTCCTTTCCAAGTGTTAAACGAGGTGGGTGTGGCTACTTACAAATTGGATCTTCCATCTCACAGTAGAATTCATCCAGTCTTCCATGTCTCTCTCTTCATAAAGGCCATTGTGTCGATTAGGAATAGATGTTAGATGCAATATAAATAGAAGTAAACCAAATCAAGAAGGGGAGGAAAACAAAGAAGGATAAGTCTGAATTATGAAGTGGCAGGCTCTTGAAAACCTGTGCTGAAAAAAATATCTCAATTTTCTTATATAAAATTTCTATTTCATCTTTTC
Source organism: Glycine latifolia (assembly GCA_013407115.1). Classification (NCBI taxonomy): domain Eukaryota; kingdom Viridiplantae; phylum Streptophyta; class Magnoliopsida; order Fabales; family Fabaceae; genus Glycine; species Glycine latifolia. Next base: position 78,621 of record QARZ01041100.1, read on the forward strand.
TATTTTGTTCCATCTTCTTTGTTCTTATCACCTCCAAGAAATAGTTTAACTTTATCAGCCAGTGTTGCTAGATAAATTTCCAGAAAATGCCCTTCCATGTGAAACTGATCCTCTTTGTGAAGCATTGCTAGCTTGAGCTTTCTGATACTGTCGTATTTAGAAAGCATCTCCTGGAAGTTGTTGACTTTGGACAGTTGTAGTATCATCATCCTCTTTCTCTAAACATTATTATCATAATAAAAATCCACTGGAGGGGTACTTAATTTTTTAAGTCAAAGCATAAAGAAAGGCAACAACACAAGCACTCACATCCGAAAACTAGCGACTAATCTGACATATGCAAGTTATAACAATTATTTAGGTATACATACAGGGATAAAACTACTCACAAAAGAATATGAACACATTCATGTAGAAATTATACAGATACATATACATACTAAATTACTAAATTTTGTAAACATAGCAATTTAGCTCAAACTAAAATACCAGCTCAGCTTTGACAGAGAATCAGTAATGCCTACTTACAGATATTAGTTTTAAAAAGATGTGCATAAATTGAATTCTAAAAGTGGCATAGTCACAACTCACAGTCACAACTCACTATAAGAAAAACTAAATGATCTAATCACGTTTCTATACATCAGAAGCTATTAGATCAAATGTGGAAAAAAATTAAGATCATAAATACGAGTATTATCTTCCATGTATTACATTGCATTATATTTCTCAAGCCATACAACTTAATGAATAAACCCAATGTTTATTCTAGGTCCAAACTTAATTGGTGTTTCTTAGAACAAATAACTGTAGATGCACATAAACTAAATGAAAAACATCAGAATAGAGTTTCTTAATATCATTCTTACAATGAAAATCATATATGGGAACCAAGTCCCATCCTTTCTACATAATCATTAAATATAAATGGTGGCATGCCCTTAGTTAAAGAATTGACAATCATTAATTCAGTGCTAATGTGCTCAATAATCATTGTATTATCTTTAACACGTTCTCTTATGGCTAGATACTGAATGTCGATGACCTTGTGTCGACTACAACTTTTGTTATTCTTAGCCATAAAAATAACAGTTGAATTATCACAGTATCTTCAATGGCCTAGAAATGGAATCCATAACTCTAAGCCAAGAAATGAAACTCCTCATCCATACACTATGTGAGGTAGCCTTAAAACAAGAAACGAACTTAGCCTTCATAGTGGAAGTAGCAGTCAAGGTCTACTTGACACTTTTCCAAGACACAACTCCATTGGCTAGCATAAAAATATATCCTGAAGTTGATTTTCTCGAATCAACGCAACCAGCGTAGTTTGAATCTGAGTAGCCAATCACTTCCAAGTTGTCAGTCCATCTGTACATAAGCATGTAATCCTTAGTTTCCTAAGGTATCTCATCACTTTCTTTGCAACTTTCTAGTGGTCTAAACCTGGGTTACTTTGATATCTCCTTAACATTCCAACCACAAAAGCAATATCAGGTCTTGTGTAGACTTGAGCATAAATAAGGCTTCCAACAGCTGAAGCATATGGAATGTTCTTCATTTGTTCCAGCTCAAGATCATTTTTCGGGCACTGGCTTAAATCAAACCTACCACCCTTTACAATGGGAGCTACACTTGGTGAATGAACACTCATTCTAAATCTTTCCAAAACATTGCTAATATAGGTCTCTTAAGACAAACCAAGAACACCTCTTACTTTGTCTCTATGTATCTTGATGCCAATAACGTAAGAGGCATCATCCATATCCTTTATATCAAAGTTCTTAGAGAGAAATTGTTTCACCTCATATAGCAAACCATTGTCATTAGTTGCAAGTAAAATATCATCCACATATAAAATAAGAAAACATTTTTTGCTCCCATTGACCTTCTGGTATATACAGTGATCCATAACATTTTCTACGAAACCAAATGAAGAAATAACGTCATGAAATTTTAAGTACCACTGATGGGAGCCTCTTTTGGATTGTATTGGATGCTATCTTTCATTAATATCAAGTTATTTCACTTTATCTTGTTGAATGTATGTTGCTATCTCTCTGGAACTGATCACTCTATTTAGGTACTGGAGGCTAGGGTTTACAATAGGAATATTGGAACCTTATGTTTGGACTTGGGTAAAGTGACAAGCTTTACATTAACTAGGGATAGGTGTGTATGCTTGCAACCATTTATTGCATCATGTAATGCTTAATCTAACAGCTACCACTAAGGGATTAGGGTAATTAATTGGGTTAAAGGGTTAAGATCACTACGGGAGTAGGGCTTAGCTATTATTGTATGAAGATGCATGTTGAGTAATTTGAGATAAATGAACATAGTAGACAATACATGTAAGAAGGTGGGAAGCATTTAGTGTGGGTTGCCCTAGCTACATTACTTCGAATATCGTTATAACCCTATTTACTTGTTGATAATAGTTAATGCTTATAATTAGGTTTAATTTCATTATTACACACACACAACAACAACTTCTCGTAAATATTTGTTATCCAACCTATTGATATTAATTATAATTTAATCGGTCAAACAATCCTCGTGGGAACGATATCTTTCTTATCGTTATATTACTTGGAACGATTGGTATACTTGCCAAACGCGCAACAGTTATAAACTCAAGTTAGCCTCTGTTGACTTCAGATCAAGCATCATTTCAACTTCAACATGAACATCAATATACCAACAATCACAATTCAATCATGCTTCATGCAATCCATGCCATATTTCATCTCACTCAAGCTTCCTAACAGAAATTTCTAATTCATCACCGATTTCACAATTCTACTTCTGAGATGTATAAGATATACTTCTAACACCTTATTCAAACAATTAACGAAAAATTTAAACCCTTAATGACTAAAATTTAAAACTCATAAAACTTAGCAAGACACTAAAATAAAATTTCTGTTAGACATCCTTTGTCTCTTGAATGTGATTCTTCAAATAATGTGTATGCACCCATTCCCAGATTTAGAAAATTGTTGTCCCCAGCAACAACTAACAAGGATCGTATGCTACGAAAACGCTCAATCACATAATCATTATTTGAGGAATCGCAACCAAACGAAACATTAATACAAACAGAAGACATTCACAATCAATTGACTCATGTAACAATTATCACAAATTCATCAAGTATTTAAATATGTTTCAACTGCAGTAAAGTAAATGTAAATGTATGGAAAAATAAAGACAGAAAAAGAAAGTCAAAAACAATAAAATAGTCCTGATCTGTCACTCCTCACTCCTCTCCCTCTCTCAACGCATCATCAGCATCCTGAAATAAATCAGGGAGATCTGCGGCAGGCTCTGAAGCACTGGAGGGACCAGGAGGAGTCGGAGCTGCTGCTGGTGGTGATCTGTGACCCACTGGTGGCTGGGAAGATGAAGGTGCTGGAGTGAAATGATACTGGTATGCTGTGTAGTGCACACTCCGCTCTCTGCAAAGGTCTTCCATCATCCAGGTCTGGTACTCAATCAATCTGGTCTGATGCTCCATCATAGCATGTAAAGATATATAGCTCTGGGAGTCCTCATAGACAATGTCGTGCCTGGGCATCCTCAATGTAGAAGGCTAAGAAGGAGGAGATGGAGGATCAGTCTGTGGTGGAGGTGAAGCTGGAGCTGGTGGCGGAGGATGCTCATGAGCTGGTGCTCCACGAGGACTGCGAGATGGGAGTTCTTCTGGAGATAACTTTGATGCTCGGATCAGCTGCTCCTCTACGGCGCTCTCTATTGCGTCTAGATAAGTCTTCTAGCTCATGACAGAGGCGATCCAAACGTCCATAGGCTCATCCTCTGGAATCTCAACACCAGCTAAGCGGCATAGATGTAAGATGAGAGAAGAATGCGCCAACCACGATTTACTGCTTGCGTCCAGGATCATGTGGAGGATCCGTGAAGAAAGGATATAAGAGAGATGAAGATTCGCCTTGCTCCACAGCATATGTAAGAGAGTAGCTCGTTCCATGTTCACATCAGTCATGTTAGAAGATGGAATGACAGTGTGATTCACGAACTGATGCCAGAACGTTGCATCTCCTACTAAATCGTTCTTCCTCAGCTTCTCTGGTACATAGTCCTGGCCAGCCTTTGTCATCCATGCTGTATATAGGCCAGTAATCCCATGGCGGAGCTGATCAGCTAACTGAGGCATCTCATCTCTGTATAGCTTGGTTAAGACATCAGGCTGCATACGAAGAAAGATATGGGCAAACTCGCAATGGTAGAAGGGAGAGTATGCGGTGTCCAAAAATTTCTCTATGGTCTCGTCATCGAATGGGACCTGAACTCCTCGCACCCAGTTAATTCTCCTCTCAGCCACTGCCACTGGGTCGACATTCGCCAAAAATTCCTTACGAATCGAACTGGAGCTCGGCTCAGGAAAGCTCACTAATCTCTGCCACTATCGCCTAGTGATGACCTCGAAGATCGGTGAATCTGCTGGTAGAGACTCCCAAAGAATCTTCTTCTCCGGAATAATCTTTTTTGGCAGATACCATGTGTCAAATCACTCCTGACACTCCAAAGAGCGGAAGTGAACCTCATCATAATCAGAAATCCGAGCTCGTTTGTTGCCAGATGCAGCGGTGCTCTTCTTCTTCTTCCCTTTCACAATCTATTTACCCTGAAACTCAGAAAATATCCCATATCCATTTGTGATTCAAAGATAAGTGCAATAATGCTCATAATATGCATGCTAAACTTGACAATTCCCAGATTTAATCTATTCAATATACTTGTCAAACACAATCAGATCAATTTGACCAAGAAACCCAGTCAAAAGTTGACAATTTGAAAGAAGAACATAATTTAGGATTACCAGATTTGAATTCTCCATATCACTAACAGACAGAATCATATGAAACAATTAAGGGAACCAAATTGAAATCAGCAGGTGTCGGGAGTATACATAGCTACTAATTCTCAATTTGATTTCAGACAACAAACCCATGTTCATGCAATCAATTCTTAACTCAATTGTGTCTGAAAAAAAACAACACTCACCAAGCAAACATATCATTTTCAAAAGTTAAATTGCTAACAAGTATTTCATCCATTAGAGTAGCAGTGCATTATTGAATTCCCAGATTTAGTCTATACACTACCTTGCAATTCACAATGCTATTCCAATCTTAACCTCAATTCATTTTCTAAGAATAGTACCACACAAGAGAATCAATATCTGAGCTATACCCAATTAATCACTATCAGGCACATTCAATTAACCACAATTTAATCAATGCTATATCAGTAACCACTCAATCATCATGCATTCCAATTCACTAAATGAAGTGCACAATAGATATACCAGACCCAAACCATCTCAACACAATAGTATCAAACAACAAAAAATCTGATTATTTACACAAAATTCAGGCTTTGAACTGGCATCCTAAATCAGTATTCAATTAAGCATATGAAGCTTATACACGTCAAAAATTCCCAGATTTAATTGCACACCATGTCTCCATTCATATTAAGCAAATAACTCATGCTTCATTCCAAAACAAACAATTATCAGTCAATTCTTTCAACAACACACAATTTCTGGTTTACATTTCAATCCAAATGGTTATCAATGATCAGCATTCATGATTAACCCATGCCTATATGTTCCTGTTAAATATCACAACATTACATGAGGATCCTAGTAACAACCCATATCAACCAACATGTATCAAAATTCATTCCATAGGTTGCTATTTGTGAAGTTTAGATCAATTAGATTCAGGTTAACCAACTTACTGCATTTATTACTAAACCCTGCTAGAACAAAATTATATCAATTACACTCAATTGCCAATATGCTTATATGAGATTCCTAGATTTAGGTTTAGACAATAAATCAAACAATGATATTGAATGAAGAACTTAAGTCATAGTTGAACCTCAACCAAAATCAGGTAATTCCATTATCAACCTAATATGGTGATTCTACATCAATAGTTACACCCATGTATGGAAAATATTACCTCACTCAAACTGCCAAGTACATTTTCAAAACAGACTATGACAAAACCATATCCTAGTAGAAGAAATTCCCAACTACAATCATACTAAACCCATTCAATCTCAAACAAGATAGTTAAATCAAAGAACATCAATTTTCATATTGATTCTGTAACGACTTAAAATTATCCTAGATATTGTATTTTTATTAGAGTTAAATTTTTAAGAAATCGTTAGATAATAATCATTTTTACTAAACTTATACTAGTTTAAATTCTAAAAAGTATAGATTATAGAAGTTGTCAAACTGATACATGTATTAGAAGTAGCCATAGTCCTTGATACAAAAGTCAATATTAAACAAGTACAAGCTTTTCCAAACAAAAGTCTACTTCATATCTTCATTCTACACCATCACCGACTCAAGTCATCAAGGAAATTGATCACTGCTGCCATCTAAAAAAAACATGAAACAAATCTAGTGAGAAATAAAAATTTCTCAGTAGGCAAAGCTAAACCACCGAACACGTTAGTACGTTAGTAAATCATTAATATATTCAAACAAATCCATAAAATAAATATGCAAACTATATGAATGCATGAAATGAACTATCCCAGGGTGCAAATGGCCTCTACATATCGTACTTTATGTAGCTACACCTCGTACTGGATGTAGACACTACGATCGTCTTACGCAAACATGCATGAATTTTGCCATATATCTGCACCTGGGCACTACATATCGTACTGTATGTAGTATCAGATTCAGTTTCACAAAATCTCGTACTGGACTTTGAAACATGAATCAACCTATAATCACATCACATCCATCCATAATAAAATCCATAACAAAATACATATCATCTTATGGAAAGATATTTTTATCATAACATCAGACGTACCTTAAGTATGGTTAAACCACCATACGTTATTCAAGTAAGATCATTACCAACTTAGGCATAATCATTGAATATCCTTAACGACAGAAAATCATGTTAGTAATCTAACTAAGAATCCACAGTATAAATAATTTCGAATACCTTCACAGGAAAAGATTAAAGCCTAGTATGCATGTTAATTCTCCTTTCACCTACCACCTCACTACTTCATCCTCAAATTTAATCACTCAAGCTTTTGAACCATTTAACTACATACCATTCAATCCTCTACTTCTAAAAATTAATTAAAAACATTTCCATAGTAAAAATATGAACAAACAGCCCAAAAGTCATCAAATCACTTTCAAAATCATCAAGTGTGACTCCAAATATCACTTAATATTTCAACATATAAATCATTACCTATCCTATGGTTTAAATCAACATCTTCACATCATAAAATAGCCTTTAAATGACATAAATTTCCAGCCTAAATAATAACCATAAATTTACCCATTTAAGCATATAGGTGAATCCAAACAAATGCTTAACTAGAGATTGAAACCTAGCCTACCTCAAGTGAGTTTGAGTCTTGAAAATGGAATGGAATAATGGCTGCCTTCTTTGGGAAGTCCTCTAAGAGATGAAGCCTTGATATCCTTCTTCTAAGCTTGTCAAACTCTTCTTAAGGTTGTTAGCTTTACACAAAATTTCTTCAAGGTGGTGGGTTTTCTTTTCCTACTTGATTCAAGCTTTAAAAGGAAAGATGAAAGTGAAATGAAAGTGATATGAGGGAGAGGATTCACGTGAATGAGGTAGGAGGAATGCCTTGAGAATGGTTTGCACTTAAGGTCCCCCCTCCCTTTATATAGTGTTTAGAAAATAAATAGAATATTCAAGGACATTTTTGCCCTTCCTAACTTAATTACCTTCATTTAGTTCCATTCTAACTAAATTACCTTCATTTAGTTTCATTCCAACTTAATTTCTTCTTATTCCTTTAGATCTTAACTAAGTTCATTATGATTCCTTTACTTTAATAAAAAAAATCTTCAAGATTCATTATGTTGCTTGTAACGCCTCGTTTTACTATCTTGTATTTTATTGATTTTGAATGAAAATTTCTTCTCTACTTGCTTTAAAATTATCTTAGTTATAAACTTCACAGAAAATTCTTTTCTTCTTGCTTAAAATAATTCATGGGAAAGGTATTAACCATCAATATTGTAAACGTGTTCGTTCGAAGTTCAAAATAATAAAATACATTCCAGAATACAATCCAACATAATATATAGACTGATCTAAAGTCTAGTACAATTTACACATCATAAGGACAATTACAAAAGATAAGCCATTAAAGTATCTTCATCATCTCTTCTTCTCAACCATCTGCTGCTATGCTTTACTGTTCCCCTGCTCGCCCAAATAAATTGAGATCATCGCAGGTGTCAACCACAGACACAAAGCATAGGGTAAGTTTATGATAAACATAGTTTAAATAAAAGAATATATCCATAACTAACCATAATAACATTCATAAGACAAGATGCATGATTCTTTATTTAGATGATGCATGACTCTCTCATCTTCTCAAATGGTACCATAGTCAAGATAGCCCCACCCTCTCTTAGTGGTACGAACTTATCCATTCAGTCAGGGTAGCCCAGTGTCGCGATAGGAAGGTCACCTCCATCCATGTGATCATCATGGTGGTGTGGTCCTCACTGTCTCAACTACCCCCCCAGCTCAGATTCCTCTTATCTGAACGCATGGACTCAGTTAAGCTACCTGACACACCTCCTCTTGAGGTAAATCACACGGTTTAACCCCTGCCAGGTATATGCATGCATGAATGATTCTTTTTTTTATCTCATATTTTCTCTTTAATATTACTCTTCACTTTATATCTCATATGCGTCAAAGTTCAATATATTTGCAAACTCATGGAATATGCTTATTAAACAACATATACACCTTCTTCCAACAATCACATAAAACTGTATAAAAGCACTTAAGCATATACAACCATAGTTCAACTCCATAAATTTTTCAAAGACAAGGCATAAAACTCAAGCACTTATTCCAACAAACAATTCTTAAAATATCTTTAATCATAAAGCTTCATAAGAACTCATGAAATCCGTGAATATTCATAACACACTCAACAACACAAAGATTCCAACACTTCAACCATCTTTGTCTCTTTGAAAACTTTCATCAAACACCTGGTAGGCAAGCTTTGTTTTATAGAATACTTTAAAGAAAACTATACTTAAACATTAATCTTTATAAAGTTCAATATGATAGGCATGCTTTCAACATAATTCTAGCATAAATTTAAATAAATATGCTCAAGGTATTTATAGAACATTTTTAACAATATATAACACACAAACTTTAGTAAAACATTCCATTATGTAATTACAATTCAAATCAACGATTTTCTTAAAGATAGTCATACTACATATAGTTTCAAGTTATTTCTTCAAACAATCATTCATTAAGCTAAAACCAAGTCACTTATTCAAATAATCATTCATTTAACAATCTTTATCTCTTTGAGGCATTTCATTGAACACATAATATGCAAGGCTTAGTTTCTTATGAAAACAATTAAGAATCTTAACATAATTAATATTCAAACTTTATTTATCATAAACTTCCCATACCTTGCTTTCTTTAAAATTTTGGACAGCCTTGCTCCTAGTATTCCCTAGCCCTTCACGTGGAATATTAAGTTGATGGGCCTTTGTTTTTGTTTCAAGTAAAAGGTGACAAAGGTGGAATATTGGAAAGTGATGGAATGAAAGTGATGTGGAGTGAAATTTTGCACGTATGCTTGCCTTCCATCAGCCCATGTTTTCGGTCCTCACATCCTTTATATAGGGTTTTGCTACAAAAATCTCCTTAGTTCATTATTACCTTACTTTACAAATGGACCAATGGCATGTATCCTAACTTTTCCACCATCCAAGTGTCCTTTATCTTGATTTTTCTCAAGGCTTCTCCATTGTTCTTGATAGTACACGTGCCATAGCTTGGCTTGGAGAGCAAGCTTCACCAATTTCCTTCTTTTTCATGTGGAGTAGCCTAATTTAGGGAGATTTTGTGCTTTTCTTCATTCTTGAATTTTCCCAAAAACCCGTTTTAGTAAAATATTGATTCTGGATTCGTTAACCGTGGGATCTCCTTAAAATTTTAAAGGCACATTCCTATCTCACATATGTAACTTTTAACCATTGGGATTGTTGAAATAATGACTAGAACTATCCACGTATTCTGCCAAAGGGACAAGATAAGATTTTTGCTTTTTAAGAAAAATCTACTTAAACTAAATCTACACCATACAAATGTCTTGACACTTGTTCGATTCATGAAGCCTTTTCTTAATCTTCTTCCAAGTGTCCCTTTGAGTTGGCAAAATCATGAAGCTTCACTATTATTATCCAAGTTTCACTTAAATGCTAGAGTAAAAATCTTCATCATGTGCCTTACAAGTGTCCTAACACTTGTCTTCATCACATGACTTACTTTTATAAGTGGTTTTCATGAATATTCTCTTCCCTTCTACATGGTTCTTTACGTGCTATTCACACCTAAGGGTGGGAACATAAGTTTTTCTTCCTTTTATACCATTGGATGCTTAAGAAAAATCTAATTTCACTTATGGTTTTTTGTCACAACTATTTTGATAATCTGTTATCTAAGAGTATTCGGTATTTCCATATCTGTATTTCCATCAGGTTCTCACTGAATCCCTAAGAATATCTGATCATTTCTGGCCTGAAGGCATTATGGTAAATTCATCCTTCATCCTAGGGCATAATTGCCATTTCCATCATAGAAATATTTATTCAAAATATCTAAGGGTATTCTTGTCATTTTCAAAATATCCAAGGGCATTTATGTAAGTTTTCACCTTAAAATATCTTTCTAAAATATCTAGGGGCACTTTTGTAATTCTAAAAATATCCAAGGGCATTATCGTCATTTTGTCCTCAAGGATATTTCTGTCATTTCTAATTTACGAAAATGGTAATATGGTCATTTCTCTTTAAATATTTCCGTAATGTCTCCAATTGATATTTCACTCTAGTCTTTCAAATATAGAGCATCAAATCCCAATATGTGCATTAATTATGCAAGAATAATTCTTATAATGCTTTGGCTATAGTTATGAAAATTTTTGGGGTGTTACATTGCTTACAAGTGTCATTACACTTGTCTTCATCATAATCCTCCCTTTACAAGTGTCCACTTACTTGGTATTTCTTGAAGTTTCTTCCACCACTTGTCCAATTCATGAAGATTCTCCTATCTTCTACATGGTTCACGTGAAGGCTAGATAAATGGAGAGAGATCTTTGCTTCATTTTCATGTTGCTTGTATCCATGCCATACAAGTGTCCTACCACTTGTATTCATCATGGAGCTTGCCTTTACAAGTGGCTTTCATGAAACTTCTCCTCCTTTCCACACCATTCCATGTGATCTTCAAGCTTAAGGGGAAAGGAAGACAATTTTTTGCTTCTTTGAATGCTACATGTGTCATTTTTGATGATGAATAAAAATCTAATTCCAATTATGGTTTTCCACATGGCATTTTCTTGTAGAAAGTCAAGTTTGATTTGAATTCTTCTATCTAAAGATAATATTGAATGATAGAATTCTAGAGATTCCCAGAAATTGATTTTAATGACAATTTAAATTACTCACAAGCAATCTATACAAAGTATTGCATAAACCTTACATACTAGACTGCTTTTATCTAAATTTTGATTGGCCCATACTATTTCTGACCATCAAAATTACTAAACTATTTTATTAAATAGATCTATACATTCTACAATTAAGAGAAAATTCCATAGATTCTATTTATCATTTTTCAATATTTTTCTCCTGCTTGAATTCTCATGAATAAAGTTTCAAAGTCATCACCGTATAAAATTCATAGAAATTCTATTCTAGAGTTTTCTATCACAAAATATTTGATACTTAGTCAGCTAAGTATATTCTATAATTTCATCTAGTTTCTACAAAATTTCTAAAGATATTTGGGCATTTCTGGCCTAAGGGCATTTTGGTAATTTTGCCATTTATCTTAGGGGTATTTTTGTCATTTCTAAAATGTCCAAGGGTATTTTTGTAATTTCAACTTTAACCAAAAATATCCAAATATTATCACACTTCCCAATTCAATTATAATTATAAATTCAAGATATAATTTTGAGGATGTTACAGATTCCTTCACACATTCAACTAATCACAACACTAGTTCCAAGCTGGACCTAAGCATCACACATCACCAAGAGTTGCCATGGAAACATAACATAACTCAATTCAAGCAAACTAACGGCAATAAAACCTAAGTGTTAAACTACTGAACCAGTCATTGCAGAGAAACACTATTCAGAAATCAACCAAATTGTTAAATCAACCACAATTAAAAAGCATATCACAGAGCTGGCGCGACTCGCGCCCATATCCGCGCTAATCGCGTGGAATCGCGATTCCACCATTGAAGCTCTGCAACTCAGGTGCCCAACATCAAAAATTTTGTGCCTTTTTATGCAATGTGCATTCTTGGGGATAGAAAACTTACCTTGTCTCCTACCATTGACGTGAGTAGAGTGAAGAAGAGTTGGATTCACCATGAACTTCAAGCTTTTCAAAAATGGTGGAATGAAGATGATGGGTTTTAGGCATTTTATAGCCTAAAATGGAGATTTAATGGCTTAATGGTGGCGAAAGCTTTGAACGGAATTGAATGGAATCTAAGAAATTGAGAGAAATTAGGGATGACAAGCAATGAGGCGCGATTTGGGTTTCTGAAATCCCTTTTTTAAAAACTAAACTGGTGGTCTCGCGCAGATCGCGCCATGTACGGCGCTAACCGTGTGGAAGGACAAAACAGGGCTTATTGGTTCGAACTCATGGCGTGACTAGCGCCATACTTCACGCGATTAGCGTGAGAAAGCTCAAAGGTTACTCAAGGTTCAAATCCTTCGAACTAGTGGTGCGGTCAGTCACACGATTCGCGTAAAAAGATGAAGATGAGGGCTTAAAGTTCAAACAACTGGCGCAATTAGCGCCAGGGCCACACGATCAGCGTGAAGACTTGAATTAAAGCCCCTAGGTTCGAATGGATGGTGCTAGTAGCGCCACAAGTCACGCTAATCGCGTGGAATCAGTAATTCTGTTCCCTGAGTTCAAATAAGTGGCACGAGTAGTGTGGGATCCCATGCAATCAGCGCCACAAATGGAGATGTGACCTTTGGATGCGAACAACTGGCGTGATTAGCGCCAGGTCTCACGCTGTTAGTGTGGATAATGCAATTAAGACTGGTTTAATTCGAATTGGTGGCTCTACTCGCGCTAGATACCACATGATTCGCGTGAGTTATTCGAATGCTCTTTAGTGTTTTCCAATGCTTTTTATCAATTTAAATTCTAAGTTAAACTAATTATATACAGGATAACCTATAATAGAAGAACTAAAATGCAAATTAACACTGAAATCAACTATGCACCTAGCTAACTAGAAACAAATAACAGCAACCAAAAACAATTAAAAGTAAATGATTAAAACTAAACATAAAACCATTAACTGAATTAAAAACTTGCAAAAATTCAAATTAACAAAATAAAATGCTTGGATTGCCTTCCAAGTAGCACTTGTTTAACGTCATGAGCCTGACATACCAACTTTCAATCATCCAGAGAATTCAGTGGAACGGAAACTGCATTCCTATCCACTTCCCCTCCAAAATAAGGCTTCAATCTACATCCATTCACTTTGAATGACCTGTCATTATCTAAGGGAGAGATCTCTGCTGTTCCATAGGGGTAAACCTTGCACACTAAGAATGGACCAGACCAACGGGATTTTAACTTACCTGGAAACAGCTTTAAGCGAGAATTATAGAGCAAAACCTGTTGTCCTGGTTCAAATTCTTTGGGGCGAATCTTGTTGTCATGCCACTTCTTTGTCTTCTCTTTATATATCCTAGCATTCTCATATGCGGCTAACCTGAACTCATCAAGCTCATTTAGTTGTAGTAACCTTTTTTCATTAACTTTAGAAAGTTCAAAGTTTAAAAACTTAGTAGCCCACATGGCCTTATGTTCTAGCTCAATAGGGAGATGACAAGACTTACCGTACACAAGCTGGAATGGTGACATACCTATAGGTGTTTTGAATGCAGTACGATATGCCCACAATGCATCATCCAGCTTCTTGGCCCAATCTTTCCTAGAATTTCCAACAGTCTTTTCTAAAATTCTTTTACGTTCTCGGTTAGAAATTTCTACCTGTCCACTTGTTTGAGGGTGATATGGTGTGGCAACTCTGTGATTGACTCCATATTTGGCAAGTAAGCTTGCAAACTATTTATTGCAAAAGTGGGTACCTCCATCACTGATTATGGCCCTCGGCACTCCAAAGCGGGTTAAGATATTCTTCCGCAAGAATGAGACCACCACCTTCGCATCATTGGTTGGTAAGGCCACAACCTCAACCCATTTAGACACATAATCTACTGCAACCAAGATATATTGATTGGAATATGATTTAGGGAAGGGTCCCATAAAATCAATCCCCCATACATCAAACAGCTCAACTTCTTGGATGTTGTTTAGTGGCATCTCATCTTTACGAGAGATATTTCCCATCCTCTGACAATTATCACATTTTTCCACAAAATCCCTTACATCTTTGAATAATGTTGGCCAATAATAACCGCATTGCAAGACCTTTTGTGCTGTTATATTCCCTCCGAAGTGTCCTCCATAATCCGAAGCATGGCAATGCTAAAGGATTTTAGGTGCCTCTGACTCAGTTACACATCTGCGAATTACCCTATCAGTACATTGAAAATAAAGAAAAGGGTTGTCCCATAAATACCTCTTTGAATCATGGAGAAACTTCTTTTTCTATTGCCAATTGAATTCTTCAGGTATTACACCTACAGCTTTGTAGTTAGCCATATCTGCAAACCATGGGCTGACTTGGATTGCCATCACCCCCTCATCAGGAAAAAATTCTTTGATTTTTACTTCTGGGCCATCTTGCAACTTCTTGTCTTGAATCCTTGACAAGTGATCAGCTACCTTGTTTTCCACTCTAGCTTTATCTTTGATTTCCAAATCGAACTCCTGAAACAAAAGCATCCAACACAACAAGCATGGCTTTGCGTCTTGCTTATTCATTAAAAATTTAAGAGCTGCATGGTCAGTATAAACAATAATTTTAGAGCCAACCAAATAGGACCTAAATTTGTCTAATGCATAAACCACAGCTAGCATTTCTTTTTCAGTGGTGGCATAATTAATTTGTGCCTCATTCAAAATCTTACTAGCATAATATATGACATGTAGACGCTTGTCTTTTCTTTGTCCTAAAACAGCACCAATTGCATAAGCACTTGCATCACACATAAGTTCAAATGGTAGATTCCAATCAGGGGCTATTAAAATAGGTGCAGTAGTAAGCTTCTTTTTTTAATAAATTAAATGCATCAATACAAGCTTCATTAAAATGAAATTCTGCTCCCTTTTCAAGCATTTGGCTGAGAGGTTTTGCAATCTTGGAGAAGTCTTGGATGAACCTCCTGTAAAATCCTGCATGAACTAGAAAACTTCTCACACCATTAACATTAATAGAAGGAGGTAATTTTTCAATTAATAATAATTTGGCTCTATCAACCTCTATTCCTCTTTCAGAAATTTTATGTCATAAAACAATTCCATCCCTTACCATGAAATGACATTTTTCCCAATTTAAAACTAAATTTGTCTCTTGACATCTTTTTAAAACTTTACCTAAATTAGCTAGACATGAATCAAAGCAAGAGCCAAAAACAGAAAAGTCATCCATAAATACTTCTAAACTTTTTTCAACCATGTCAGAAAAAATGGAAAGCATGCACCTTTGAAATGTTGCAGGTGCATTGCATAGGCTGAAAGGCATTCTTCTATATACAAACACTCCAAAAGGACAAGTGAAGGCTGTCTTTTCTTGGTCTTCTGGTGCTACAGGGATTTGATTGTACCCAGAGTACCCATCCAAAAAGCAATAATAGTCATGCCCTGCTAATCTCTCAAGCATTTGGTCCATGAATGGAAGAGGAAAGTGATCCTTCCTAGTTGCATCATTCAGTCTCCTATAATCCACACACATCCTCCAGCCTGTGATAGTTCTTGTAGGGATTAATTCATTGTTGTCATTTTGAATGACTGTCATCCCACCTTTCTTGGGGACGGTCTGAACTGGACTTACCCATGCGGTGTCTGAAATTGAGTAAATCATACCTGCATCTAACAACTTAACCACCTCTTTTCTGACCACTTCTTTCATAGTTGGGTTAAGTCTCCTCTATGGTTGTCTCACTGGTTTCATATCATCTTCCATAAGAATTTTATGAGTGCAAAAAGATGGATTAATACCTTTCAAATCGGATATGAACCAGCCTATGGCAGTTTTGTGCTCTTTGAGTACTTTCAACAGCTGCTCTTCCTCATAAAATTCCAGCCCTCTATTGATAATGACTGGGTATGTTTCTCCCTCACCTAGAAACACATACTTCAAAGTCTCCAGTAACTCTTTCAGCTCAACTTTTGGTGCTCCAACTGGGATGTCATCTTCTTTCTTTTCCAGCACCTCCATGGCTATCTCCAACTCTTCTTGTATGGTTTCTTGACTCCGAATTTCTAGCACTTCTTCAAGTTCCTATTCCTCTGTTTGACCTGCATGAATTACATTATCCAAAACATCTAGCCTAAAACAATCATGCGCATCAGATGGATTTTTCATAGCATCAATAACATTAAAAGTAATGGACTCATCATCCATCCTAAGTTCTAGTTTACCTTTCTCTACATCTATTAAAGCTCTAGCAGTGGCTAAAAATGATCTACCTAATAGAAGTGGTATTTCACTTTCACCATCCATATCTAAAACTATAAAATCTGCAGGAAAAATAAACTTATCTACTTTTACTAGAACATCTTCAATAACTCCTGTAGGCTTCCTCAAAGAATGGTCTACAAGTTGTAGAGAAACTCTGGTAGGTTTTAGTTCAGAGATTCCTAGGGACCAACAAACTGACAAAGGCATTAAATTTATACTTGCCCCCAGGTCACATAGAGCTCTTCCTACATTAATGTTCCCTATTGCAATTGGAATGTTAAAACCGCCTGGGTCTTTAAGCTTTGGTGGCATCTTTCTCTGTATTATAGCACTGCACTCTTCAGTAAGCACAATAGTCTCACATTCCTGCAATTTATGTTTCCTAGACAACAGTTCTTTCATAAATTTTGCATAGTTAGGCATATTAGCTAAAGCTTCAACAAATGGAATGTTAATATGCAGTTTTTTAAACATTTCTAAGAACCTGGCAAATTGTTATTTTTGTGCTTGTTGCTTGCTCTTTACTAGATAAGGAGGTTTCTCAAAGCGGGAGAAATCCATTGGCTTCTTTGAAGGTGAAAATTTTTTCTCTTCTTGCTTGGTTGAAGGTGCTTCTTCTTCATGTTCTGCATCCCCTCTAGTTTTTTCCTCTTCAGCTCCTCTTTGGCTTACCTTTGGATTCTCTGGAGGTGTAATTACTTTTCCACTCCTAGTGGTTATTGCCTTTGCATGCTCTCTTGGATTCACAATGGTGTCACTTGGAAACTGTCCTTGAGACCTTTTGTTAGTATATGTATGTCCTAGAGACAATCTTTTCATTAGATTAGGACGTACATGTACTTTTCATATTGTCATGAATAAATTATAAGCGCTCTTTATCTTGTTTCATATTCTGTCTCGATATCATTATTAATATATGAGTAACTAGATAAAACCCTTGGAATAGAATAGGTATTTCTTGAGTATCAGTGATGGGATCACGATCATGAGGATTCAAGGATACCAGATGTCTACTCCTAAATTTTAAGTTCCTAGTCTAGAGACACTGAGAATGGGGATCAGTGATTTCGGGTAAGACTAGCACGGCTTAACTACTTGTATGCAGATACAAGGTAAAGACCTCATGAGCTACAGACATGGAGATGTCTTAGCTAAAGTCGTGGGTGGACCTATAAGGGTATAGCTCACACTGAACGGACCCACAAAGAGACTCTATGAGGAAATCTCACAGATAGTATCATTAGAGTAGTCTCTTATTATTTGGGTGTCTTTCCTTAGACCAGAAGTTTTCACCTAGACTGTGTTCTAGAAGACATGCTTTGATTGTATACCTCGTCTGCCTGAAACATGGAGACACATAGGTATACCTTTGGGCATGTCCTAAAAGAACACGAGTCTAGGGTGACTAGCTGAAGGAATTCGTCAAATCTCTGTGAGAGATTAGGTTATCTGTAAACCGGAGAAATCGGGATGACATTTACGAGACTCGGGAATCTATGCATAGTAAAAGAAATCATGAGATGATTTGCCTTTAGAGTCAGTAAAATTGGAGACTCCCTATTTCGTATTAAAGCTTACCCTAGACCGCAAGGGCTGATACGTTTCCTTACCCTAGGTTTTATGGGAAGGTAACCGAGACGAAAGGAAATACATACGGAAACCAAATAGATTTAATACGATGATCTTGTCATTTACCTAACTAGTTATGGGGCAACAAAGCATTGCTAGTGCTCTGTGTTGTCATTAAATGAGTAGTGGCCTTGTTGGGCCCAAACTTATTTTTGTCAGTAGCTATGTTGGGCCTAATGGGTCACACACTAACACTTTATTGTCATGATATTATAGCATTAAAGGTTTTGGGCCTAATAATGGTTGTTGGCCCAAGAAAGAGTTTGGATACTTATCTTAAAGAGAGAGGGGCACATGAATGGAGTTAATGGGCTTGGATAGTCCAAGACATTATTAATTAATTTAAATAGTTAAATTAATTATCTAATATTTAATTTTGATAATTTAAATTTTGAATTTAAATATGAATTAACTATAGTAGTTAGTTTCATATCAAAAGGAGAAGATAAGAGCTAGATTTGAATTTGAATTCAACTAGAATCTTATCATGATCATGTCCTAGATTTTAGAAAGAATTTTGAGGGCTGATTATGGGCTTATACACCACTGATATATGATTATCTTTTGGCAAAATTAAATCCCAAGTAATTGACTTGGTCTTAGAAAGATAAGATAAGAGGTTGTTGGAAATTTTGAAATGCAACAACTCTATCTTATCTTCACGTGTGGGATGCTTCATGATCAGATTTTTTGGTTAAAAATCTGACTCAAACTCTTCTATAAAGTGTGCTATTGTGATCATAGTTCTCTAATAATTTGAGAGGAAAAACCCTAATCTACTTTCCTCTATTTTCACGTGCCCCTTTGTGTGAGTGTTGGCTGAAATTCAGCCACCAATATCATCTATTGGTGAGC
The DNA here is from genome assembly GCA_013407115.1 of Glycine latifolia. Classification (NCBI taxonomy): domain Eukaryota; kingdom Viridiplantae; phylum Streptophyta; class Magnoliopsida; order Fabales; family Fabaceae; genus Glycine; species Glycine latifolia. Next base: position 97,862 of record QARZ01041100.1, read on the forward strand.
CTCTTAGATAAGTAAAAACACTTTAAAACATAACCTTCTTCCTCTCCTTTGGTGTGCCTTGCCTGCCTCCTTTGGTGTTTGTTGGTAGCCTTCAAGAAGTGTTCTTGAGTCTTGACAAGAAGTGGTGTGGATCAACATTAGAGGGCTTGTATCTTCAAGCCTATCCTTGATCATCAAATTTTGAATATAAACAAGGTAACATCTATGTCCTAAAGAATTATTCTTGTGTGGTATGTGTGTTTCCGCTTTAAAAATTTTGTTTTTCTCACATGCCTTCGGGCTTCATGGTCCTATGTATCACCTTTCAGCTAGTTGTTTTGCCAATTGCCCAATTTGATTCTCAAGATTTCTAATGGAGGCATCTTGATTTTTAGATGAGCTCTGGTCTCATTAATGAAGGCATTGGTGGCCTGGATGTGCTCATTAGTTGTTTTAGACAATTGCAACATAGCTTTTTCAAGCTCCGATGGTTCTTTGGGTGGAATAGGTGGAGGTTGCAAATAATTGTTAGATTTGTAATCTAACCCACCACCTTTGATTCTCCTTTGGAAATTATTTCCCATAGCATTGTTTTGATTTCTCTGGAAATTTTGTTGGGGTCCCTGATCATACCAAAGGCCATTCACCTGCACTGGGTCAGCTCCTACCAATGTGGGACATTCATTAGATTCATGCTCACCTTGGCAATACTCACATATGGCAGGTTGCATTCTGCTGGATGAAACTTGAGCTGCAAAGACTTGGAGTTTGTCAATCTTTGCATTTAATTTGGCTAATTGCTGAGCCAATATCTTCTGTTCAGCTAGCATTGCATCATTACTCCCCAACTGGATAACTTCTTTCTTGGGCTGAACTGGGGCACGTTCATTTTCATCACGGGCTAGAGAGTCAATTAATTCATACGTCTGGACTGCAGTTTTCGATCTTATGGAACCACCAGCTGCAACATTAACAATAAGGTGTGATTCAGGTATCATTCCATTAAAGAAAATACGTACCTTTTTACCCACAGTCATGTCATATTGTGGACACCTCCGAATCAGCTCTTGAAATCTATTCCATGCTGCACACAAAGTTTCCCTCTCATGTTGTGTGAAATTGGTGATCTCATTCACCAGCCGATTGTATTTATCCATTGAAAAGTATTGAGAGAAAAATTTTGCAACTAATTCTTCCCAAGTGGTTATGCTATTTAAGGTTTGTCTATCCAACCATCTAAGTGCTTTTCCTTTCACAGCGAAAGGACATAACCTTAATCTTATAGCATCATCTGACACCCCTTGGTGTCTAATGGTATCACAGATTCTCAGAAATCTGTCAATGAAGTCATGGGGATCTTCATTATCTTCCCCTCCAAACTGACTGCGTTCCACCAATGTAATCAATGAAGGATGAATGTCAAAGTGATTTGCTTCAATTGGTGGTCTTACAATACTAGAGTTTGGTCTAGTGAACAATGGAGCTAGAATATCCTCCATTAGTTCATCTTCCAGTCTAGGCTGATTATTTCCTCGATCAGCCATTTCTAATTCCAATTCAGAGATTGAATCAAAATTAGAATTTTCTGCTTCTCTTTCCCTTAATTTGGCTAGTTTCCTGTTTCTTCTAATAGTCCTCTCTATTTCAGGATTGCATTGTAGATGATAAGGATTAACTATACCTCGCATAAACTAAGAAAAGCAGTTTAGTAACAAAAGAAATTCCAATCTCAAGAATTAAAGTTAATATAAAATTGGCGATTTCAATCCCCGGCAACGGCGCCAAAAACTTGTTGCGAAATCGGCAAGTGTATCGTTCGTTTCAAGTAATAAAGTAGTAAGTAAAGTATCGTCTCCACAGGGATTGAATGCAATTTTATTGTAACTTAACGTCTTAGAAATTGGAAGACAAATAATAAATTGAGAGAATTGGTTGAGTTTGTGTAATTACATAACTTAAATTAAATAACAGAAAATTAACGAGAACGTAAACTAAACTTAATTTGATTGTTATGCAGTGATGAGAAGCAATTGTGGTTAAAGCGCATTCCCCTATGATCCCTACCTTCTATACTTAAATTGATTATTAACTTGAATTATTTCTAATTGCTCAGCTGATGTATTTTCACATAATTAGCTAAATCCTAATCCCTTAGCAATTTAACCCTTTAGTAAAATTAGAAATCCTAATCCCTTAGTGATTCCCTCTTAAACCAAGCATTTAGCAAATACATCCTGAAATTGCTGCAACTACACATTCCTATCCCTAGGTAATGGATAAATTGTTGTTTTACTCATTTCAGAAACTAGAATCCCAATATCCCTATTGTGAATTCTAATCCTAAGCATCTTAATAGAATGACAAGTCCCAATTAAGAACAATACAATGAAGAACAGAATAAACCAAAGCAATTATGATAATTCTCATTAAAACCAATCAAGACATAGAGGAGTTCACATAGGTTCTTGCTCTAACTACAATACAAGAACTTAGCCAAGTATACTCAGAACTGACATCAATCTTACAGCTAGCATGTTCCTAGAGAAGAATTACCAGAGGAAGAGAAGAAATTACAAGCAAAGTTGCTATTCTGCAGTAACCCTAATGAATCCAATCTTCTCCAAGGTTTCTTCAATGTCTTCTTCTGCAAAAAGTCTTTCAAGAGTCCAGAAGAAGGTCCTTCTCTGTGTCCCAGAGGTTCCTTTTTATCACCCATATGTTCTAGATTTAATTTAGGTAACAAAAGACTTTTTCTCCAGCTAAATCAGTATCAGATCTTTTAAATCTGGAAATATCGTGATTGTGGCGCGACTAGCGTGGGATGCTCGAATTGATTAAGCTATTCTGGAACTCTGGCGCTAACAACGCGGTGTCCCACACTGATCGCGCGGGATATTCGAATTGAATGTCTGTTTTTGATATCTTGGTGCTACTCGCGTGGGATGTGGCACTAATGGCGCGACTTGTTCAAGCTGAGGAGTTAACATTTGGTAGTCCCACGCTACTCGCGTGGGATTCATGCTGATAGCGTGGCTTGCTCGAACTGAAGGTTTGCTTTTAGCAGCTGGCGCGAGTGGTGCGGGGTCTGGTGCAATCCGCGCGGCTTGGTCGAGAGCTCTAGGTTGTTCTTTTTGCTTCTTTTCCTCTCTTGATGGTTCCTAATTAACAAAACAAATAAGCAATTAAAGTAATATGCAATTAAGTAATAAACTTAACTAATCCTAATCTATATTACTATTTATTAAACAAATTATTAATCAATTAATCCTAAAACTAATATATGCTGGAAGCATATCAATCAGCTGAAGGGAGCTTGTATATTTTCTAAGATTGATCTGCAATCCGGCTATCATCAAATCCGAATCAAGCCTGAGGACATACCTAAGATTGCTTTTCGGTCTCGATATGGTCATTATGAATATCAGTGATTCCGTTTGGTCTCACGAATGCTCCAGCCATGTTCATGGATTATATGAACCGGGTTTTCAGACCTTACTTAGATCAGTTTGTGGTGGTATTTATTGATGACATATTGATTTATTCTAAGAGTAAGGAGGAACATGCTGAGCATCTCCGGGTTGTTCTTCAGACTTTGAGGAATGACCAACTTTATGCCAAGTTGTCGAAATGCGAATTTTGGCTGACCGAGGTGAAGTTTCTTGGCCATGTGATCTCAACAGCCGGGATAGCAGTTGATCCCGATAAGATAGAGGCCGTGATGGATTGGGAAAGGCCCAGGAATGTGTCCGAGTTCTGAAGTTTCCTTGGATTGGTAGGGTACTACTGAAGGTTTATTCAAGGGTTTCCACAGATGGTGTTGCCCTTAACCCGACTTACCAGGAAGAGTACTCCGTTCGTATGGACTCATGAATGCGATGAGTGTTTCTTGAAGTTGAAAGGGAGATTGACCACAGCTCCGGTGCTGGTTCTTCCTGGCCCTGAGGGAAGCTTTGAAGTTTATTATGATGCTTCCAAGCAGGGACTTGGATGTGTGTTAATGCAAGAGAGAAGGGTGGTAGCGTATGCTTCCCGGCAACTGAAGCCAAATGAGGAGAATTATGCTAGGCATGATTTGGAGTTGGTACCCGTGGTCTTCACTTTAAAAATATGGAGGCACTACCTGTATGGTGCCAAGTTTGTGGTGTTTAGGGACCACAAAAGTCTCAAATATTTATTTGATCAGAAAGAGTTAAATATGAGACAAAGGAGATGGATGGAGTTTATCAAGGATTATGATTTTGAGCTGAGGTACCATCTCGGAAAGCCCAATGTGGTGGTGGATGCTCTGAGCAGGAAACACATGAGCATAGCTTGCATGATGATTGAGGAATGCAAGTTAATAGAGAATTTCTGGGATATGCACTTGACTATTCTTGAGGGTGACCGAGGGCTTGAGTTAAGAGAGACCAAGGTGGACAATAGGTTGATCATGAGAATCCGGGATGCCCAAAACCGGGATGAGGAGGTGATGTCCTTGTCTGGGCAGAAGGACGTGTCTTGGGAGAACCCGGACAACTCGGGTTTGGTGTTATATCAAGGTAGAATTGTTGTGCCTAAGGGCGATTTAGTGGATGCAGTGCTGTCTGAGACTCATAAGGGCCGATTTAGCATTCATCCGGGATCTACTAAGATGTATCAGGACTTGAAGAAAAAATTTTGGTGGCCTGGGATGAAGAGAGATATAGCCGAGCATGTTACGAAATGTTTGGTATGTCAGAAAGTGAAGATTGAGCATCAATGACCGTCAGGACTATTGCAACCTTTGCAAATTCCAGAGTGGAAATGAGATAGTATTTCCATGGATTTTGTGGTTGGATTGCCAAGGATCCAACCCGGATGCGATTCCATCTGGGTGATTGTTGATAGGCTGACCAAGTCAGCTCATTTCTTACCTATTTGGACTGACTACACTACGAATAGGGTGGCTTAGTTATACATTAAAGAGCTTGTCTGACTTCATGGTGTCCCAGAAAGCATTGTCAGTGATAGAGATCCGAAGTTCGCTTCAAGATTTTGGGGTGCTCTTCAATAGGCTTTTGGGACCCAGTTGCAACTCAGCATATCTTATCATCCATAAACGGACAGGCAGACCGAGATAACTATCCAAACACTAGAGGACATGATAAGAGCTTGTGATCTGGAGCAGGGAACGGGCTGGGATAAATACCTACCTCTAGTGGAGTTCTCGTATAACAACAGCTTCCATGCTAGTTCGGGTATGACACCCTATGAAGCGTTGTATGGTCGAAGATGTCAGACCCCTACTTGCTGGACCAAAGTGGGAGAGAGATAGCTTCTTGGACCCGAGATGGTTCAGAATACGTCTGAGCAGATCCGCTATATCAGAGAGAAGTTGTTGCGGGCTCAATGCTGGTAAAAGAGTTATTATGATAGCAAACATCGCCCATTGCAATTTGATAAGGGCGATCATGTATTTTTGAGGTTATCTCCAGTCACATGGGTTGGACGGGCATTGGGTGTGAGGAAGCTAAGCCCTAGATTCATCGGTCCTTATCAAATTCTTCAGAGAATAGGACCAGTGGCTTATAGTCTAGCTTTGCCTCACCAATTGTGATGACTACCAAGACATGAATGCTTGGCTTGGATTGTTTCTGGATTGCAAACTTCAAGACTCCATGAATTGGGGTTTGAAACTCAAATAGAAAAATGGAAAAGATTAAGGAATGATTAGGAAAGACGCCACGATCCGTAACGGAGCGATAAGTCGGAGGAGGATTCGCCATAAAGGAAAGCTTCCTTGATAAGAATCAATTTGGTCTCAATCAAGAACCAACAAGAGGCTAAGCTCTCAATTTAAGCAAAAGCTCAATTTCATTAATCAAAGTTAACCAAAAATAGCAAAGTTAGAGTATTTATATGGCTAGGCCTCTAATAAACCTAAAAACGTAAGTTTAGGCCTATTTACGGAAATATCAAAGCCCATTACATGAAAACAACAAAAGGAAAGTTGCAGTGCCATTTTAAATGAAAATAATCGATTAAAACGAAGCGTAATCGATTAAAACAGAGCGTTTTAGTACTGTGTAATCGATTACAGCAACATCGTAATCGATTACAACAGACAGAAAAGCTTGGTAATCGATTACAGATACATCGTAATCGATTAAAACAGACAGACAGACAGCTAACTTGTGTAATCGATTACAGAAACGTTGTAATCGATTATTACAGACAGTACTTGCTTTTTACAACAAAATAAGACTTTTGATGTGGTCTTGAATGGCTTGGGTTCTAGCTCTTGTTATGGGTCCTTCAAAGTTCACCAAAGGAAGTGCTTCAAGCTCTCATTCTAGACCTTTGGCTTGTAATGGACCTCCATCATCATGATCCTTAGAGAGTCCTCTATCAAATTGTCCGGACTGCATGATATCTTTCATGTATCTCAGTTGAGGAAATATATGCCCAATCCTTTTCATGTGGTAAAACCCGACTCTGTTCAGATTAGAGAAAATATGACTTGTCCCACCCGACCATCCCAGATTCTTGATAGGATGGAAAAAAAATTTGGAGCAAGACTATTCCCTTAGTCAAGGTATTATGGGAAGGGAGGACACCGGAGGAAGCGATGTGGGAGCGAGAACAGGAGCTTATGGAGCTATACCCTGAGTTATTTGGCAGGTATGGTTATAATTTTTTAGGTAAAAAATTCTTAGAAGGGGGGTGAATATAATGACCCTGTGATAAATCCGGGTTCGTATGATTGAGTTGTCACATTAGGGGGTGTATATTGGAACTCGGTTAAGGGGGGGTGTAGATAGCACCTTTTCAAATCTGGGAACATGTAGTGATCTCGAATGAGCTCGGATGTGTTACCGAGTTGTGATCTCAGATGAGCTCGAGTGATCGCGAATGAGCAACTGGGTAATGATCTTGGTTGAGCTCGGATGAGCTTGGAGGAGCTCGTATTTTGTTGACTTGTAAGAGCTACCGGGTATAGAGACCGAAAGAGCTCGCAACTCCTTTTTGATAGAGTATCGGGTTAGTGATCTCGGAAATGGTTGGGAGGAACCTTGGACTTGTGAAGTACTAAGATAGGTCAGAATAGGTTGGATTAGGTCGGATGAGGTCAAAGGAGGAAGGAAGATTGAACGTACTATAGTACCAAGGACGGGTTCTTATGCAATCGATTACATAAGTATTTGTAAGTGATTAAAACAGTCAGTACTTGCTATTTATATCCGACTTAGCTTTATGACACATGTTGAATCTACATATTCATTTTACACAAGTGACATGTGTTGACTCCCTGCTGGTTGTTTTGAACCAGGAAGACTCTCATATTATTTTATGATGCATGTTAACTTTCAGGCTATTTAAGATATGCACGAGTGAGATATTTCAGTAGAAATCTAATTTCCACCGCCTTTGCTAAAACACTTTCTCTCTCTTATTCCACATTTCCTCCATTGTTAAAGTGAGAAAAGCTTCCTAGATAACCATTCCTTGACCTAAATATTTTCACATCCAACGTAAGGATTGAAGAGAATCACTATATAAACTAGTTTCCACTCGTTGTTCTTTGAAAGAATCATCAAACGAGGAGATCATTTCTCCAAACGAAGTTTAAAGTTTCAACCTTTAAGAGTTAGAAGGCACTATAAGGACATTCAAGCTTTTAGAAGTTGTCCACAAACCTCCCTTGACATTTTTAAGGGCTTGATAAAGAAGATATATGTGGTCGTGAACACGAGGTTGAGGTAGTTGGTGCTGTGATCAGAAGGTAAGCTCTCTGTTCTTGGGAGTTTATTCCCTTGATTGTATTCCACCATACTCCTGGGGAGTGATGGTTGTTGAATGTCATGGTGCGTGTATGTACATTGTGTGTTATTGCTTTTTGATTGAAAATATACATGTAATGGAGATGTGCACTGGTTGTCTAATTTGTATAACTAGATATACATTTGTGTACAAGGAGTGAACTGGTTGGCTAATTTGTATATCTGGGTATATATTTGTGCATGTCGATGCTGGAATGGCATATTGGTGGAATTATCACGTGGAGTCTGTGGTCTGGGACCTCAGGCCGGGATACTTGATGTGTACGTGGAGTGCACTGGAAGATATACAAGAGTGCACAATATGTGTACTGGCTGTCTAACTTGTATATCTGATATGCAATTGTGTATGATATCTGCACTGGTTGGCTAAATTGCATATTTGTGATGGAATGGCACGTTGGTGTGGTTATGTACATGTGATGTTTATTAAAAGGCCAGGTTGGCTATGTTATTTGTAATGCCAATATAAATGCTATGTACTGTGGAAGTGAACCAGGGGGAGGTGAGTCTCTAAGAACCCTAAGAGACCCGAGTAGGGGTTGTTCAGCAGATCTCAATTGAGAGGCCGAGTTGGCTGAGGCCGGTTTGGCTACTAATTGAGGATCCCGGACAAGAGGCCGAGGCCGGGTTCGAGGAAGTGGATTTTGGAAGGTGGATCTTTTTGGAGAGCCTGTTGGCTCAATTTTATTGTATATTTTGTAACCCAGTATGGGTTTGTTTTGTATGAGGTACCTTATGGAACAAAACCCGGGTGCCAGGATGTATATCAAAATTCCATACATAATGTTTTAGTTGTGTTGTATGACGTAAGATGATGTCTTTTTATTTATGCTTCTGTGTTTACTTGTTACGTTAAGATTTACTGTGCTTAAGACCATATTATAATGTTAATGAACCGGATGCATACCGGGTCATTACAATATACATGGATACCCATGGGGGTGTATGACGGGTTACCCTTGCAAGGAAGGATTTGTTCCTAACCAGGTCTTACATTGATGGTGCCCATGGTTGTAGGTTGTCTATGTACACGTGGGATGCAATGACCGATTGGTTACCTTTGCGAGGATGGATTTGTTCCTAGCCATAGTCAATGCATTAGTGAGCCCACATTGGTGTGTTATGTATGTACATGGGGGTGCATGATGGGTTACCCTTGCGATGAAGAATTTGCTCCTAGCCAGGTCATGCATTGATGATGCCCATGTTTCATACTTCATTTACATGGATCGAAATAAAATGAAGGCACGCGCGTACCTGTGGGTTTTAGTGGGCTGAAAACGCAGGTACTAAGGGGTCATCAGGTTTGGAATTCCCTAGTGACGCTAGTTGATCACTGGAGGGGGGAATGGCCAGTGCACGACAGGGTGGCCTTCATAGGCGGTGAACCATTTTTCCTGTGAGAGGCTATTTCTGGGATATGGTACCACATTGCATGCTGATAGATGAGTCAGGTGTATGCATCATTCTATGCATAATTGTTTGAGTTGTGAAATGCATTAGATGATTGGTTGGTTGAGTGTTTATTGGAATCATGGATTTTTGTTAATGATTGTGGTGGGTAATGTTGTTTCCTTCCAAAGTGTTGTTATCTGATGCTTGTTGATTTTATATAATAAACTCACCCTTGTTTTTGTTGTACCGTGTGGTTGGTATCGGTGATGATCGTGAACTTTCGTTCATGTGAGCAGATGAGCAGTAGTATGTGTCTTTGGAGGGAGATTCTTTTTAGTTGGAGCCGCCAAGCCGATGTGATGACGTTGGAGTTTGTTTGGGAAAAAGTTGTGTTTTGTTAATCAACTCTTTCTTAGTTAGTTCCTTGAATTCTTTTGTTAGACATGTAAGATTCCAGGTGTAATTACATGTAAAATTGAATTAAATACTGATATGTGAATGATATGCCCTGATACGATATATATATATATATATATATATATATATATATATGTATGTATATATTCAATTATGTAATTGTATCATGTGTATAATAGTTGTATTATCTCGAAAAATTTACTACCATTTTCATAATCAAATTAATGGAGTTTTCATTAAAATTTGAAAATTCACCCGATTAGAGTTAGTGATATAGTAGCGATGAGGCAGGTCGTTATACATTAATCCCAACTTTTGAAGATGTTTGACAGAAATAAGGTTGATGATTTCAGTTGTGTTGTCAACAATCTCATCAAAGACATCAATCCCAAAATAGTCTATGAATGTTGAGACTAATACAGCATATGGAATTTGATAACTCGGAAGCCTTCTAGACTTCATCATGGTCTCCTCAAGAATTAGAACCCAATTAATTTCAGTTCCAAGCTTCATGCCATGCACTAACTGCAAATCATCATCTGTTATTTGAGCATGATTTGTAGACCTAGGGGTGAGGATGTAAGTGTGGATATAGTGCAGCAACATATCCTCCCCTGTCATATTTCCAACCCCCAGCCTAGTTTTCAAACTAGTTTGAGGATCCAACAACATCCCTCTATATGTATCAATTTTGGAGTACCCTCCAACCTCTTCTTCAAATCTCCTAACTCCTTCATAGGAGATACCAGCCACAGCTTCCCAAACAGTGTTGTCAATCTCCATGACAACTCTAGTCACTTGAGAAAGGAGGACACCATCCATGCTAGCTTTGGTTGAAGTGTAAAACACCTTCACCAACTCAAGGTAAAAGGTACCCTTCATCTCAAGGAACTTCTTTAGTCCTTGGGCTTCTAGTATGGCAGGGAATTGAAATCCCTCATCCACAAACCAGTTAAGGTCAATATACTTTGGGGGCATAACCAATTTGGTAGCATGAAATTGCATGTAGTTATTTCTATCCAGCTCAGATGTGAACTAGGTACTAAGCCTGTTCACTGCAGCATTTGAAAATTCTCCAGCTTTCCTTTTGCTGGTTTTGGTTCTTTTAAGGGCAAACATGATGTGTATAGGTAGAAGAAAGGAATGGACAGAGTTTTGGGTTATTAGAGAAAGAGGCAGAGCATAAGAATTTGCTCAGATTGCTTAAGAGAGAGAGAGAGATATTCAGGTGTGAAATTTTAGTTGTTGGAAGGTTGAATTTATAGAGATTTTTCAGAATAAAATTTGAATTTTGAAAACCCACAACAACTATCTCGAATTCCAAGGATGTCTGGATACAATGAACCATATTTTTGAATTTGAATTAGATATAAGATGTTAGTTATGATTTTTGAAAATTGTGTAGTTTTGTAGAAACGCCATAGATAATCGATTACATAAGCTTGGAAATCGATTATTCTTGAGCTTTTCTTTTTTAAAATAGCTCTATGTATCAAGTAATCGATTACTCTAGAGAGTTTTGATTTTTGAAACAACTTTCAAGCCTTAAGTAATCGACTCAAATACAAGGTGATCGATTACTCTAGAGAGTTTGTTTTTCAAAATTGTATTTTAGCATTAAGTAATCGATTACTACAGAAAGATTTGCATTTTGAAATACATTTTATGTATCAAGTAATTGATTACATAAGCCTGATAATCGATTACTCCAGAGATCTTTTGTCTCTAAATTCCTTGTAAACCACAAATAATCGATTAATACGTGTAGTAATTGATTAAAACAAAGAATTATGCAGTATGAACAGTGATTTCCATCAGATTTCAAAATTCAATCATTTGTGATGTATGGTCAATTTTGATTGCATATCATTTAGTCAAACAAATCATAGGCATGCTATCATATATTAGATTCATCAAGAATTCCTAGCACGTTCCTAAGATCATAGAATCTATCTTTAGATAAAGGTTTGGTAAAAATATAGGCCAATTGATTGTTAGTATCAATATACTCAATTTTGAGATTACCCTTTTGAATATGATCTCTGAGGAAGTGATGTCTGATCTCTATGTGTTTTGTCCATGAGTGCAGACTGGATTCTTTGATAGGTTTATTGCACTTGTGTTGTCACACAACAGGGGAATTTCTTTCAACTCCACACCAAAATCTTGGAGTTCTTGCTTAAGCCACAAACTTTGTGCACAACAACTTCCAGCAGCTATGTACTCAGCTTCTGCCGTTGAGAAAGCAACACATGATGGCTTCTTGCAATGCCATGAAATCAATGAGCTTCCAAACAAGTGGCATGTTCCACTAGTGCTTTTCCTATCAAGTTTGCATCTTGCAAAATCAGAATCTAAATAGCCAATTAAATTCAGTGATGCACCTTTTGGATACCAAAGACCAACTTTCATAGTTTATTTAAGCTATTTGATGATTCTCTTGACAGTAGTGAGGTGTGACTCCTTAGGATTAGCTTGATATCTAGCACACAAGCACACACTCAGAATTATATCTGGTCTACTTGTTGTTAAGTACAGTAGAGATCCTATCATTCCTCTATACTTTGATTTAACAACTTTCTTGCCCTTTGCATCTAAATCAAGATAAGTTGAGGTTGCCATAGGAGTAGCAACATCTTTGCTTTTCTCCATGTCAAATTTCTTGATCACTTTAAGGCAGTATTTAGTTTGGCTGAGAAATGTCCCATTCTTCATTTGCTTAACTTGAAGTCCAAGAAAGAATTTCAATTCTCCCATCACAGACATTTCAAACTCATTCTGCATAGAGATAGAAAATTCTTTGCACAAAGAATGATTAGTTGAACCAAATATTATATCATCAACATATACTTGAACCAACAAGATATCATTGCCATGCTTCTTGATGAACAAGGTTTTGTCTACTTGTCCTCTTGTGAAGGATTGGCTACGTAAGAAGTTGCTCAATCTTTCATACCAAGATCTAGGAGCTTGCTTTAATATATAAATAGCTTTCCTTAGTTTAAAAACATGGTTTGGATATTTGAAATCAACAAAGCCTGGAGGTTGATCAACATAGATTTCCTCTTCAATATATCCATTTAAAAAAGCACTATTTACATTCATTTGAAACAATTTAAAATCCATTAAACATGCATATGCAAGTAGTAACCTAATGGCCTCTAACCTTGCTACTGGAACATAGGTCTCTTCATAGTCTATGCCTTCCTCTTGGTTGTAACCTTTTGCAACCAATCTAGCTTTATTTCTGACTATGATGCCACTTTCATCAAGTTTGTTCCAAAAATCCCACTTGGTGCCAATAGGCTTATGAGAAGAAGGTCTAGGAATAAGTTCCCAAACTTCATTTGTCTTGAACTGATTAAGTTCATCATGCATGGCAAGCATCCAATGTTCATCAAGTAAAGCTTGGTCAATGCTTTTAGGTTCAATTTAAGAAACAAAAGTGATGGACTCCAAATTTGGATCAAGTCCTGTTTGCCCTGATCTTCCTTGCAATGGAACTCAATCTTCAATTGGAAGAAAACCAGAATGTGAAATGCTCTGTTTTAGGACAGCTTTTTAGGTTTTGTGATTTAAGAATTGGAATAATGGAAGAAGAATAGAAATGGATTAGGGATGACACCATGGAATAGGAATTCCAATAAGTCTTGCAAGAATCACCACAATAGCTCAGAAGCCATTGATAAGAAACAAGAAGTTCTTGACTAAGAACAAAGGGAGAAAACTCTCACCAACAATTCAACAATTGTATTGATTCACCAAAGATGGAATATCCTTTTTACATGCAGTTTGGGACCTTATATAGGCCACAAATTATTAAGCTAATTAACCCTAAATGACATGTAAATGTAAGCTAAAATGAAGCCCAAAACGTAGCTTGTAGGACAAGCTTTACATAAGTGACCTTTGGCTTCCAAAACTGTACAGTAATTATCTGGAACTGATATAATCGATTACTTCGTTATGGTAATCGATTAAATCAGGAAAAAATTGAAATAATCGATTATTTCGATGAAATAATCGATTACGGCAGAACGTCCAAGATTCCTGATTGCTTCTAAATAATCGATTATTCGACGATATAATCGATTACGGCAGAAAGTCTATGATTCCTGATTGCTTCTAAACATCCTGTAATCGATTAGCAAATCCAAATAATCGATTAAAGCAGTAACTACTTATTTACAAATGTTTTATTGAATTTCTCTTAACAAGTACTGGAATTTATTGAACTAAAGTGGACTTGAGACACCAAAATCCAGCTCTTGTCGTCCTTGATAAGATTTGTAACTTCATGCTTGCCCAAGTTGGCTTGAATATGGTCTTGAAGTGCTTGAGTCCTAGCTCTTGTTATTGGTCCTATGAAGCTCACCAAAGGAAGTGCTTCAAGCTCCCCTTCTAGACCTTTGGCTTGACTTGGACCTCCATCAAAAAGCCATATCATAATAGAGATTTCTTAGTGAAGATCTAGTAGATACTCCCTTAGTGACTTCACCAATTATGTTGTCAAGGGAAAGATCTCTTGTTGTTCTTCAATCCTTTGGCTTTTGGATAGGTGTTGATTGTTCCATTTTTGCAATTGGTTCTTCCTTTTCTTTTTCATTTGATCCATTGAGTTGTATATACTCTTCTAAAGTAACTACATCACTTTCACACTTTTTTTCCTCTTTAGAGGAGTTAGATTCATCACAAATAATAGGAATTGATTCTTCCATGCATAAAGTTCTTTTATTCAAGATTCTATATACTTTACTTTGTAATCAATATCCAAGAAATATGGCTTCATCAGCCTTAGCATCAAACTTACCAAGAGGTTCCTTACCATTATTTAAAACAAAACACTTGCAGCCAAATGCTCTTAAGTGATATATGTTTGGTTTTCTGCCTTTATATAATTCATAAGGAATTTTCTTTAAAATAGGCCTTATGAGTAATATATTCAAAGTGTAACAAATTGTACTCACAGCATCAGCCCAAAAATGGTTAGTCAAATTTGTCTCATTGAGAAGGCTTCTTGCTCCTTCTTCAAGGGATCTATTTTTCCTCTCCACAAATTGTAATCACAGCATCAGCCCAAATTTTGGTTGATTCCATTTTCTTAGAATTTTTCAAAATGGACATTTTGGAATTCACCACCATGATCACTTCTTATTGAGATAATTTTGCTTCCCTTTTCATTTTGAACAAGCTTGGCTAAGTTTCTGAAGGCAATGAAAGCATCATTCTTGGATCTTAAAAACAAAGTCCATGTGAATCTAGAGTAGTCATCAACTATTACAAGCCCATAGAAATTACCTCCTAAGCTCATAATTCTGGAAGGACCAAACAAATACATATGAAGCAATTCAAAGGGTTTTGAGGTAGAAACAACATTTTCATTTTGAAAAGAAATATGGTTTGTTTTACCTTTTGACAAGCATCACAAAGTTTGTCCTTTTCAAATTTTAGTTTAGGTAAGCCAATGACTAAATCTTTTCTAATAAGCTTGTTAATGTGATCCATGTTCATGTGACTAGCTCTCCTATGCCATAGCCAAGATTCATCAAATTTACTTACTAGGCAATTAGTGTTGTGAATGAATGCATGTTCTATAGAGAGAAGATAGATATTACCTTTTCTTTTACCTACATGGATAACCTCACCAGATTGACCATCACATATCAAACAACAATTGTCATTAAATGAAACTTTGAATCCTTTATCACATAGTTGGCTTATACTTAGGAGATTGTGCTTTAAACCTTCCACATAGAGAACATTTCTGATCTTGGTTTTAAAGTTGTCTCGTATATTTGCTTCTCCAACTATCTTTCCTTTGTTGTTGTCGCAATAAGTGACAAAACGTTCATCTTTAAAAGTCAAACTAGTAAGCATGGACATGTCACCTGTCATGTGTCTAGAGCATCCGCTGTCAAGATACCATAATGCTTATTTTGCTCTTAGACACACCTACAATTTTCAAATTAAGCGGCAAAGGAAGGTACCCAATTAAGGTTGGGTCCATAAGGGTTAGCTATTTTCTTTTTCTTTGAAATCCAAATGCAATATCCATTAGGCACATAAAATCTTCTAGCATAACACCAATGAGATGTGTGACCTTTCTTCATGTTGTAGTTACAAGTTACAAGTTTTGATGCTCTTTCAAAAAGAGTCATTTGATTATGCTTTCTTTTTTAAAAGCCTATTTGATTCTTCTGTTTTGTGGTACAAACTTTGTTTTTCCAAAAGGTTTTGCTCCTTGTTTGTAACCCAAACCAGAAGTATCTCCTGCATACTTTTGTACACTTATGATTTGATTTAAACTGTACTTTCCTCTATAGAGTCTTTTCAAAAGATCTACTAAGTGCGAACTTAGGAAGCTCCAAACTCTCTTAAACTTGGTTACTTTTAAAAATTCTTGTCTTCCAAGGCTTAATTATTATTCCACTAGCAAAACCAACACCTGACTATTGGATATAGGGGGAGTTGGAAGAAGATCAAGGCAAGGATGAAGATATTGCTTAAGAGTTTTTTCTTTTTACATGCCAATCAATTTGAAGGCATTTGTTATTTGTCTAAGTTGCTCAAGAAGCATGGCTTGTGATCCTTGCATTGCATAAGGCATATTCATATACATGCACACATGCTTTAAGAAAATAAAATAAGGTTTAATGATTGAAATAGGAAAGAATTTTCTCATGGCTTATACTTTGGAAAAATTAGAATGTGCACTGCCTTAATCAATTACATCAATAAGTAATCGATTACTAGCTTGTGTTATTTTCTGGAAAAGTCATGAAGAACACCTTAATCGATTACTGCAATCTGTAATCGATTACCTAGGCTTATTTCTAAAACTTGCATGACTACCTTAATCGATTACCATAATCTGTAATCAATTACCAAGGCTTATTTCATAAACTAAGTTTAACTGTACTAATCGATTACATCACGTATTAATCGATTACATTGTTCTTTGCAATTTTCCAGATTGGCTCAAGAACATTTTAATCAATTACTTGGCATATTAATCGATTACATTTGATAAAATAATCGATTACCATGTCATTTTAATCGATTACGTTCTGTTAAAAGTGTTTTCTATTTAAAGTCGTTTGGGTCTGTGGTTTCAAAATACATCATACAATCAGAGTTTGCGAAATACCCAATGCTTTCTAAGCTTTCATATGTCCAAGAAATAGTTTTTTGAGTAACATATTTCTTGTTTGAGATGAAAAAAGATTACAAGCTTCATAAATGAAGTTGTGTTAAGACAAGATTTTAAAGAAAACTTCAAGAGAGTTGATTCTATGCTTTCACATTCATGCAACCTGGAAGTAATTGGTAATTTTCATTCATTCATTCATTCATTGAGGATCACAGGTTGTATTTCTCTTGAACCTTTCTAGATAATTGTTTTGTGTCTTTGAAATTGTTGTAAAACTAACGTCAAATAGTTTCTTTCAAGCTTTCTAGAGTAGTGTTCTCTAGGTATAAAGATCCGAGTAGGTTTCTAAGGTTCATTGTGATTTCATTTCTGATTCTGATACTAATAGGGTGTTAGAATTCTGATTCTTTATCTAGGGTTGATAAAGATAGTCACATGTAATAACTTGTAAAAGAATAGATTTGAATTAGTAGAACTCTAATCTTGTTTGATTAGAATAACTGGATGTTGTCACAACCTACCTGGTCACTACGGTATCACTAATTCTTAATCGTGCAAATTTTGAATTTTAATGAAAATTGTAACGACCCGCCTTGTCGCTACTGTATCATACTCTTTAATCATGTTTTTAAATGCAATTTATATTTGAAAATCCCTTTAAATTGATTACAAAAATAGTAGTAAATTTTGTGCGTGAACTTAATCAATATCAATAATTAAAAACACGAATGAACAATGTTGAAATACCCCGTAATACATTTATATAAGAACATAATTTGGAGTGATTACAAACAACTATGTCTAAAGTGTACAAAGTTTTCAAAAGAAACAAGGCATTAAGTGACAGGAGTGTAACTAGCAAAATAATGGGGTGTATCCATTAAAACAAGGGGTACATCTAGCAAAATACAACTTCCGCCCGGGTTACAATTCAATGCTTATTCCGACAACATAACACTTCTATAAGCTGGGTTCTAACTAAAAGTGAGTTGTCACAATACAGCTCGTGGCCGGGATATGGTCCAAAGCCATCCCGGCATCACAAGTCATTTATAGGCCGGGTCCTAATCGAACATTATCCCGCATACTTGGCGGCTCCATCAAAAAGAAATAACTCCCAGACTGCTTGCTACTACCCGTCTGCTCACACAAACATGGTTCGTGATCATCACAGGTACCAAAACCACATGGCACAAGAAAAGCAAAGGTAAGTTCATCATGTAAAATAATAATTAATAAATATCATCAATTATAAAAACACAACCCGATCATTACATTATCACAACAATATTTAAACATTTCATTCACATAATCAATCATGGACAACCCGTCCAAACCACTTCACGAATTCATCTTATAATGACTAGTCATGATGCATGTTCCTGAC
>QARZ01041100.1:128061-204124 GCA_013407115.1 Glycine latifolia
AAATCCTGGCCTGTGAATAGTACCACGCGATTAGCGTGGATACGGCGCCGTTAGCGTGGGAGACGCGCCTGATTGGCGCGATTAGCGTGGATTATGGCGCGGTTAGCGCCAGAATGGCCCTGGAAGCCATTTCTTGCGCTATGTTGGCGCGATTAGCGTGGATGATGGCGCGGTTAGCGTGAGAATGCTCCAGAAAGCCATTTCTTGCGCATTCTTGGCGCGATTAGCGTGGAGAGTGGCGCCAGTAGCGTGGGGACGCGTCCAGGACCCTATAAAGGGTTATTTGGACGGATTTCTAGCCCAAAATTCATTCTTCTTCTTCCTCGAACTTCCTTCTGCCATTAACGACCAGAGAAGCTTCATATCTTTTCCATACTTCATCTAAACACCTTCTACCCAACTAGGAAAGTGATTAGAACCTCGAGATGAACTAGATCCTAGCTTTAATCTCTCGAAAAGGTAGCCAATCGGAGAAATCCCGTTCTCTAGGGAATATCCTCAGAGCTTGGTTTTTGAGAAGAAAGGAGTGATTTCAGAGGCGTTCAAGCTTGGAAAAGCTATCCTCTGACCTTCCTCGATAGTCTAGAGGTAAGAAACTCGATCTTTAACCGATTGAATTGTGAAAATGATTCTGGATGAATTATGATGGAATTTGGATAAATGAGTGAGTTAGGGTCGAAACTAGGCTTGGATTCTTTAGAGATATATGCTCAGGAGGTTGTTCTGAGGAAGTTTGAGCCTTGAATCTTGAGTATTGATGAAGTTTAGTTTTGACTCTGACCTCTATATGAGTAGGAAGAATGTTGATATAATGATGAGTGTGAGCCTAAGTACCTTTACAAAAGATGTTCAGGAGGCTAAATAAACGGTGAAAATGTGTTGAAATAGCCGTTCTGATAAACTTGTAAAGTATAGATAATTGGCCTGGTTAAGGCCAGTGAATCCTTTGAATTGGCTCATACCGAGTCTTGTAGGGACTCTAATGCCTTAATTAGGCAAAAAATGAATCCTGTTGAGGGTTTGTGAACCGCCAATAAGGTGGTTAGCTTTGATGACCCTAAGATAGAAAACAGAGAGGTTGAAATGGAAAGAAATCGCGTTTCTTTTCATTCTAACGGTCGAGAACTGTTATATAGTGTTTGAATGCCTTGTTAGGTTATTGATATATGCTTGTTGCCTTGATATAGGGCGTGACACCGAGGGTGTTGGTGGCGTAGACCACGGTCCAGGGATTGGACAGCAGAGCACTGCCTTGTCAGGTAAGCTCTTTGTTCTTGGGACTGTTCCCACTGCTGTGTTCCACCATACTCCGAGGGAGTGATGGTTACATTCATGATGCATGTGCATTGCATTGGTAATTACAATATTCTCATGATGATATATATATGCATTATGCTATGCTTTGTATGTATGATTGTGTTCTGAATAGATCTTCTGGCCAGTAGATAGATATGGACCTCCCTAGGAGTTGAGCGCACCTCCTAGTTTGGTTTGCTCCATAGGAGAGATTCCTTAAGACCAAGAGATAGGTGGACCCGTTGCGGATGAGACCTATTCTCGGAGGTACCATATGTCGTGCATCCTTGTGTAGGGGTAGCTCCCGTTGGATGACACGAGGTGTGAGTTCCGGTCTCACACTAGATGCTGATGATGATGCATCTTTTTGATAAGGATGATGATGATCCCTTAATACCAAGAAATAGGTGGTCCCGTTGCGGTTGAAGCCTATTCTGGGATATGCTATGTGTATATGTATTGTTGTGAGGGCCGGGAGGCCTAGTTATTGTGATACTTATGATGCTGTGTGCCTTGAAAGTGAGCCAGGGGGAGGGAAAAGCCTCCAAGAGCCCTGAGCTTACTGAGATTTTTATCTCACCCCTGTTTGGGGATGTTATTTTCAGGTGATGCTGCTGGCAGAGACGAAAGGTCCCAGGGCGGGACGGACTCTGTGTAGCTGTTGGGACAGTTTTTGAGAGCTTTGTGGCTCAGTTTTTGTTAGTTATGTTATTGTTTTGTACCCCTGAGAGGGAAGATATGCATGTGCATATATTTTGAGCCTGTATAGTGTATGTACAGAGTATATTGTATTATGTACATATGATTAACTCTCCTGGTATATCTGTATAGATATTATAGTCTCATCTGCCGTTGTTTTTGAGTTATCTGGATCCCTATGACTTTTGTGATGTTTTGGCATTCGTTTATGTTACTTTTATGCGTACCATACATAATGAATCAAGAGATACGGTTTTGAAAAACGCTTCCGTGGTTGTAATTAATTGTTTTTATATTAATTACTGCACTTATCTGATTAAGTAATATGTTAATACACCGGATGCATACGGGGTGTTACATGTTCTATCTTAGCTTTTTGACAAGTTAAACGCGCATAGACAAACTCACTAACTTCTTTCTTCATGTTCAGCCACCAGAACATAGTCTTAAGATCTTGGTACATCTTGGTGGCACCTAGGTGAATGCTTAAGTTACTCTTATGCCCCTCTTCTAGAATCATCTTCCTAAGCCCGAATTTTTTGGAAACAGAAACTCTTCCTTGAAGTCTCAAAACTCCATTCGGTTCTACATGAAAACTACTAGCATTTCTAGATGCTATGGATTCTAACTGAGTTATCAGGAAAGGGTCGGACTTCTGCCTTTCCCGGATTTCTTCTAATAATCCACTTGTAATCTGTAGGGCTCCTAGTCTCATGCTAGTAGAGGTAAATTCACATGCTAGACTTAAGTCTCTAAATTTTTCCAATAGATCCAACTCCCTAACCATCAATATAGACATATGCAAAGATTTTCTACTTAATGTATTGGCCACCACATTAGCCATGCCGGGAAGATAACTTAATTCAAAATCATAATCCTTAAGAAACTCTAACCATCTCCTTTGACGCATGTTTAATTCCTTTAGACTAAACAAATATTTTAGACTCTTATGGTCACCAAATCTTAAGGGCAAACACCACGACAACTAGTTCCAAATCATGGATAGGGTAATTCCTTTCATGTATCTTAAGCTGCCTAGAAGCATAGGCTACAACCCATCCAATCTGCATCAATACTCCTCCTAAACCCATCTTGGACGAATCACAATACACCTCAAAGGGTTCTTTTGGGTTTGGCAAAACTAACACAGGGGCGGTTGTTAGTTTTTCTTTGAGGGTTTGGAAACTATATTCACACCGGTCATCCCACACAAACATCTGACCCTTACGAGTCAGCTTGGTCAAAGGTAGTGCTAACTTAGAGAATCCTTCTATAAATCTTTTGTAATACCCGGCCAAGCCCAGAAAACGTCTAATCTCAAACACAGACTTGGGGCGTTCCCATTCAAGAACAACTTCTATCTTAGAAGGGTCCACTTCTATACCTCCTTGGGATATTACATGTCCTAGAAAACTTACCTTCTTCAACCAAAATTCACACTTAGACAACTTAGCATACAATTGTCTATCTTTAAGGGTTTGCAACACAATTCGTAAGTGCTCCTCATGTTCCTCTCTAGTCTTAGAATATACTAGGATATCGTCTATGAAAACTAATACAAAACTATCAAGGTAGGGGTGAAAAATCCTGTTCATGTAATCCATGAATACATCAGGAGCATTGGTCACACCAAAGGGCATAACCATATACTCATAATGACCATAATGGGTCCTAAAAGTAGTCTTTGGAATATCCTCAGATTTTACCCGGATTTGGTGATAACCCGACCTAAGATCTATCTTGCTAAACATGCATGCTCCAACTAGTTGGTCCATAAGGTCATCTATCCCAGGCAAAGGATATTTATTCTTAATCGTCACTTTGTTCAACTGACGATAATCTACACATAGCCTCATGGTTCCATCTTTTTTCTTCACTAATAGCACTATATCTTCAAGAAATACTCCGGGAAACCTTCTAACAACAAGAAGGTCATCCAAGGAAACCTTGGTTTCCACGCCTAGGTTTGACAGGATCATGTATAATTGAGCATTTTCTTTTAAAGAAGACATAACCCGGTTGGCCGAGATAAACATCCCTTTATCTCTCATGTCCTGGTTGCCAAACATAACTATTTTATCAAAATAATTCAATAAAACCTAGTTGGAAGATCACCAGTCCATTCCCAAAATAACATCAATTTGATTAAGAGGTAAGCAAATCAGATCAACATGAAATTTCCTCTCAGAAATTTAAACATAACAATTTAAACACACCTTGGAAATTACCACCGACCCACTAGTTGGGGTCTCCACTACAAATTCAATATTCAAAGGAGACACGAGAAGTTTAAGTCTTTCCACACATAACCGGGATATAAAAGAATGGGTTGTGCCTGAATCAAATAGCACAAGTAAAGGAATCCCATTTATGAAACACTTACCTTGGATTAGATCTCGGGAATTTGAGGCTTCAGAACCATTAAAAGTAAATACTCTTCCCATGGTTTTCAGTTGTCCAGGTTGATCATGCTGACCACCTCTGTTCCGCTCTTTCTTGGGAAGTAGGCAATCCCTCTGAATGTGACCCTTCTCTTTACAATTATAATAAATCAGACCTGACCTACATTCAGTAGAGATATGTCTGAGTTTACCATATTTGAAATAGATAACCCTGGTTGGAAATGTGGAAGGTCTACCACCATTTCCATTAGAAGAACCTGGAGGAGCAATTCATGGTTGACTAGGGTGATTATCATATGGCTTATGAGTGTAGGGTTTCCCACGATTTCGAAACCCGATTTTCTTATCCTTTACCAGGCCCCTACTTTAGTAGTAGGCCGCCTTATCTCGGGAATCCTCGTCCCATACTCGGCACATGTTTACTAAGACCGAAAACTGCCAGATTCCTTGATAGTTGACAGCTTGCTTTACATTAGGCTGTAGACCGTTCAGGAACTTAACACATTTTGAGCTCTCACCATCCTGTCCTTGATAGTGAGGAAAATATCTCACCAACTCCTCAAACTTAGCCACATACTCGGCTACAGTCTGACTTCCTTGTTTGAGTTCTAGAAACTCTATCTCCTTCTTGTTTCGCACATCTTCTGGGAAGTATTTCTCCAGGAATGCCCCTCTGAAGATTTCCCAAGTCACTACTCGGCCTTCTGTCTCCATGCGTTGGCGAGTATTATCCCGAATACTTGGCGGCTCCATCAAAAAGAAATAACTCCCAGACTGCTTGCTACTGCCCGTCTGCTCACACAAACATGGTTCGTGATCATCACAGGTACCAAAACCACATGGCACAAGAAAAGCAAAGGTGAGTTCATCATGTAAAATAATAATTAATAAATTTCATTAATTATAAAAACACAACCCGGTCATTACATTATCATAACAATATTCAAATATTTCATTCACATAATCAATCATGGACAACCCGTCCAAACCACTTCACCAATTCATCTTATAATGACTAGTCATGATGCATGTTCCTGACTTAACTCTTAGTCAATGCAATGTGGTACGATCCCCAGACAATAGGCCAAATCCATGGTACAAATGATTCCTCCAGCTCGTCGAGGCCACTCTATTGTGCACGGGTCTTAGCCCCCCATGGTGTTCAGCCAAATGGGTGTCAGAAGGCTATCCCTACAGTAATGGCCCCCCAGTACCTCTTGTACTCTGCAATCAATCATCCTATTTCCATCATGCATGAAGTATGTCTCTCAAGGACACCAATGTATAGACCGGCGCAGGAGCAAATAACTTCCTGGCTGGTGTCACTATACACCTCCCATGTACATACTCATCACCCCAAACAAGGGCATACCGATGCACTATCTGGCATCTCACATCAACACATAAACCATCACCATGGCACATCAATGTATGACACAAGCCCGAGCTCAACTCGACCCAGCTAGGATAGTGTCATACACCCTCATGGGTATTTATGTATATCCAAATGCATTTAGATTACCTATGGGCACCATTGTATAGACCGACGTAGGAGCAATCCCTTCCTGGCTGGTGTTGTTGTACACCTCTCCATGGTATCAATGCATTTAATAACTAAAGCCAATACAATGGCCAATCTCAACGTAACCACGTTATTCAAAAACATACACGTAAAACGGTGTGAGATTTTAGATGTCCGAGTTGTTATTCAGCTATAACAACTCTGAAGAAAGAATCCGAACAAGGTCGGAGGAAGGTGGACAAGGTCGGTCAAGGTTTGGACAAAGGAGAGTAAAAGTTGACAAGAGCGGTCAACGTCAGAATAAGTTGGTAGAAGTTGGATAAGATCGATAAAACTTTGGTTAAAGGATATCAAGGGAACCTCGTAGCTTTATTCCCAATAATACACGAGCCCTTCCGGGTAGAGGAACCTGGTATTTCTCTCTCAAGTGACTAACTTAAAAACTTCAAGACACATTCCCGGGTAAGGAACCCGGTATATCTAAGGAAAAAGGAAGCGAGCCTTAGCAGCTCTTAAGGAAACAACCTCAGGTTAGTAACCCTGTATACAAATGTCCACCAACAAGGACTAAGTTACCTTCTGTGACAACCCGGTCACATGAACCCGGTTTTGAAGAGATGCTATCCACACCCTCTTCTTATCCGAGTTCCAAAAATGCACCCCTTTTATGTGACAACCCAGTCATACGAACCCGGATTATCTCAGGGTCATTATACGTTCTTCATGCATCCATGCATGCTCGTAAACCATTCATCCTGGCATACCCATCCCGGTAGCCGACATCTCAATCTCAAGGGAGTACTACACCCACTAACTCGGCCTACCCTTCCCGGCATCCGAGGTCACAACAATAGTTGAATATATATATATATATATATATATATATACACACAACATGCTCAGTTCAACTTACCCAACCCGGTAGTCGTCTTCTTTACAAACTCATCACATAAAAACATCATCAAGTTATTTCACGCAAACACCAAAACACTGATACACATCTCATCCCAACCATGATATCTAAAATCATTATTAACACGATAAACTCCCCTTACCTCAACAGAGATTCTTCTCTTTCGATCTTTAACGTGTGTTTTGTTTGAGCACTCATTCTCATAGCGACTAGCAATGAAAGGCTATGCTCCGTTTACGAACTCTTCCTAACAGAGAGGATCTTCCGCCACTGCTACGGTGGTTCTCAAAAGTTTTAAGTGGAGGAAAAGAAAGTTCTCGGTGCAAGGTTTTAAGAGAGAGGAAGAAGAGAAATACACAGAGAAGTGAGAGTGAATTGTACTTCTGCTTCATGCACTGCTATTTATACATGGAGCTATAAGGCAAGTTGCGTGACCAAACAGCCACCAAAGCCACCACCGCTATGCGTGCATAGATAGCTTTATTTTAGTCTCAAACTTTGACTTACACTCCTTAAGCACAAATATCAATGCACACACACTTTTCAGCAATAATTATACTAAACAATTAATTAATATAAATATTTTTCAACTTGTAAATTTCAGGATGTTACAAAAACTCCATTAATTTGATTATGAAAATGATAGTAATTTTTTCACAATAATACAACTATCATACAGACGATACAATTACATAATTGATTATATACATACATACATACATATATATATATATATATATATATGTGTGTGTGTGTGTGTGTGTGTGTGTGTGTGTATATATATATCGAATCAGGGCATATCATTCACATATCAGTACTTAATTCAGTTTTACATGTAATTACACCTGGAATCTTACATATCTAACAACAGAATTCAAGGAACTAACTAAGAAAGAGTTGATTAACAAGACACAACTCTTAAGGAAAAAGAACTCCAACGTCATCACGTTGGCTTGGCGGCTCCAACCACAAAGAATCTCCTCCAGAGTCACCTAATGCTGCTCATCTGCTCACACGAACGAAGGTTCGTGATCATCACAGGTACCAACCACACAATACATTCCAAGCACTTGGGTCGTTTGATTGAATAAAGATCTGCATACAAAGTTTTCAAAAACTAAAATGCTCTCTTTCAAATATTGGAGGATGATTGAGAGAGGCTCCTTCTTTAAACGTTATCTGTGTACTATTCATTTTCTTGAAAAGAAAGTGATCTTGAATAACTTTCAAGAACCAACTCTGATACCAATTGAAAACAATATGAATACTCTCAAATACCAAGAGGGGGTGAATTGGTATAATCTTAACCTTTTAAAAAACTTTATGAAATCAGAGTTGAAGGATCTTTATCACTTTTTAAAACCAGTGATATTTAAATTCAATCAAACCACTCAGTCCAAGACACCTATGACAAAAACCTACACTTGTTGATTAAGAAAGAAATCACAGTTGTCAAGATAGCAAGAAGAGATAGAATAATAGAATTCAACACAAGCACTTATATTGGCTTACTTCTCAAGGGAAGCTATATCCAGTTCTTCTAATAAAAATATATTAGAGTTCTACTAATTCAAATTTGTTCTTTTACAAGCTGCCACATGTGACTATCTTTACCAACCCTAGATAAAGAATCAGAATTCTAACACCCTATTAGAAATCAAATCACAAAGAACCTGAGAACCCTACTCAGATCTTTACACCTAGAGAACACTACTCTAGAAAGCTTGAAAGAAACTATTTGACCTTAGTTTTACAACAATTTTAAAGACACAAAACAATTATCTAGAAAGGTTCAAGAGAAATAAAACCTGTGATCCTAAATGAATGAATGAATATTACCAATCACTTCCAGGTTGCATGAATGTTAAAGCACATAATCAACTCTCTTGAAGTTCTCTTTAAAATCTTGTCTTAACACAACTTCATTTATGAAGCTTGTAATCTTTTCATCTCAAACAAGAAATGTGTTAATCAAAAAATTGTTTGTTGGACATATGAAAGCTTAGAAAGTATTGGGTATTTCGCTAACAACTTTAAATAGAAAACAGTTTTAACAGAACGTAATCGATTAAAACAACATGGTAATCGATTATTTTATCAAATGTAATCGATTAATACGCCAGGTAATCGATTAAAATGTTCTTGAGCCAATCTAGAAAACTGCCAAGAACAATGTAATTGATTAATACGTGATGTAATCGATTAATGAAGTCAAGTTTAGTTTATGAAATAAGCCTTGTTAACTGATTACAGATTGTGGTAATCGATTAAGGCATTTCATGCAAGTTTTAGAAATGAGCCTAGGTAATCGATTACAAATTGTGGTAATCGATTAAGGCAATCATGCACACTTTCAGAATAAGCCTAAGTGATTGATTACAGATTGTGGTAATCGGTTAAGGTGTTCTTCATGACTTTTCCAGAAAATAACACAAGCTGGTAATCGATTACTTATTGGTGTAATCGATTAAGGCAGTGCACTTTCTGATTTTTTCCAAAGTATAAGCCATGAGAAAATTCTTTCCTATTTCAAGCATTAAACCTTGTCTTCTTTTCTTAAAGCATGTATGCATGTATATGAATATGCTTTATGCAATGCAAGGGTCACAAGGCATTCTTCTTGAACAACTTAGACAAATTACAAATGCCTTCAAATTGATTGGCATCTAAAAAGCTAAAACTCTTAAGCAATATGTTCATCCTTGCCTTGATATTCTTCCAGCTCCCCCTATATCCAACAATTTGACCCCAAATGTTAATATTAATCTCACCTTGGAAATCTATACTAAACTGTCTTCGATTTGGTATATAGAGCTCTGCGTTTGGACAAAAACACGCATATTTGAAGGATCTCAAAACAACACCGTGAGGCTTTAACTGAAGAACTCCTAGTTCGGTAAGGGGAGTTTTATCTTTGGTTATATTTTTGACACCAGAGTTGGGGGCCAGGGAGCCCAATTATGGAGATATCTGTCTGTCCCTGTTGTCTGCTGGTTTTCAAGGAAAAACCAAGTTTTTAACTAATGGGATACGATGAATTTATGATTGATGTGTGTTTGTTCTTGTGTGGGCTCATTTTCAAGATAAACAATGTTTTTAACTAATGGGATACGGTGTATCTACTATAGATGTTGTTGATGATATTGAAATTGAAATATTATTGATGTGTTGGTTATGTTTGAATGAGATAATGATGATGTGTTTGATGATGTACAAATGAGATAATATTGATGTGGTGAATGATGTCGAAATGAGATGAGTTTGTTATGTGTGATGATGATATTGAGATGATGTGATGTTGATATTGATAATGACATTAATGAGAGATAATGTTGATGTGAACAATGTCATTGTGTGATGTGGATATACATGGATACCCATGGGGGTGCATGACTATTATCCTTGCAAGGAAGGATTTGTTCCTAGCTAGGTCATGCATTCATGGTGCCCATGGTTGTATGTTGTGTATGTACATGTGGGGTGCAATGACCGGTTGGGTATCCTTGCGAGGAAGGATTTGTTCCTAGCCACAGTCAGTGCATCGGTGAGTCCACCTTGGGGTGCTGTGTATGTACATGGGGGGTGCATGATTGGTTATCCTTGCGGGGAGGATTTGTTCCTAGCCAGGTCATGCATTGATGGTGTCCATGTTTCATACGTCATAACTGCATGGATGGAAATAGAATGGTGGTAGAAAGTACCGGGGGTACTAGGGGGCATATCACTCTGTTTGGAACTCCCTTGTGACTCAAGGCTAATCACCAATGGGGGAGCGACAAGTACATGACAAGGTGACCTCAACGAGCTACTGCTTCATTTTACCGAGAGAGGTTATTTCCATAAGGATGGTACCGCATTGTATTCTGAGAGTTGAGTCAGGTGCATGCATCATTCTGATGATAATTGTGTTGAATTGTGGAAAAGTGGATGACTAGTTTGTTGCATGTGTGTGTATAATTGATTGATTTTAGGAAGGATTGGAGTTGTTATTTCTGTTCTCTTTTAATTAGTGTTATATGGTGCTTGTTATTTTTGGTAAGATAAACTCACCCTTGCATTTGTTGTACCATGTGGTTGGTACATGTGATGATCGTGAACCTTCGTTTGTGTAAGCAGATGAGCAGTAGTAGGTGACCTTGGAGGGAGATCTTCTTTTTGTTGGAGCCACCAAGCCGACGGGATGACGTTGGAATTCTTTTTGGAAAGAGTTGTGTTTTTGTTAATCAACTCTTTCATAGTTAGTCCCTTAATTCTTTTTGTGTACATGTATTTTTTGAGTTGTAAATACATGTAAAACTAAATTAAGTTCTAAACATGTGAATGATGAGTACTGATTTAGTATATGTATACATTTGTATTTAATTATGTAATTGTATCGTGTGTATGATAATTGTATTATTGTGAAAAATTTACTACCATTTTCATAATCAAATTAATTGATTTTTATTAAAAGTGAAATTACGCGAGTAGAAGTTAGTGATATCGTAGCGACGAGGCGGGTTGTTACATTTAGTGGTATCAGAGCAGGTCGAACCTTTTCAGCCAATGAGTTTTGAGTCTGATGTGTTTATCTGTGTATTTTGTGGCTGCTTGTTGGATGTTTGATGTTTGGAGTAATTGACTGTTTAGTAGTTGTTTGAATTGTTTTGTTGAGACTTGCATGCATTGTTGTGATGCATAGGTTGTGGAGATTTCTTGGGGTGGTCATAATATGTTTGTAATTTTGATGTCTATTATACCGCGAGTTCCAATGCCTGGTCACGAGTTATTAGACTAGCCATCTAGGTAATTTGTTAAGTGCAAAGGAACATTATGGCAAGCAGACAAGAATACAAAGAGTGAATGATAAGTGTTAATGTCTCGAGGGGGAACTGTTGTTGATGAGTGATTTCTTGAGGCATCAACTTTCTATGCTGATTAAATGGGCGTATAATTGTATTGTTCTTTTGTTGTGTGTATTCCTTCCAAGTTCTCTCTTCTTGGTGTGTGCAGGAAGTGGTGGCTGGTAGGAATGATTGTGCTATAGCTGATGCTTTCCAAGCCTTAGCTCAGGCTTTGGGGAATCAAAATAGAGGAGAAGCTGCTGGAGTTGCTGAGTATCAAGGGTTGGATCGCTTTCAGTTAAACAATCCCCCTACTTTCATTGGAGGATACAACCCTGATGGTGCTCAGAACTGGATACGAGAGATTGAGAAAATCTTCTGAGTTATGGCATGTCCGGAGGAGCAGAAGGTTGCTTTCTACACCTACACCCTGGTGGAAGAAGTTGAGTATTGGTGGGAGAACACTCGCCAATGCTTGGAGGTTGAAGATCAAGTTGTGACTTGGGAAATATTTAAAAGAGTATTTCTGGAAAATTATTTTCCTGGAGATGTTAGGAACAAAAAGGAGATGGAATTCTTGGAACTTAAGTAAGGGAACATGACCGTGGCTGAGTATCCAGCTAAGTTTGAAGAATTGGTGAGGTACTTTCCTCATTACCAAGGAAGAGATGGTGAAAGCTCCAAGTGTGTGAAGTTCCTGAATGGCTTGCGACCTGAGGTGAAGCAAGCATTGAATTATCAAGGTGTTTGTTAGTTCCTGCTATTGGTTAACATGTGTAATGGGATGAGGACTTTCAAGACAAGGCGGCATATTATCGGAGTACAGGTCCAATGAAGAATAAGAAGACCGGGCGTCATAACTATGGAAAACCATACCCAACCCCTCTTAAGCAATAAGGTACTCATCCCAACCATCAAAGGACTGCTGCTACGGGGTTTTTTGGTGCTAGTGGTAGCAAACCCACTACTTTTTTGAACCAGATCACTTGTTTCAAGTGTGGAGAGTTGTAACACCCTGAAATTTCGGTAACTTAAAATATATATGTGATGTATTCCTTGTATGATTTGATGAATTTATTAATTAGGATTATTTGAAATGTTATGTGAATTATCCATGTGTCATTGCTTGGTGTAAATGTCAAGTATGTAGAGTTTGTTCGAGCTGCATTGTAATTGAGTGATTCCGAGTTTGACACGAAAACCTATTTCAGTAAAATAATTATTCTGGATTTTTTAACCGTTGGATCATCTTCAAATTTTAAATCAAGGTTCCTAACCCACATATGTAACTTTTGACTGTCGAGATTATTATAATAATATCTGGAACGTGAAAAATTAATTTTTCA
This sequence comes from Glycine latifolia, assembly GCA_013407115.1. Lineage (NCBI taxonomy): Eukaryota > Viridiplantae > Streptophyta > Magnoliopsida > Fabales > Fabaceae > Glycine > Glycine latifolia. The sequence goes on from QARZ01041100.1 coordinate 141,063, forward strand.
CTGAAGCAGAAAATTCTAGAATCTGGTCAGCTCACCCAGGCGAATTTAGCAGGCACTTTTCCTAGCCTGGGCGCGTGGAGGCGGTGCTGAATACGTATTTAAGCTTCCAAGTCACGAAAATGGAGGTTCTTCCTCCTCCAAATAGCTCCCAAGCTTTCCCTCATCATCCTTCACCACCCACAGCCACCGGAGACAACCACGGGCCGCCATTGCTTGCCACGAGACCACCGCACGGAGAGGAACCCTTTAATCGGAGCGGAATCTTTGAAACTCTTCTCAAAGTTTTAGTAGAGAACGGATCTTCCAATCCTCCTTTCTTGGTTTCCTTGAGGTAATCTTGGTTTCTTTTGTCTTCTTCTAACTAATTTAAGCTTCTCTTAGTGTCTCTTGTGTTTTGGGTACCGTTGTTGGGAGTTTTACACTTCCTTTGAAAAACCCTTTGAAAATTAGATGTTGTAAAAGTCTCCTTTTTATGAAACTGATATCATTTCTGTGATCCTTGTTGAACCCTGATCACATTGGTGTGATCGAAATTTCAAAATGATGTCTTTTGATGTGGACTCTCAAAACACCATTTTAGCCTCTTTTTAAATTTGAGTGGGTATTTGACCCCGAATGTTAGCCTTGTTTTTGAAATCTATACTAAATTATCTTCAATTTGGTATATAGAGCTCTGTGTTTGAGCCAAAGCACGTGAACTTGAGAGATCCCAAAATGATGTTTCAAGGAGCTAACAGAGAAATGTAGATAGGTAAGAGGAGTTTATTATTTAGTTATAGTTTAGATACCATAGTTGGGGGCCAGGGAGTCCAACTATGAGGATATCTGTCTGTCCCTGCTGTGTGCTGGTTTCCAATAAAAACTACGTTTTTAACTAATGGGATGTGATGTATTTATGATTGATGTGTGTTTGTCCCTGTGTGTGTGCTTGTTTTCAAGACAAATGATGTTTTTAACTAATGGGATGCAGTGTATTTATTACTAATGTTGTAGATGATAGTGAAATTGAGATACCATGGAAATGATTGATGATGTTTACATGATTTGTGATGATTTGGATGAGGTGATGCTTATGTGATTGGTGATGTCTGAATGAAATAATGTTCAAATGATATATATGTTTATTAGGTTAATGATATTGTTGTTGTAATGATTGGATTTTTGGGAAAAGTCTTAATTACAGAGGAGACTCTGCCCAAAATTTTATAATATGTTTTCCTATTTAATTCTTTATTAAATTTTTAAATGGGCATAAAAGTGTGTTTTATATATTGTAGTCCTCCTCTTTAATTTAGAATTTTCCTAAAAATATCAGTCTTGTGATATGATGAATTGTGAATGTATGAAATTTGGGTTGTCTGAAGACCTGGGGAATGTGAATCTCAGGCATATGTATTATCTATAGATGTGAAATGTGATTGCTTGTGATGTCGTTGATGATATTGAAATTGAGATGCCATTGAGGTAGTTGATGATGTTCAAATGAGATGATATTGAGATGCATGATGATGATATTGAGATGATATGATGCTGAGGTTGATAATGACATTGATGAGAGATAATGTTAATGTGAACAATGTCATTGTGTGTGGACATACATGGATACCCATGGGGGGTGTATGATGGGTTACCCTTGCGAGGAAGGATTTGTTCCTAGCCAGGTCATACATTGATGGTGCCCATGGTTATAAGCTATGAATGTACACGTGGGATGCAATGACCGGTTGGTTACCCTTGCGAGGATGGATTTGTTCCTAGCCATGGTTAGTGCATCGGTGAGCCCACATTGGTGTGCTACGTATGTACATAGGGGGTGCATGACGGGTTACCCTTGCGAGGAAGGATTTGTTCCTAGCCGAGTCATGCATTAATGATGCCCATGTTTCATACTTCATTTGTATGTGTGGAAATAGAATGAAGGCATGCGCGTACCTGTGGGTTTCAGTGGGCTGAGAACGCAGGTACTAAGGGGTCATCAGGTTTGGAATTCCCTTGCGACGCTGGCTGATCACCGGGTGGGGGAATGGCCAGTGCACGACAGGGTGGCCCTGATAGGCGGTGAATCATTTTTCCTATGAGAGGCTATTTCCGGGATATGGTACCACATTGCATGCTGATAGATGAGTCAGGTGCATGCATCATTCTATGCAAGATTGGTTGAGTTGTGAAATGCATTGGATGATTGGTTTGTTGAGTGTGTATTGGAATCATGTATTTTTGTTAATGATTGTGGTGGGTAATGTTGTTTCCTTCCCAATTGATGCTATCTGATATTTGTTGGTTTTATATAATAAACTCACCCTTGCATTTGTTGTACCGTGTGGTTGGTACCTGTGATGATCGCGAACTTTCGTTCGTGTGAGCAGATGAGCAGCAGTAGGTGACCTTGGAGAGAGATCTTTTTAGTTGGAGCCGCCAAGCCGACATGATGATGTTGGATTTCTTTTTGGAGAAAGAGTTATGCTTTGTTAATCAACTCTTTCTTAGTTAGCTCTTTGGCTTTTTGTTAGACATGTCATTTCAGATGTATATACATGTAAAACTAAATTAAGTTCTAAACACGTGAATGATGAGTCCTGATTTAGTATATGTATACATATGTATTCAATTATTGTAATTGTATCGTATGTACGATGATTGTATTATTGCGAAAAATTTACTCTCATTTTCATAATCAAATTAATGGAGTTTTTATTAAAATATGAATTTGCATGATTAGAGTTAGTGATATAGTAGCAACGAGGCAGGTCGTTACAGTAAGCCAGGGCATGTCTTTGCAGACTATGTGTAAAGAGACCTGATCCGTTACAACTGTAGGTAGAAGGGTCACTTTTGAAGGGATTGCCAATATCCCAAGAGAGAGCAGAATGGTGGAGGCCTGAAAGACCAAATCGGACATTCGAAAGCCACAGGAAGAGTCTTTACTCTTAGTGGTGTTGAAGATTCATAATCCAAAGATCTAATCCAAGGTAAATGTTTCATAAGTGGGATTCCGTTACTTGTGCTATTCGACTCCAGTGCAACCCATTTGTTTTTATCTTGTTTGTGTGTGGAGAGACCTAAACTTTCTGTGTCTTCTTTGAGTGACGAGCTTGTGGTAGAGACCCCAACTAGTGGGTCTGTTTTGACTTCTGATGTGTGCTTGAATTGTCTTGTAGAAATTTCTAGTAGAAAATTCCTTATTGATCTGATTTGTTTGCCTCTCTGCCAAATTGATGTTATTCTAGGTATGGACTGGTTATCTTCCAACCATGTTTTGTTAAACTGCTTTGATAAAACTATGATGTTTAGGGATCCTGAGGTGAGTAAAAATTGGATGTTTATCTCTGCCAACCAAATTGTGTCATCTTTAAAAAAAAATGCTCAATGTACATGATATTGTCTAATCTGGAAGTAGAGACCAAGGTTTCTCTAGGTAACCTCCCTATTGTTAGAGAGTTTCCAGAAGTGTTTCTTGGGATATATACGGCCTACTGCCTGAGAGAGAGATAGAGTTTTCTATAGATTTGGTACCTGGTGTTGGACATCTATAGCCCCTTATAGGATGTTTCCTATAGAGTTAGCTGAGCTTAAGAAGCAGTTAGAAGAGTTGTTGGATAAGCAGTTTGTGAGACCTAGTGTGTCTCCATGGGGAGCACCGGTGTTGTTAGTAAAGAAGAAAGATGGGACCATGAGGTTGTGTGTGGACTACCATCAGTTGAACAAGGTGACGATTAAGAACAAGTATCCTTTTCCTAGAATAGATGACCTTATGGATCAGTTGGTAGGAGCTTTTGTGTTTAGGAAGATAGATCTTAGGTCAGGTTACCATCAGATTCAAGTGAAGTCTGAGGACATTCCGAAGACTGCTTTTAGGACACGTTATGGTCATTATGAGTATTTAGTTATGCCCTTCAGTGTGACTGATGCCCCTAGTGTGTTTATGGATTATATGAATAGGATCTTTGTATAATGACCCTGCGATAATCTGGGTTCGTATGAACAGGTTGTCACCTTAGGAGGGGGTATATTTTGGAACTCGGATAAGAAGGGAGTGTAGATAGCACCTTTATTAATTCGGGATTGTGGTATATGCTAGCTTTTATGTAGACCGGGTTATTGCCACGTAAGTGGTGTATTTACATAGCACTTTTGGGAAAAACACGGATGTATAGAAAGGAACTCGGACAAGGAAGGAAAGAGCAACCGAATAACTATCTCGGTAGAGCTCAATAGAGCTCATCTCTTCTTTTTCTTTGAAGTCCGAGTTGTGATCTTGGATAAGCTCGAGTGATCTCGGATGTATTACCGAGTTGTATTCACAGATGAGCTTGGATGTATTACCAAGTTGTAATCATGGATGAGCTTGGATGTGTTACCGAGTTGTGATCTCGGTGGATCTCGGTTGAGCTCGAGTGAGCTCTTATGTGGTTGACTTGTAAAAGCTACCGGGTAGAGAAACAGGAAGAGCTCGCAATCCCTTTTGATAGAGTTACCGGGTTAGTCATCCTGGAAGCGGTTGGGAGGAACCTTGGACTTGTGAAGTACCAAGGCAGGAACTCGGATGAGGTTGGAGTAGGTTGATTGAGGTTGGAATAGGTTGGATGAGGTCAGAGGAGGAGGGAACATTGGACGTACTTTAGTACCAAGGAGGGGTTCTTATGCAATCGATTACATAAGTATTTGTAAGCGATTAAAACAGTCAGTACTTGCTGTTTAACCTAGACTTAGTCTTTTTACACGTGTCGACCCTACATTTTCACTTTATACAAGTGACACATGTTGACTCCCAGCTGGTTGTTTTGATGCAGGAAGACTCTCATATTATTTTACGACGCGTGTTAATTTACAGGATATTTAAGATGTGCACGAGTGAGATATTTCAGTAGTAACCTCATTTCCACCGTCTTTATTAAAACACTTTCTCTCTCTTATTCCATATATTCCTCCATTGTTAAAGTAAGAAAAAGATTCCTAGATAACCACTCCTTAACCTAAACACCTACTCATCCAACGTAAGGATTAAAGAGAATCACCATACAAATTAGTTCCCACCCTTTATTCTTTGAAAGAATCATCAAGCAAAGAGATCATTTCTCTAAAGGAAAGTTTAAAGTTTTAACCTTTAAGAGATAGAAGGCACGTTAAGGACATCTAAGCTTGGAGAAGCTGTCCTCTAGCCTTCCTGGTTGTTTTTAAGGTAAGATATGTAAGTTTCATCGTATCTTTTGAGTTTAGTTATAAGAGGAAAATGACCCATATGAGTTAGGGTTGGTTCTGGGTGGTGTTTCTTTGGAAAAATATGCTGAGGAGGTTGTTGTGATGAAGGTTCAACCTTAAAAGCTAACTTTACTGGGTTTTGGGTATTTTGTTATGCCCAGATATTTTGGGGTTTACAAGTCAACGTTGGAGGCATATGTATGAAATCTGGAAAAAAACTGGGTTCTTTTCATGATACGGTTGAAAACCGTTCTTGATATCTTTCATGCCTGCTCTAGGGTGTGATAAAGAAGATATCGGTGGTTGTGAACACGAGGTTGGAAAGGACGGTGCTGGAATCAGAGAAGGTAAGCTCTCTATTCTTGGGGAGATTGTATCCCTTGATTGTGTTCCACCATACTCCTAGGGAGTTATGGTTATTGATGATGCAATGCGTGTATTTAAATTGTTTGTTACTACTTTTAGATTGAAACATACATGGTTCTATGTTGTGTATGTACATGTGGGGTGCAATGACTGGTTGGTTATCCTTGCATGGAAGGATTTGTTCCTAGCCACAATCAGTGCATCGGTGAGCCCACCTTGGGGTGTTGTGTATGTACATGGGGGTGCATGACTGGTTTTCTTACGGGGAAGGGTTTGTTCCTAGCCAGGTCATGCATTTATGGTGCCCATGTTTCATACTTCATAATTGCAAGGATGGAAATAGAATGGTGGCAGTAAGTACCAAGGGTACTAAGGGGCACATCACTCTATTTGGAACTCCCTTGTGACTTAGGGTTGATCACCATGGGGGAGCGACCAGCACACGACAGGGTAACCTCGACAAGCTACTGCTTCATTTTCCTGAGAAAGGCTATTTGCATGAGGATGGTACCACATTGCATTCAAAGAGTTGAGTCAGGTGCATGCATCATTCTGAGTATAATTGTGTTGAATTATGGAAAATGGATGACTAGTTTGTTGCATGTGTGTGTAACTCACCCTTGCATTTTTTTTACCATGTGGTTGGTACCTGTGATGATCATGAACCTTCATTTATGTGAGCAGATGAGCAGTAGTATGTGACCTTGGAGGGAGATCTTCTTTTTGTTGGAGCCACCAAGCCAGGGAGATGACGTTGGAATTCTTTTTGGAAAGAGTTGTGTTTTTGTTAATAAACTCTTTCATAGTTAGTCCCTTAATTCTTTTTGTGGACATGCATATTTTGAGTTGTAAACACATGTAAAACTAAATTAAGTTCTAAACATGTGAATGATGAGTACTAATTCAATATATGTGTATTTAATTATGTAATTGTATCGTGTGTATGATAATTGTATTATAGCGAAAAATTTACTACCATTTTCATAATAAAAATAATGGAGTTTTTATTAAAAGTGAAATTACAGGAGTAGAAGTTAGTGATATCATAGCGTCGAGGCGGGTCGTTACATAACCAGTCATACAACCCCATGTACATACACAACATACAAATATGGACTTCACCGATGCACTGACCGTGGCTAGGTACAAATCCTTTCTCGCAAGGGTAACCAACCGGTCACTGCACCCCATGTGTACATACGCAACATACATCCATGGCCACCATGAATGCATAACCATGGCTAGGAACAAATCCTTCATCGGAAGGATAACAGTCATGCACCCCCCATGGGTAACCATGTATATCCACATCATACAATGACATTCTCCATATGATGTATGGCTGCACCCACCAGCCATTTAAATTCCCAAATCTACCTCGTAATGAAACCCACTCTTCAAGAAACTTTCCAGAACTCAAATTTGTCTAGCATTTCATGTGGAACATGGGGCTGTTTGTAAGTCTTAAATTCAACAATGGAAGATGGAAGAAAGGTTAGGGATGAAGATGGATGGCACCATGGAAAAGCTTTCTCAGGAAGAATCGCTATAATAGCATGAAGCCATTGATAAGAAACAAGAGGTTCTTGCACAAGAACTTGAGAGAAACTCTCACACAAATTTTCAGATTTGCATTAATGACATCAAAGTTGTTTACAACAGTTTTTGGGCAGCCATATATGCAAGAAATTACAAGCTAAATGCAAGGAAAATTACAATGAAATGAAGCTTGTAATGCACACTTAATGAAGCCTAAATGCAAGCTAAATGAAGCTTGTGTGCAAGCTTCCGTAAGGACTTTTGGCTGACCCAATTAGTACCAAATGGTGCAGTATTTTCTAACTTTAAGTGCAGTTTTCAGCTTCTAGGTGCAGCCCATAGGTGCTACAAAAATTACACACAAGTGTACCTACAAAGCTTTACACAAATGCACTAAAAGCCTTTTTATTTGTAACTATTTTTGCTACTAACAAGTGCTGGAATTTATTGAATTAAATTGGACTTGAGACATCAAAATCCAGCCCTTGTTATCCTTAAGTTGGCGTGCTTCTTCATGCTTGTCCAAATTGGCTTGGATGTGGTCTTGAAGTGCTTGAGTTCTAGCTTTTGCATTAGTTATTTAAAGCTCACCAGAGGAAGTGCTTCAAGCTCTCCTTCTAGACCTTTAGCTTGCAATGGACCTCCATCATCCCCTCCTTCTTGAAAAGAACTTGACCTCAAGTTTTCTTCCTCACTTGTACCTACATCATACAAAGAAAGATCACAAACATTAAAAGTACTACTCACACCATACTCACTAGACAACTCAAGTTTGTAAGCATTGTTGAAAAGTCCATCTCCTCTAGGTTGAAGCTTGGATTTTCTTTCATGAGGAAACCTATCCTTCCTCAAATGAAGCCACACCAAATCTCCTTTAAAAGTCACTTACCTCTTGTGCTTATTGGCTTGCTTTGCATATTGTTCCATTTTCCTCTCAACATGTGCCTTTACTTGTTCATGAATTTTCCTAACATAAGAAGCTTTAGACAAAGCATCATGATTAATCATAGAAGAAGTGTTAGGTAATGGTAATAAATCAAGAGGAGTTAAAGGATTAAAGCCATAAACAATTTCAAAAGGAGATAAGGAAGTATTCTTGTGCACTACTCAATTATAAGCAAACTCAATGTGAGGTAGACACTCCTCCCATGTCCTCAAATTACCCTTGATGTAGCATCTAAGGAGTTGATGTAACATCCTGAAATTTCAATGACTATGGTCAAAATGTTATATGAATTATTCTTGCACAGCTATTAATGTGAGTGTTAGGTTATGTGAGAGTTGATTGGTCTATATTTGAATTATTTGGGTGAAATAGTAATTACAGATATTACAAAAATGTTTGAAGAGAAATGACCATATTACCCTTCCCTTAAAGCAGAAATTACAGAAATGCCCTTGAGGTGAAAATTACAAAAATACCCTTAGATATTTTGGTTAGATATTTTGAGGTGAAAATGACATTAATACCCTTGGATATTTTGAAAATTACAATTATACCCCTGGATAAGTGACAAATTACCATAATACCCTTAAGGCTAAGAATTACCAAGATACCCTTAGATATTTTGTGAAAGCTTGATGAAATTATAGAGTGCCCTTGGATGACAAATTACCAAAATACTTTTTGTGACAGAAAGCCTCATAATAGAATTTCTATGAATTTTATACGGTCATAACTTTGAAATTTTATTCAGGAGAATTCAAACATCAGAAAATATGGAAAAATGATAAATAGAATCTGTGGAATTTTCTCTTAATTGTAGAATGAATAGACTTATTCAATAAGATGGTGTAGTAATTTTGATAATCAGAAGCAGAACGAACCAATCAGAATTAAGATAAGAGCAGTCTTGTATGTAAGGTCTGTGTAGCACTCTGTATAGACTACTTGTGAACAATTTATACTGTAATTGAAGTCAGTTTCTGGAAATCTCTAGAGTTCTATTATTCAATATTATCCTTTAGGTAGAAGAGTTCAAATTGAACTTTACTTCCTCTTAAGGAATATCATGTATGAAGTCATGTTGGAATTGAATTCTTCTTCTTCATAAAAGGTGACATGTGGACACAAGGAGAACCACACAATTTTCTCCTCTTTAAGGAAATGAAAACATGATAAGTAGAAAAATATCTTAAGATTTATAAATTAAAAATGATAAGATACAATTATGAAGGCTTAAGAAATATCTAGCCACTTGTAACTTACTATTTATGAAGGGATAAGAAGTTATCATAGCCTTGAAAGACATGTGTACAAGATGGCATGAAGAGAAGAAAAATCTTCTTTTAATTTCCTGATTGGTCACGTGAAATAGATAGAAGAAGGGAGAAGCTTCATGAACTTGCCAAGTAGGAGGACACTTGGAAGAAAGGTGTCATGCCTTAGAAGATTTTTATAAAAGTTAGAAGATATTTAGGAAAACCATTATGAGCTTAGTTAGGATGAAATGGAATAAGATGAAACTAATTTCTAATGAAACCAAATGGGAGTAACTAGCTAGAAAGGGTAGAAATGTCCTTGAATATTTTATTATTTTCCAAACTCTATATAAAGGGAAGAAGGCCTTAAGTGGAAGTCACATTCAAGACTCCATTTTTCCACCTATTCCACGTGAAACCTCTCTTTCATTTCACTTTCATCCTTTCATTTTCAAAGCATAAAGAGACCTCACTTCCTTTGAAGAATCACGTGTAGAAGCTAGCCTCTTAGGAAGAGATAGACAAGCTTAGCAAAGAGGTTATAAGGTATGTATAGGGAAGCTTTATGATAAAGATAGTTTAAGTGATTGTTTGTGTTTGAATAAGTGCTTGAAGTTCTGTGTAGTATGAATTGTATCTGGGAAATTGTTGAACTCAAGTTATAGCTATATGATTGAGTGCTTGAATGAAGTTTCACGTGTTGTTGAGTGTTTCTATACATGGGTGATATGTTGTGTACATGAGTATCAAGCTAAGTTCTGTACTTGATTTATGTTGAATTTCTGAGTAAAGTATATGAGACAGTGATTGAAGACTGATGTTGAAAATAACTATGAGTTGATAAAATAAGAAGAGTTATGCATTAAGTGAATCAGTTTCATGTGTCTCATGTGTATAAGAGTTGCCTCGGAATGGAGGTGTGTATAAGAGTTGCCTCAGTACAAGATGGCATGAAGAGAAGAAAAATCTTCTCTTAATTTCCTAGTTGGTCACGTGAAATAGATAGAAGAAGGGAGAAGCTTCATGAACTTGCCAAGTAGGAGGACACTTGGAAGAAAGGTGTCATGCCTTAGAAGATTTTTATAAAAGTTAGAAGATATTTAAGAAAACCATTATGAGCTTAGTTAGGATGAAATGGAATAAGATGAAACTAAGCTCTAATGAAACCAAATGGGAGTAACTAGCTAGAAAGGGTAGAAATGTCCTTGAATATTTTATTATTTTCCAAACTCTATATAAAGGGAGGAAGGCCTTAAGTGGAAGTCACGTTCAAGACTCCATTCTTCCACCTATTCCACGTGAAACCTCTCTTTCATTTCACTTTCATCCTTTCATTTTCAAAGCATAAAGAGACCTTACTTCCTTTGAAGAATCACGTGTAGAAGCTAAGAGGAGTCTGAGCTAGGGGGTGACTCAGCAGTGGAGAAATCACGCCACCCATGATGATCGCATGAAGTGTGGGTGAGAATCATGTTGCAACACTGTGGTACCCTGACTGATCGTTTCCGTTCTGTGCCACTGGGATGGGGCTATCTTGACTATTGGTACCAAATGATAAGAGTTTAAGATAATCATGCATCATATAAAATTAGAACTGCATTTTGAGGATGATGTTATGAATATCTGCATATTGAACATAATCTGTTGTTTAAATTATGTTTATCATAAACTTACCCTATGTTTTGTGTCTGTGGTTGACACCTGCCATGACCTCGATTTTATTCGGGCGAGCAGATGAACAACAAAGAGGGACTATTAGCTGTCTACAAGAAGAGGATTTTGTTTGAAGACATGTTATTTGAGGATGTTATGTTTGGAGATGTAATCTTTTGTTACAGAGTGTTCCAGTTATTTATATTATGTAATTGAATCGAGATCAGTTTGTACTCTTATTTTACATTACATCAGATTTATAAATATTAATCAGTGATGGAAATCTTTTTGATATCAGTTATTAGTAACGTTGGTTTGGTATTTTTAAGCAAGTTGAAAAGAATTTTCATTAAAAATCAATAATAACAAGATTGTAAGTTGAGGCGTTACAATAGTGGTATCAGAGTTGGTCGAACCTTTCGGCCAGTGAGTTGTGAGTTTGCTATGTTTCTCTGTGCATTCTCTAGTTGTTCGTTGGATGTGTGATGTTTGAAATAAGTGATTTTTTTTGTAATTGTTGGATTATTAATATTGGATTAATTTATATGCTTAATAGGGTAGATTTATGGTTATCATGTAGGCTAGGCTTCAATCTCTAGTTAAGAAATTATTTGGACTAATCTACATGCTTAAATGTACAAATTTATGACTCTTATTTAGGCTTAAAATTCATGTCATTTGATGGTTATGTTATGATGAGAAAATGTTGATCTTAACCATAAGATAAGTGATGATCTATAAGTTGGAATATTAGTGATGTTGGAGTTTCATTTGATGATCTTTGGAGAATGGTTTTGAGGACATTTAGGATGTTTTGTCATATTTTTATGGGACTATTTTGCATTAATTTTTAGAAGTAGAGGATGAATGGTATGTAGATAAATGGTTTAAATACTAGAGGGATTCAATTTTGAAGATTAAATAGTGAGGTAGTAAGCAAAAGGAGAATTAAGATGCATACTAGGTTTTAATCTTTTCTTGTGAAGGTTTAAAGGAATTAGAAATTATTTGAAAGATAAATTGTGGATTATTAGTTAGATTACTAACATGATTTTCTGTTGCTCGAGGATATTCTATGGTCATGCCTAAGTTGGTAATGATCTTACTTGAATAAGGTATGATGGTTTAACCTTATTTGTGGTACATAGGTTATAGAGATTTTTGGGGTGGTTATAACTTGTTTGTAAGTCTGGTGTCTATTATACCATAAGTTTCAATGTATATTCATGAGTTAGTAGACTGGCCACCTGGATAATTTGTGAATTGCAAAGGAACATTATGGCAAGCAGCCAGAAATACAAATAAGTGAATGATAGGTGATTTTTCTAGGTATCAACTTTCTATGATGATTGAGTGGATGTAGAATTGTATTGTTTGTTGTGTGTATGTTTTTCACTTGGTATGTGTAAGAAGTGATGACTAGTAAGAATGACTGTATAATAGTTGATGTTTTCCAAGTTTTGAGGATGAAAGTCAAGTTGTGATTTAGGAAACCTTTAAGAGGTCATTTTTGGAGAAATATTTTCCTGAGAATGTTAGAAACAAGGAAGTGATGGAATTTTTAGAGCTTAAGCAAGGGATTATGACTATGGTCGAGTATACAGCTAAGTTTGAATAATTAGGTACTCTCCCATTACCAAGGAAAATATGGTATTATGTTACTTGTGCTATTCGACTCCGGTGTGACCCATTCGTTTATATTTTATTTGTGAATGGAGAAACTTAAACTTTCTGTGTCTTCTTTGAATGATGAGCCTGTGGTTGAGACCCCAACTAGTGGGTATGTTTTGATCTCTGATGTGTGTTTGAATTGTTTTGTGGAAATTTCGGATAGAAAATTTTGTGTTGATCTGATTTGTTTGCCTCTCAGCCAAATTGATGTTATTCTGGGTATGGGCTGGTTATCTTCCAACCATGTTCTGTTGAATTGTTTTAAACTTGGTGTTTGGTAATCCTGAAATGAGTGATAATGAGATATCTATCTCTGTCAATCAAATTTTGTCATCTTTGAGAGAAAATGATCAAGTATACATACTATTGTCTAATCTGAAAGTGGAGACCAAGGTTCCCTTGGGTGACCTTCTTGTTGTTAGAGAGTTTCCAGAGGTATTTCCTGAAGATATGTCTGGTTTATTGCCTGAGAGATAGAGTTTTCTATAGATTTGATACCTGATGCTGGACCCATATCCGTAGCTACTTATAAGATGTTTCTTATAGAGTTAGTTGAGCTTAAGAAACAACTAGGAGAGTTGTTGGATAAGTAGTTTATGAGACCTAATGTGTTTCCATGAAGAGCACCAGTGTTGCTTGTAATAACCTAGGTTTATAATTAAGATAAAAAGAAAGAAAGTTTAAAATTTGCTAAATTCCGTCAGAAAAAGCGTTAGCGACGGATTTTGCGACGGAATTAGCGACGGATTTTGTCTGTGAATAGTGCCACGCCAGTAGCGTGGGAATCCACGCTAGTAGCGTGGGAGACGCGCCTGGTTGGCGCGGTTAGCGTGGATTATGGCGCTATTAGCGCCAGAATGGCCCTGGAAGCCATTTCTTGCGCATTCTTGGCGCTAATTGCGTGGGGATGGCGCTATTAGCGTGGGAACGCGGGCTGGGGGCCTATAAAAGGCCCAGAAGCTCAAAAAAATTGGATATTTTCTTCCTCCTTCGTCCCAAACCTCCATTGATGAGTTTGAGAGCTTCGTATCTCCTCCATCTTTCATCTAAACACCTCTGACCCAACTGAGAAAGTGATTGGAACCCCGAGAGGAGAGAAAACCCCCGATTGATTCTTGAGAATAGCTGAGAAACAGTGAGATTTGATTTCTCTGAGAGAACCTTAGAGAGCTCGGAATTTAGAGGCAAAGGAGGCCTTGATTGAGCAAGCTACCTTAGGGAAAGCGATTCCCTGGTGTTTCTGAACATCACAGAGGTAAGAAATTCGAGCTCTAACTGTTGGTTCTGTGGATTGGATTTTTTTATTTTGGGGTTATCTTAAGGGGTGTTTTTGGAGGTGTTAGAGCCGTAATTAGGCTCGGACTCTGTAGAGTTTTATGCTCAGAGGACTATTCTAAGGAAGTTAGAGCCTTGAATCATCATTACTGATGAAGTTTGATTTTGGCTCTGAGTATGTATGAGCAGAGATAAAAGACTAGTATTATGACTAGTATGAACCTTAGAGCAGTTGACAAAGTTGCTCAGGAGACTATATAGATGAGATTGACCGGTTGAAACTGGTGATAATGAGAAGTTGGGTTTAGGCTATTGTAAGCAGAGATATGCCTTATATTAGCCTGGTTAAAGTCTTAGTAGAGGCTCTGAAGCCTTGTGTGGGCTAAGTAGGACCCTTGTGAAGGGTCTGAGATCACTTGTACAGTGATTAGTATATGTTTAGAGAAAGGATGATAGTTTCCTTTCGTTTGAACGGTTTATGATCGTATTTGATGTGTTATATGCTGGTTCTTGTGTAGGACGTGAGCTTGATAGCTCTGGTGGTGTTGACCACGAAGCCGGGAGAGCCGGTGATCTATCTAGAGCAGGTAAGCTCTTGGTCCTTAATTGTGTATCCTCTGCTGCGTTCCACCATATATCCGCTGGGATTATGGTTATGATATGTGTTTATGCTAGTAGAGGAATGTGTATAATGCTGTGAATTAATGGTAGATGTTGTCTGAACCCTATGAAAGGGTAGCTGATGTTTTATATTTGATCTGCTATGCTTGAAATGTGAACTGAACCCTGTGATGGGGGATTGATATGCATGGCTATGATGTGAGTAAATTGTGGCATGACTGGTTGAATGTGAAACCTGTATATGTAAGTTGTGCTTGAATAGTATCCTATTGTAGTAGGATAGATGATTGAGATTGAGAAAGACCTGGTGAGAGATGAGCCTGTGATATGGAGGTAGCCTCCTACGTGGAGATGTTCCCATATACACAGAGGCAGCCTTTCCCAGGCAATTGTATTGAGTTAGAGGATGAGATGGCCCTGTGATACATAGAGGTAGCCTCGTGATAAGAGATGTGCCTATGTACATAGAGGTAGCCTCACCAAAAAGGAGATGTACCTATATATATATATATATATATAGAGGAAGCCTCCGCTAGGGATACATGCAAGAGATGTGCCGAGTATATGGAGGTAGTCTCCCTGTGAGGAGATGTTCCTATATACTTAGATGTAGCCTCTGCATGACAGTGATTGATGTGATGAATGGCGTTATGCCATGAGTATGCCTTGATTTTGGCTGATGGATGTGTATAGCCTGATTGTGGCCAGGAGTATTGTGCATTGATGTGCCTGATGATTGAATTAGTGTTTTACTAATGACGATTGTGATTGTGATCGATATATATATATATATATATATATATATATATATATATAAATATATGTGTTGTCAGTGAACCAGGGGAAGGAAATACCTTCAAGGGCCCTGAGTTTACTGAGATTTTATATCTCACCCCGTTTATGGGACTTATGATGCAGGTTATTCCTCAGGAGAAGCAGATAGATCCCAGGGTAAGAAGCCTATGCAGGGATAGCTGCTGTTGGCACACCTTAGGCTAGATGATATGTGTAACACCCTAAAATTTTAAGAATAAAACAGTCAATTGATGGTTAAAATTCAAAATTACTGGGTGAAATATTAATTAGAGAAAGTACAAAAGATTTAGGGCAAATGACAATTATGTCCCTGAACAATTTCAGAAATGACGAAGATGCCCCTAGGATAAAAGTGACAATTTTGCCCCTGGATATTTTTGAAAATAACCAAAATACCCCTAGATATTTTAGTAAGATATTTTAGGAGGAAGTCCCATAAATACCCTTAAACAAATGGGATAATTACCATCACGTCCCGAGGGTGATAAATGACCAAAATACCCTTTAGGTCAAAAATGCCCAGATGACTTTAGAAATTTTGTGGAGACCTGAAGAATGGATAAAATACTTTTAGATAAATAAATATTAATCTAGAAAGTAATAAGAAATCATCAAATTGAATTCCTAGAAATTTGGAAGATAAGGCTAAAAAGAGCTTAATCTGGACTACTCCAGGTAACAGAAAATTATAAAAAGAGTATGGATATAATCTATGCAGTTTTCCCTTAATTATGAAAGGAATAGGTTGCCTAAATAAGTTAGTTTAGTAATTTTAATAATTAAAGGCAAATATGGATTAATAGGAAATTAGAATTTTGATATTACATGGAATAAAAGGAAATTTGTGGATTAGGTTATCTAAAATCAAGCCTTGGCTGTATAATACAATATCATGGGAGAAAAGCTTTAGGAACATTCAAGATTGGCTACATGAAGGATTAAGAAGCTTGATAATTCCTATTGGTCCAAGTGGAAAGGTAGTTATAAATGCTTAAGAGATATTTGAAGCAAATTTTATTTTGTTCTCTTTGACAGAACACGTGAACATTTCTAAATATTATATCAAAGATCCAACGGTCAAAATATTAGGTATATGAGATAGGAGTATACCCTTAAAATTTCAAAGAGATCCAACGGTTAACGAATCCAAACTCGCTATCTTACTAAAACGGGTTTGAATAAAAAAAAAGAGAAGTACAAAATTCTCTAAAAACATAGCATTCCATATGAGAAAAGAAGACAGAAATGAATTGCTCTCCAAGCTATGAGAATCCACGTGAGAAAGAGAGGAAAATGTGGAATAATCAAGAAACTAAACACTTGGAGGGAGGAGAATTATTAGCCAATGAAAATAAGACTAGTAGAAAGCTAAATCATCATGACTTTGGATGATATTTTTCATTCTCCCACAAGCTTGTCTAATAAGGCAAAGGAGACTTTCCCAATAAGCCTAGGATTCACGTGCCAAGAAGGAAGAAGAAAGAAGAGATGGGAAGACTCTTGAAGAAGGCCACTTGGATGGATGAAAATCACTAGCCAATCAAGACTTAGCCACTTGGAAAGTAAGGTATAATTGCCTAGGAGATTTTTTGTAGCAACATCACTATATAAAGGGTGGGATGAACGAAATTTGGGCTGTCCCTAAAGGGTATTCAACGTGCAATATCCTCTCCAAAGCCTCCCCATCTCATTCCTTTACAATTTCACCTTTCACCTAAAACAAACCAAAGGCTTACATGCTTAGAAACCTCACGTGAAAGCCAAGAACCCTAGGAGCAAGGGTCATTCTAAAAGGAGTTCATGTGCAAAACTATACCCCAACACACTTCCCTTCTATTATCTTTCAATTCCATTTTCACACAAAGAAGAATAAAGGCCACAAACCTTAAGGAAGTCCACGTGAAGCACTAGGGAAATCTAGGAGCAAAGCTATCCAATTCTAAAGGAGAAAACAAGGTAAGGGAAGTAATTTAATAAACATGGATTAGATGATTGATAGGTTAATTTAACACCCACTTAATTAAATTTAAAAGCTATGTTGATCTTTAATTTGTGAAACTTTAAGCTTGGCATATCAAGTGTTTGATTAAAATTCTAAATGAAATAATTAATTTTACTTAATTAAGTGGCTATCCCAAAATAATTAATCTTACTTTGAGGCCATGAATTACTTTGCTGTACCCTCTTATTTGATGCTGGAACAATTGTAAAGGTTGCTGTATATTAATTAATGATTGCTGTATGATAATCATGTTGCTGTAAAATTAATTCTGAAACTTAATGGTTGCTGTATGTTAATTTATTTTATTTTCTTTTGCTGTATGCTGTATGTAGTTATATTGCTGTATGGTATATTATTGTAATTTAATATGGCTGTATGTTGTTGTTTAATTCATTTATGTTACTGTATATTTTATTTGGATGATGTATATTTTATTTGATAGCTGTATTGCTGTATTGTATTTTATATAATTGCTGTAACGTATTTTATTTAGTAGCTGTAACGTAATTAGTTGCTGTATGTGTGATTGGGATTGCTGTATTTAAATAAATCGCTATATCGAATTGATGAAGTTGTATAAATTGAAGTAGCTGTATGATAATCACTTGATGTTGAACTTTATAAAGATTAAGGTTTAAGTAGCTTTCTTTTAAAGTATTCTCTAAAACAAAGATTGCTTACCATGTGTTTGACAATTGGTCACAATGAATGAAATATGTTTAAGTGTTGTTGGCTTGAATCCTTGTTGTGGAATTTGAATTAGATTTGCATGGTTGGTTGCTTTAATAAAAATTATGAATGTGTTGCTGAGTGTTTCTATGAAAGCCATCATATGTTTGATGAAATGTTCTAAAGAAACAAAGATGAATGAGGTATTGGAATCCTTGTGTTGTTAAATATGTGTGATTATTTATGGATTCCAAGAGTTTTGTTGAGATATGGCTGTATGCTTGGACTGTGGAGTAAAGCTTTCTGTGATGTTTGAAAGAAGCTTTACGTATTGTTTTAAAAGCATATGCCATAAGTTGTTAAAGATGTTGAGCTTTGAAGAAGAAGAGTAATGATTAATGAGAAAAGATGTGATAAAATGAATCATTCATGCATTTTCATATGCATATGCCTGGCGGGGGCTAGACCGTGTTGTTGTTGTCAGATAGCTAAACTGAGTCCACGCGTTCAAAGGTGTTATGAACTTGGGGGTAGTTGAGACAGGGAGGACCACACCACCATGATGATCACATAGGTGGAGGTGACTATCCTACGCGCCCCTGGGCTACCCCGACTGGTTGGATAAGTTTATTTGTTCCACCAGAGTGGGTGAGGCTATCTTGACTGTGGCCACTAATGATGATTTTATGAGAAGCTGAGATCTCAGTCATGCATCATTTAATAAAGAAATCATGCATCAGCCATTATTAACATTGATTTATGATTATTTGATTATTATTCTGTATTTTATTATTTTGGACTGTTGTAAACCTGTTGAATTATCTAAACTGTGTTTATTAAATACTTACCCTATTTTGTGTCTGTGGTTGACACCTGTGATGACCCCAATTCATTTGGGCGAGCAGAGGAACAGTAAAGCCTAAACTGTGGATGATATTGAAGAAGGTGTGAAGAGGAAGCTTTGATGGATTGTATTTTGTGTTTGGTGTTTACTTTGTTGACGTGCAATTCGTAATAATAGAGTGTCTGTAAACTATTTTGGACATGATATTTGGGACTGTATAATGGATTGTATTCTTATTACAAACCAACCGTGGTGAGGAAGACTAGTTTATGTTATGACTAAATTGTAAAATCAAAGCAAGAAGAAAGAAATTTTTCATGAAATTTATAACTAAAGATAATTCTAATACAAAGTGGACACGGAATTTCATTTAAAATCAATCAAGCACGAGAGAGCAAAAAAGAGGCGTTGCAATATGAGCATGTGGCTCTGATATTTTGTACTTAGCCTTTGGTTTAGATTTTGTTATACCCTGAGAGGATATTTGTATAGTTTTGTACTGTACCGAGGAACTATGATGTGTATTCACCATATTATAGTGTACAGTGTTATGATAGTGACCCTTGATGATGTCACTTTTTAGTTATGCTTCCACACTGCTTAAACTCTGATTGATTATCTGCTTGAATGTGAAGTTGTGGTTAGTAATGACCCTTCCAGCTGAGGGGGCGTTACATTGCTAGTAAAAGAAGAAAGATGGGACCATGAGATTGTGTGTAGACTATCGTTAGTTGGATAAGGTGACGATTAAAAATAAGTATATTTTTCCGAGAATAGATGACTTTATGGATCAGTTGGTAGGAACATGTGTGTTTAGCAAGATAGACCTTAGGTCAGGTTATCATCAGACCTATGTGAAGTCTGAGGGTATTTCGAAGACTACCTTTAGGACCCGTTATGGTCATTACAAGTATTTGATTATGTCCTTTGGTGTGACTAATGCCCCTGACATGTTTATGGATTATATGAATAGAATCTTTCACCCCTATCTTGATAGTTTTGAGAAAGTATTTATAGATGATATTTTGGGTATATTCTAAGACTAGAGAGGAGAATGAGGAGCATTTGAGGATTGTGCTACAGTCCCTTAAGTATCGACAACTTTATGTTAAGTTGTCCAAATGTGAGTTTGGTTAGAGAAATTGAGTTTCTTAGGACATGTGATATTCAAAGGTGGTATAGCTGTAGATCCTTCTAAGGTAAAAGTTGTTCTAAAGCGGGAAAGTCCTAAGTCTGTGTTTGAGATTAAAAGTTTTCTGGGTTTAGCAGGATATTATCAGAGAATCATAGAAGGTTTCTCCGAGTTAGCCTTAGCTTTGACCAAGCTGACTCGTAAGGATCAAGTTTTGTGTAGGATGCCCAGTGTGAGCATAGTTTCCAAACCTTTAAAGAAAAACTGAGGACAACACCTGTGTTAATTTTGCCTAATCTTAGAGAACCCTTTGAGGTATATTGTGATGCATCAAAAATGGATTTGGGAGCAATGTTGATGTGTAGAATGGCCAAGTAGTGGCCTATGTTTTTAGACAACTCAAAACACATGAGAAAAACTACCCTACTCATGATTTAGAGTTAACAGCTATGGTGTTTACGCTGAAAATTTGGAGACATTATCTGTATGGTTCTCATTTTGAGGTTTTTAGTAATCATAAGAGTTTGAAGTATTTGTTTAGTCAAAAGGAATTAAATATGAGGCAGCAGAGATGGATGGAATTTTGAAAGATTATGACTTTAAGCTTAATTATCATCCTGGAAAAGCCAATGTGGTAGCAGACGCTTTAAGTAGGAAATCTTTGATGATATCTACATTGATGATTAGGGAAATGGATCTGTAAAACAATTTAGGGATCTTAGTTTAATGTGTGAAACTACACCTGGGAGTGTGAAGTTAGGAGCTTTGCAAGTTTCTAATGAATTTTTGAATGAAATAGGAAGTAAGCAAAGATCTGATCCTTTCTTAAGAACCATATTAGAAAACATATCCAATGGAGGGAATAGTGAATTTAAGATAGGAACAGATGGTATATTGAGATTACAAAGAAGAATTTGTGTGCCTAATGAACCTGAACTTAAGAAAATAATTTTGGAAGAAGGACACAAGAGTAAGTTGAGTATCCACCCAGGAGCCACTAAAATGTATCAAGATCTAAAAGTCTTGTTCTGGTGGCCAAGGATGAAGAAGGAAATAAGTGAGTATGTATATTCTTGTTTAGTTTGCCAGAAATCTAAGATAGAACATCAGAAACCTTTTGGTATGTTACAATCTTTAGAGATACCTCATTGGAAATGGGATAGCATATCCATGGACTTTGTTACCACTTTACCCAAGAGTTCTAAAGGTTTTGAGTCCATATGGGTGATAGTAGATCGATTAACTAAATTTGCTCATTTCATCCCCATTAACATCAGGTATTTTTTTAGAAAAACTGACAAGTTTGTACATAAGTGAAAGTGTGAGATTGCATGGAGTTCCTTCTAATATTGTATATGATAGAGATCCTAGATTTACATCCAGATTTTGGAAAAATTTACATAGAGCTCTAGGAACCAAGTTGAAACTAAGTTTAGCTTACCATCCTCAAACTAATGGACAAATTGAACGAACCATTCAGTCTTTAGAAGACTTGTTGAGAGCTTGTCTTTTAGAACACAAAGGGAATTGGGTAGATTTTCTTCCTTTACCTATAACAATAGTTTTCATTCCTCTATTGGAATGGCACCATATGAGGCTTTGTATGGTAGCAAGTGTAGAACTCCTCTATGTTGGATGGAGTCAGGAGAAAACTTAATTTTAGGTCCAGAGATTATACAACAAGCTACGAACAAGGTTAAGTTGATTTAGGAAAATGAGATGCGAAGGAGCTATTCGACGCTTTTTGAACCAGGTAAATTTCGAGGACGAAATTTTTTGTAGGAGGGGAGAATTGTAACACCCTGAAATTTCAATAACTATGGTCAAAATGTTATATGAATTATTCTTGCACAGCTATTAATGTGAGTGTTAGGTTGTGTGAGAGTTGATTGGTCTATATTTGAATTATTTGGGTGAAATAGTAATTAGAGATATTACAAAAATGTGAGAAATGACCATATTACCCTTCCCTTAATGATAAATAGAATCTGTGGAATTTTCTCTTAATTGTAGAATGAATAGATGATGGAGTGCCTTTAGTTAAATATTTTTCTATCATTCTTAGCTTATTTGACTTCTCTTGGACTTTTATTTTCCCATTCTAATTCAGTTTTTGTCTTAGGCAAGTTAGTGGGCTTAATTGCTAATTGTTGCGTACTTTCGGATTTTAAGCTCACTTGACGTATCTGGCTTGTACAGGACCTACAGAGCTCTACGGAACTCCGAATGGAGCGTTCTAGGAGTCCTTGGAAAGATAACAAAAAGATATACAAGTTTGCTAGAAATAGCCCGAGGCCAATTCTGTCATTTGGAGGGTCATTTTAAGCTTCGAAATCAGAACCTCTGCACTTGTAATTTTAGGCTGCGAATTTGATTTTATGGTTGTAAATAGCAAATAATTAGAATTGATGGGTTTTGTTCATGGCCCATTCTTTTCTTCAGACTTAGTCACTACATATTAGTGACCTTAGTGAAACTTGGACAGCACACATTACATTTTGCACAAACAACTTTATTTTTCTCTTTTAAGTTTTTAGAATCAAAAGGTTGTTCTTCATTTTCTCTCATTTGTTCTTCATTGTTCTTCATCTTCTTCATTTCCACTTTGCTATTCTTCCATTTTTCTGCACTTATTTCATGGGGCTTTCCTTGGTGATCATCATGGAAGGCTAAATAATCACTCAATCCAAGGATCCAATCCAAGCAAGAGGAGAATTTGAGTTATGGTTTAGTATTTCAAATTCTGTGTGAATGTTCACTTTCTTCTTCAATTGCTATTCTGTTTTCATGATTATGAATGCATTTAGAATTGAAAGCGGATTAGGTTATGGATTCATGTCCTAATTTCGAATATAAAGCATAGATTAATTGGATGATATTTCAATTAGGGTTTGTGGTTTCAATTAATTTAGGGGTTAATTCGATTGAACTGCTCCTAATGAAATTGAATGAACTTTCACAATAGGATAAATTTCTGAGAATGATGATGATTCGAATAGCTTGGTTTGGTGAATTGGATTGATGCTCTTTAATCTATTTTACATTACTTGTTATCAATTCTGTTAGTTTCTGCATTAATCTTTAATCGTAGTTTGTGTTTTTGCAATTTTCATTTAGCGCATACAAACTGTTTGATAAAAATCCCCCCATTATTTACTA
This sequence comes from Glycine latifolia, assembly GCA_013407115.1. Classification (NCBI taxonomy): domain Eukaryota; kingdom Viridiplantae; phylum Streptophyta; class Magnoliopsida; order Fabales; family Fabaceae; genus Glycine; species Glycine latifolia. Next base: position 164,211 of record QARZ01041100.1, read on the forward strand.
GTGAATTGAAGTTGGAACCATATTGATTGTGTCTCTAAGTCAACCTAGGTTAATCCTGTGCTACAAAATTAGCGTAGTTTAATTGTTTTGAAGCCACACGACAAATGCTTATCAAAACTGGCGCCGTTGCCGGGGACACGGTTCATTGTGTGCTAGCTTTAATTCACTGTAATATATTTACATTTTGCTGCATATTTACTGCATAGTAGTAGTAATACATATAAAAAAAAAGTTACATTCACTGCATCTTTACACTTTGTTGCACAACCGCACTTTGTTACATAATTGCATGATTGTTCTTGTTCATTATGAAGTGTGGCTGATGTAGTTTCATGTTTGCTGTCAAAATACAGAGAAAAACAGAGTAAAAACAGAGCAGAAACAGAGTAGTAGTAGGATGAGAAATTGTGTAGTGTAGTTGTTTTGTAGTATCATTTTGCTGTCCAGAATTTTTTCCGACCTGTGCAGTTTTGCTTGCGATTTGTTTCCCAAGGTTTATCCCCCATTTTAAACAAAAGCAACCCCTTTAGGTGTTGGGTCTGGGTTAAAATTGGCAAATTTGACCTCTAAGTAGGAGTTTTAACACTGTTTTTACAATTGTCGCAGGGGCATTCTGGTCACTTCACAGTAAACGATCTCGGAATGGGCTGAAATTTTCCCAGAATGTGGAGAAAATTAATACATCATGGTGACCCTATAAAGGATGAACATGGTCAGGAGGGGTCCAAATCGCCAAATTCCATCATTTAGGCCACTTTTAAGGCAATTTTCTATTTTCATGATTTTTAAAAATCACCAAAAATATCATAAAAATCAATCATGATTTTTAGACTTTCATTGTTATTTTTCTAGAATTTTTAAAAATTGTTTAGGGCAGTTTTCCAATTTTTATTTCATTTCAGCACATATAGTGAGTAGTGTCCTGATAGAGTAACTGATTGACATTTCTGTGTTGTCTGTGTTTATTGTTCCTTATGAGCTGAATTGTGTATGACTAGGTCCACATCAAGTGAACTACATGCATATGATCCTGAGATAGATAGGACATTTCACAGATTAAACAGACATAATATTAGTTTAGATGACTTTGATAGTGTAGTTTTAGATAGTAGCATAGTATCTTCTGACTTTGATTCTAAATTTACTTCTAATCCTTCTACTTCTGCACATCTTGATACAATGGCTGATAACAACCTAACTCTTAAGGAATTGGCTACACCTGATGTTGTTTACCAACCTTGGTGTATTCAATATCCTGAGATCGAGGTCAGTTATGAGCTAAAATCTGGACTGATCCATTTGCTTCCCAAGTTTCATGGTCTTGCAGGTGAAGATCCACACAAGCATCTTAAGGAGTTTCGTGTAGTGTGTTCCACCATGCGACCACATGACATTCATGAAGATTATGTCAAGATGAAGGCATTTCCTTTTTCACTGGATGGTGTGGCCAAGGACTGGTTGTACCTTCAACCAGATTCCTATCAACACTTGGACAGATATGAAGAGAATATTTCTGGAGAAATTCTTTCCAGCATCCAGAACAGCATCCATCCGGAAGGAGATTTATGGTATAAGACAACTAGCTGGGGAGACATTGTATGAGTACTGGGAGAGATTCAACAAGTTGTGTGCTACATGCCCTCACCATCAAATCAGTGAGCAATTATTAATTCAATATTTTTATGAAGGTTTGATGTTGATGGATAGAAGTATGATAGATGCAGCTAGTGGAGGCGCTTTGATGGACAAAACCCCTATTGCTGCAAGGCAATTGATTTCTAACATGGCAGCCAATTATCAACAATTTGGTACTCGAATTAGTATTGCTCCATCTAAGGCTGCAAATGAAGTGTCTGTTTCTATGGTTGCTGATAACCAGAGGTTGGAGAACAAATTGACAGAGTTGACATCCCTTGTGAGGCAGCTTGCTATTGGTCAACAATAGAATGTGATGGCAGCCAACCAACAAAGACTTTGTGGTATCTATTGTGCACCTGATCATCCAACAGATGCATGTCACACTCTCCAAGAGACAGGACAAGCTGCTGAAGTTTCTGCCATGCAACCTGGACAACCATTTAGACCTCAACAGCAGTATAATCCTTTCTCTAGCACTTGCAATCCTGGTTGGAGAGATCATCCAAATTTGAGGTATGGTCCTAGTTCACCACAACAGCAGCAGCCCTTCAGACCTCCACAACAGCACTTCCAGCCTGCCACCACCAAATACCAACCTCCCCCATTCAGACAACAGCCACAGTTCCAGCAACCTGCACCTACACCACCTGCACAATCTGTGCAGCCCAGTTCTGGACCTTCTTTGGAGGATTTGATGAAGCAGATGGCTACCACCAACCTTCAGTTTCAATAAAATGTCAGTGCCACCATCCAAGACCTCCAGACTCAGATTGGACAGTTAGCTACAACTGTCAACCAGATGCAGCAGCAAGGTTCTGGCAGCATTCCAGCACAACCAGCGATTAATCCAAAGAGTGTGAATGCCATTACCTTGAGGAGTGGCAAAGAGCTTTCAGATTCAACAGTTGTTGGTGCTAAATCAGATTCTGCACCATAGCATACTCCTCCAATTCCTCTACCTCTTCCTTCTAGATCCATTTCTGCAAAGAAAGTGGAATTTGATTCTGATTTGCTTGATATTTTCAGGAGGGTTGAAGTCAACATTCCCCTATTGGATGCCATCAAACAGATTCCGAAGTATGCAAAGTTTTTGAAGGATTTGTGCACTCATAAGAGGAAGCTAAAGGGAGATGAGCAAGTGAAGATGGGCAGGAATGTATCTGCACTAATACAGGGCAAGACTATTGATTCCATGCCACTATCTACCTTGCCACAAAAGTGTAAGGATCCTGGCACTTTCACTGTCCCATGCACCATTGTAGGTATTACTTTTGCAGATGCCATGTGTGATCTTGGAGCCTCCATTAATGTCATGCCCACATCAGTTTACCGATCACTGCACCTGGGTGAGTTGAAACCCACTGGTGTTGTCATTCACTTGGCCAACAGGAGTGCTGCGCTTCCACTTGGACTTATTGAAGATGTGTTGGTACGAGTTAATAATTTGATTTTTCCTGCGGACTTTTATATTTTGGACATGGAGAATAAGTCTTCTTCTAGTCATGGTTCCACATTAATCTTAGGAAGACCATTCTTGATGACAGCTAGGACTAAAATTGATGTGCATGCAGGAACTCTTTCTATGGAGTTTGGTGACGACATTGTCCAGTTTAACATTTTTGAGGCTATGAGACATCCCGTAGAGGAGTATTCTATTTTTCTTCTTGATATCATTGATGCTGCAGTAGATAGTGTAGATATTTCTGATTTACTTTCTGATTTTTCTAATTTTTCTGATTCTTCTGATTTTTCTGATTTTGATCTTGGTTCTTGTAATTGTACCTGTGATGATTCTGCTGTTACATGTAGTATTTGTGTGGAGATTTCCTCCGCACTTCACACTGATTGTGTTGCAGGTACATATACAGGTTTTGAGCCTACTATCCCACTTCCCTCAGCCCCCAGTCTTTCCTTGCCTTCCACCATTCAGCCACCTTCCTTGGAGCTAAAGTCACTACCTGAGCACCTCAAATATGCATACTTAGATGATGCTCAGAAGCTTCCAGTGATCATATCTAGTAGTCTGTCACTTGAGCATGAAGAGAAGTTGTTGCATGTTTTGAGAGGCCACAAAAAGGCCATTGGATGGACCCTTGCTGACCTTCCGGGCATTAATCCTTCTATATGCATGCATCGAATACTTTTGGAGGATGATTCTAGGTCGGTGAGGCAGCCACAGAGGAGGCTGAATCCCAGTATTCTGGATGTGGTGAAGAAGGAAGTGACAAAGCTATTAGCTGCAGGGATCATCTATCCCATCTCAGATAGCACTTGGGTTTCACCTGTCCAAGTGGTTCCTAAGAAGTCGAGTCTCACAGTTGTGAAAAATCAAGATAATGAGCTGATTCCGACTAGAGTGGCCAACAGTTGGCGAGTTTGCATTGATTACAGAAGACTCAACCAAGCCACTCGCAAGGGCCATTTTCCTCTTCCCTTCATTGATCAAGTTTTAGAGAGGTTGGCAGGTAAATCACATTATTGCTTTCTGGATGCTTTTTCTGGTTACATGCAGATTCATATTGCACCAGAGGATCAACACAAGACCACATTCACCTGTCCATTTGGCACATTTGCCTACACCCGGATGCCTTTTGGCCTATGAAACACACCTGGCACCTTCCAAAGGTGCATGGTAAGTATCTTTTCTGATTTATTAGAGAGTTGCATGGAGGAGTTTATGGATGATTTCACTGTTTATGGTTCCTCTTTTGATGCATGTTTGGATAGTCTCTCTAGAGTGCTTGACCGATGTATTAAGACTAACCTTGTTCTTAACTTTGAGAAATGCCATTTTATGGTGCATGAGGGTATAGTCTTAGGGCATTTGGTCTCTAGTAGAGGTCTTGAGGTTGATAAGGCCAAAATTGATGTGATTACTTCTTTGCCTTACCCCGCTTCTGTGCAGGAAGTATGTTCTTTTCTTGGACATGCAGGTTTTTATAGGAGATTCATTCAGGATTTCAGTAAGATTGCATTACCATTGTCCAAGCTTCTCCAAAAGGACGTAGACTTTACATTTGACCAGCCTTGCAAAGAGGCATTTGAAGGTTTGAGGAAGAAGCTGACTACCTCTCCCATCATGCAGCCACCGGATTGGGAGCTTCCTTTTGAGCTGATGTGCGACGCCTCTAATTATGCACTTGGGGCTGTGTTGTCACAAAGAGTTGGTAAACTCTCCCATGTCATTGCTTATGCTTCACACACTTTAGATGCAGCCCAAGTTAACTACACCACCACTGATGGAGGTCCAAGTCAAGCCAAAGGTCTAGAAGGGGAGCTTGAAGCACTTCCTTTGGTGAGCTTCATAGGACCAATGACAAGAGCTAGGACTCAAGCACTTTAAGACCATATTCAAGCCAACTTGGGCAAGCATGAATTTACAAACCTTATCAAGGACGACAAGAGCTGGATTTTGGTGTCTCAAGTCCACTTTAGTTCAATAAATTCCAGAACTTGTTAAGAGAAATTCAATAAAACATTTGTAAATAAGTAGTTACTGCTTTAATCGATTATTTGGGTTTGGTAATCGATTACAGGATGTTTAGAAGCAATCAGGAATCATAGACTTTCTGCCGTAATCGATTATTTCGTCGAATAATTGATTATTTAGAAGCAATCAGGAATCTTGGACGTTCTGCCGTAATCGATTATTTCGTCGAAATAATCGATTATTTCAATTTTTGCCTGATTTAATCGATTACCATAACGAAGTAATCGATTATATCAGTTCCAGATAGTTACTGCACACCATGAGGACGCAGCAGCAGATGGAGCATCAGACCGTGATCCACCAGAGGATGCAGGTACAGCTGGACGACCATAGCAGGATGCTCACTGCACTGTGCCACCATTTCTCCGTGGACCCTACCAGCTCGCCACCACAGCCACCTCCACTAGCATTCGCCTTACCATCGCCGTCAGCAAATGCCCCAGACACCATGGACGAGGACCAGCCTCACTGACCCCCCTCGCTCTATCCCTCTCTGTTTATCTTATGCTTTATTTTCATGTCATTTCCTTTTTATGCACTTTACATTCCGTATTTTAGACTTTTGCACAGTGTGGCACCGTCAGTGCGTGCCTAAACATACCATATTTCTGCCATGATTGACACTTAGTTATGCATGAGTTGTTTCCTCTAGTAATGTGTTCTCTGATGTGTTTTATGAATGTCATTTGCTGGGGACAACAAATGTATAAATCTAGGAATATGGGCACGTTAATCGAGGAAACATGCGTAGTCTTACGATTCTTTTTGTAAATCATGCGTCTTTTTGGAAACGTTTTCTTTTTGGGGAAATTTGAACAGTAGGGCAGATACCTTTTTGGTCAGATTCTTTTGTGAAGAAATATTTCTTTTTGTGAACATATACAGATAATTAACTACAATTGATTGTGCGTCTAATTTTAACTTAATCATAGGTGTACATATGAGACACTTTTACTAAAGGCATGCTTGTCCTGGATTTAGATTTGCTTAATCAGTCGTTTGTGAATTAGATTTTGGAAAGCATTGGTGACATGAAACATGACATGACATTGTATGGAACATGAACTAAGTGTGAATGCTTGTATGGCTGAATCCAATTCGAAATGGAATGCATTGCTTGATTTGACATCACCATAAGTTTAGCTTGTACCACAGCCTGTGAGGTTTGGACTTAAACAGTTAAATTCTTCTAGAGTGACCTCACAGCAATAGGACTCTAGAACTTGCTCTGTTTCTCTTTGATGCCTGCATGATTGATGTGATAAAGGCATTTTGTTCTGATAAGCTTGGGCCAAATAGCCTTCCTTACAATTAATTTTCCTTTGCTAACCCCTTTGAGCTTGAAACCTTTTGTTCAAGGACCTAATAAAATATCTTAAGCCACATCCATTACCTTACCTTAGTTGAGATTGAATTGCTAATTGGTCTGTGGTGTTGAAAGAAGAAGAAGATAAAAAAAAAATCAAGGTATGTTTCGAGAAGAGAAAAAGGGGTGAAAAACAAAGAATGGCATTCAATTAGAAGCCAATAAATGAATGAAAAGAAAAGCAATGTGAAATGAAAGGAAGAGAAGAAAAGAAAATGTTGAAAGGAGTAATAGATTGAAAAAGGAAATTAGAAGTTAGAGCTGAATGTTTTGCAGAACTTTAGCAAAGTTCAATCTCAATGCTCATTTAGTCACTTCCCAAAAAATTCCTAACCTTAAGCCAGGCCACATTACAACCTTGTTAAGACCTTTTGATCAATTATGCTTGTGTTGTGTTTCTTAAATTCTAGAAACTTGAGAATAAGATCAAGCTTATGGTAGTACTAGGGCTGTGATGGATAGAGTGAATACCCAAACACTTGAGTGTTGAGCGAATTATGGCATCTGTGAGGGTATTCAAGTTAAACTTTTATGTGTGATGAATTTGAAGAGCTTTGTGTGAAGTTTTTGAATTGATTTAGTTATTTGTAGCACTTAAGCTAAGAGATTGTTTTATGTAATGTTAGGTCTAGTGAATTGATCCATGCTTCCTACTTAAACATTGTTTATTGCTGAGGACAGCAATATCTAAATCTGGGAATTGTTGATATGCGCTTAGCATATGAGTTTTTCCTAAGCTTTTTAGAGCATGAGTTGAACATGAAGCATGGATAATTACCCTCTTTGTGCATGATTTGAGTTAATGTAATGAATTGCCAGGAATTCAATCAAAGGTGTTAAGAATGAGTAGAAATTAGAAGAAAAGGACAAGGCTTGGAAAAGACTCTGGCGCCAAGAGCGCTAGAATGGCGCCAGGAGTGCCATAAGCACTGAAAGCTGGCGCCAAGAGCGCCATATCCACGCCTTCAGCGCCACATCCACTGCCATTCAGCGCCAAGAGCGCCAAGTCCGCGCCAAGGGCGCCATTCCTTCTGGAAGCTGGCGCCATGAGCGCCAGACTCGCGCCAAGGGTGCCACAGCTCGACAGAAGCATCATTTAAGGGCAAAACAGAGATTTCACAAGTTGGGTTATAAATACCCAACCCTCAGCATTCAATGCAGGAACTCTTGGAGGAAAAACAGCACAAATATTGTTTTAGGAAGCTTAGGAACCTTAGCTAGGGTTAAGGGAGAGTGAAGGTTCAAGTGGAGGTTTCTCCATCTTCTTCTTCCTTGCTTCAGCTAGGTATGCCATTTTATTTTGTAATACAGCCACCCATTATGAGGTTGGGCTAGTTTCATATTGTAGTTAGGGCTAAGCACTAAATGTAACCTCTTTTGAGATTGTATTGGATGCTATCTTTCATTAATATCAAGTTACTTCACTTTATCTTGTTGAATGCATATTTCTATCTCTCTGGAACTGATCACTCTAGTTGGGTACTAAGAGCTGGGGTTTACAATAGGAATGTTGGGGCCTTATGCTTGGACTTGGATAAGGTGACAAGCCTTACATTAACTAGGGATAGGAGTGTAAGCTTGCAACCATTTAATGCATCATTTAATGCTTAACCTAACAGCTACCACTAAGGGATTAGGGTAATTAATAGGGTTAAAGGGTTAAGATCACTACGGGAGTAGGGCTTAGCTATTTTTGTATGAAGATGCATGTTGAGTGACTCGAGATTGACGAATGTAGTAGACAATACATGTACAAGGGTAGGAAGCATTTAGTGTGGATTGCCCTAGCTACTTCACCACATATATCATTATAATCCTCCATAGTTTGTTCATATATTCATGTTTATAATTAGGTCTTAGTTTAGTTTAATCTACACACACACACAACAACAATTTATCCAATTTATTTGTCATCCAATCTATTGATATTAATCATAATTTAATTGGTCAAACAATACTCGTGGGACGATAACTCTTCTTATCATTTTATTACTTGTACGACCGGTACACTTGCCGATCGCGCAACAGCAGCCAGCACCGCCACTAGCAGCATCACCACCGCCACCACAGGACACCCCTGCTGCATCCAGCCAGGCCCCTCACCGTGAGTCCATTCCTGGGGACTCAGCTACAATACAGAGGATGCAGTAGCAGTTGGATCAGCTGACCACCATTACCATGAGGACGCAGCAGCAGATGGAGCATCAGACCGTGATCACCCAGAGGATGCAGGCACAGTTGGATGACCAGACCAGGATGATTACAGCATTGTGCCAACATTTCTCCGTGGACCCTACCAGCTCGCCCCCACAGCCTCCTCCACTAGCTTTTGCACTTCCATCACCAGATGCATCTCCTTCCGCAGCAGCAGCCACAGACACTATGGACGAGGATCAGACTCACTGATTCTCCTCGACTTTCATCCTTCTTTACTTTATGCTTTATTTTACTGCCTTTTACTTTTATGCACCTTACATTCAGTTGCATGACACTTTTTGCATACTATGTCGCACCGTCAGTGCGTGCCTAAACATATGACATTCTGCTATGATTTGATATTTAGTTATGCATGAGTTGTTTCCTCTAGTAACGGGTTTTCTGTCTTGTGTTTTCTGCATGTCAATTGCTGGGGACAACAATTGATTAAATCTGGGAATAGGGGCACGTTAATTGAGGAAACACGCGTTAGTCTTACGATTCTTTTTGTTAATCATGCGTCGTTTTGGTGAAATTTGAACAGTAGGGCAGATACCTTTTGGTCAGATACTTAAGATACTTTTTGTGAAAATTCTTTTTGTGAAGCTATACATATAGTAACTACAATTGGTTTTGCGTCTAATTCTAACCTAACCATAGGTGTACGTATTAGACACTTTTGCTAAAAGCATGCTTGTCCCGGATTTAGAATTGCTTGATCAATCGCTTGTGAATTAGATTTTGGAAAGCATTGGTGACATGAATCATGACATGATGTTGTATGGAACATGAACTGAGTGTGAATGCTTGTATGGCTGAATTCAATTCGAAATGGAATACATTGTTTGATTTGACATCACCATAAGTCTAGCTTGTACCACAGCCTGTGAGGTTTGGACTCAAACAGTTAATTTCTTCTAGAGCGACCTCTCAGCAATAGGACTCTAGAACTTGCTCTACTTCTCTTTGATGCATGCATGATTGATGTGATAAAGGCATTTTGTTCTGATAAGCTTGGGCCAAATAGCCTTCCTTGCAATTACTTTCCCTTTGCTAACCCTTTGAGCTTGAAACCTTTTTGTTCAATGACCTAATAAAATATCTTAAACCACATTCATTACTTTACCTTAGTTGAGATTGAATTGCTAATTGGTCTGTGGTTTTGAAAGAAAAAGAAGATAAAAATCAAGGTGTATCTCAGAAAGAGAAAAAGGGTTGAAAAACAAAGTATGGCATTCAATAGAAGCCAATTAATGAATGAAAAAGAAAGCAATGAGAGAGAAAAGGAAGAAAAGAAAAGAAAAAAGGTTGAAAGGAGTGATAAATTGAAAAGGAAACTTGAATATAGAGCTGAATGTTTTTCAATAGTTTAGCAAAATTCAATATCAATGCTTAATTTAGCTACTTTCCAAATACTCCTAACCTTAAGCCAGGCCACATTACAACCTTGTTAAGACCTTTTGATCAATTATGCATGTGTTGTGTTTCTCATTTTTAGAAACTTGAGAATAAAATCAAGCTTATGGTAGGACTAGGGCTGTGATGGATAGAGTGAATACCCAAACACTAGAGTGTTAGGTGAATTATGGCATCTATGAGGGTATTCAAGTTAGACTTTTATGTGTGATGAAATTGAAAAGCTTTGTGTGAAGTTTTGAATTGGTTTAGTTATTTGTAGCATTTTAAGCTAAAGGATTGTTTTATTGTTGAGGACAGCAATATCTAAATCTGGGAATTGTTTGATATGCGCCTAGCATATAAGGTTTCCTAAGCTTTTAGAAGCAAGAATTGAGCATTAAGCATGGATAATTGCCCTTTTTGTGTTATGAATTGAGCTAATGTGACAAATTGCCAGGAAATCAATCAAAGGTGCCAAGATTAAGCAAAAATCAGAAGGAAAGAACCAAGCTTGGAAGAATACTCTGGCACCATCAGCGCCAGAGTGGCGCCATCAGCGCCAAAGACACTGGAAGCCAGTGCCATCCGCGCCACCACCATGCCAAAGGCGCCATCATTTTTGGAACCTGGCGCCATTAGCGCCAGACTGGCGCCATCAGCGCCATAACCACTGGCATCCCGCGCCAAGAGCGCCATCCCTTCTGTAAGTTGGCGCCATCAGCGCCACAGGTCGACAGAAGCAGAATACTAAGGGCAAAACAGGGACTTCACAAGCTGGGTTATAAATACCCAATCCTCAGCATTCAATGCACAACTTCTTGGAGGGAAATAGCACAAAAGAGGGTCTTAGAAGCTTGGGTACCTTAGCTAGGGTTGAGGGAGAGTGAAGTTTCAAGTGGAGGATTCTCCATCTTCTTCTTCCTTGTTTCAGCTAGGTATGCCATTTTGTTTTGTAACACAGCCACCCACAATGAGGTTTGGCTAGTTCCATATTGTAGTTAGGGCCAAGCACTGAATGTAACCTCTTTTGGACTGTATTGGATGCTATCTTTCATTCATATCAAGTTATTTCATTTTATCTTGTTGAATGTATGTTTCTATCTCTCTGGCACTGATCACTCTAGTTAGGTATTGGAAGCTAGGGTTTACAATAGGAATATTGGAGCCTTATGCTTGGACTTGGGTAAAGTGACAAGCTTTACATTAACTAGGGATAGGAGTGTATGCTTGCAACCATTTATTGCATTGTTTAATGCTTAACCTAACAGCTGCCACTAAGGAATTAGGGTAATTACTTGGGTTAAAGGGTTAACATCACTACGGGAGTAGGGCTTAGCTATTATTGTATGAAGATGCATGTTGAGTAACTTGAGATAGATGAATATAGTAGGCAATGCATGTAAGAAGGTAGGAAGCATTTAGTGTGGGCTGCCCTAGCTACATTACTTCGAATATCGTTATAACCCTATTTACTTGTTGATATTAGTTAATGCTTATACTTAGGTTTAATTTCATTATTACACACACACAACAACAACTCGTAAATATTTGTTCTCCAACCTATTGATATTAATTATAATTTAATCGGTCAAACAATCCTCGTGGGAACAATATCTTTCTTATCACTTTATTACTTGTACGATCGGTATACTTGCCGAGTACGCAACACACCTAGTGTAAAAAATATTTTCTCTTTGAGTCTCCTTTTTTTCTAGGGAAAAATTGCTCAACATTCTCTCGACCATCAAAAGATCACCCTCTTCGGCCTCTACAAGTGTAAGTTTCTCTTCTTCTTCACTTGAAGAACTAGATGAGTCACTTGAAGATTCACTCTTTATGTTTCCATCCTCTAGCAAAATCATAATTCTCTTGTTAAGACATTGGGAAGCAATATAACCCTTACCAAGGCACTTGAAACATTTGATATTGCTTGATCTTGTTGGAGATGGTTGCATAATTTTTTTGCTTGAGCTTTTCACATTTTCTTCTTTATTTTTCACTTGAAAAACCTCCTTTTTAGGATTGTCTTTCCAGCTGGAAGTTGCATCCCCATTGGTCTTGGAAAAGGAAGCTTTTCTCCTTTTTAGTTATTGCTCCACCCTTTGAGCTTTGTGGACTAGCTCCTCAATTGTTGTATAAGAATGTAGCTCCATCACATCTTCAATTTCTCTATTCAAGCCATGAAGGAACCTAGCCATTGTTGCTTCTTGGACCTCCACAATTTCAGCCCTCATCATCATCAATTCCATTTCCTTATACTATTCATCAACACTCTTGTAGCCTTGGAAATGTCTTTGGAGCTTGTTGTGGACTTCTCTTGCATAATAAGTTGGAACAAATCTTTCTCTCAAGAATCTCTCCAAGTCATTCCAGCCACGTATTCTTTCTCTCCTCAACCACTCTATGTCCATTAGAACTTGGTTCCACCACACCAAAGCATAACCACCAAATTCTAGAGTTGCTAGAATCACTTTCTTTTCTTCATCAATTTGTTCTACCTTCATCTCCCACTCAAAGTAAGCTTTAGGATTATTATCACCGTAGAATTTTGGAATTTTTATTTTCACTCCACTCAATCCTCCATTCCTCCCTTCTCTTTCTTCTCTCCTAAGCCTCCAATCTCCCTCATCTCTATTTTCCCTCCTATGATTGTTTCTTCTAATATTATTTTCTCTCCTCTCCTCCCTCTCATCATAATAATTTCCTCCACGAGAAGAAGCATACTCACTCACCCTCCTACTACAATGAGCCTCTCCATCCACACTACCATTTGGACTACTCCTTCTTTGAGTCTTCCTTTGTAACTCCTCAAATTTTCCATCCATTTTAGTTTGCAAGTTTTCCATTTGTTTTGTCATGGCTTTCATCAACCTAGAGGTCCTAGGTGACAAAGCCTCTCCTCCACTTGAACTTATCCTTCAAAACAAAGGGTTAGCAAAAACAGAAGTATATAAGGAAATTCTCACCACTCTTTTGCCTTTTTCCACTCTAGCTTCTCTATAGTTATTAAACAACACTCTCAATCCAATCAAGCTTCTTTACCATAGTGAAATAGGAAACAATTCTAGGCTAGACTCAAGAGTTCAAAGAACAAGAAAACTCTAAGACAAAACCTTGGAATTTTTAAGAGACAAGCAACAAAAGCAAAAATTTGGAAAAGCACAACTCAAATTGGAATTTAATGAGACAACTCAAGGACATATATTGGCTGTACCAAACTGCACAAGGAGGATATGCCAAGTAAATTCAATTGTTAGAAGCCAAATTTCACAAAGATTGCATGTCATACAAGTTCACTTAGTTTTGTGTTCAAAGGAATTTTTAAACTTGTAACCTTTGCAACTTTTCTTTGCTTCTAAATTCTGTTTTTCTTTTAATTTTTCCAGCCACTAAATCAATATTTTCTTGGCTGCCCTTTGATTGTTTTTCCAGCCACAAATCACAAACTTTTTTGGGCTGCACTTTGTTTATTTTTCCAGCCACAATTTCACAAACACTTGGGCTGCACTTTGCTTGTTTTTCTTTTGAACAAGTTCAATAATCCTCTAAGAAATTGATGAATCACGAAAATATGATGTATAACAATTGTAAAATTGGCTTCTAACAACTCAATTCAATTTAGGCATGAGATTAGAATCAAAACAAGTGGTCATACAACACAAAAACACTAACTAACACTAGATTACAAGAATCAAGACTAGAAAACTAGAAAAATAGAAAAATATTAAGAACATATGAAGAACATGAAGAACAAGAAGACAAGAATTTAACAAGAAGTTGAAGAAAAGCACTAGGGTAGTTGGCGCAATTCACAACAAAGCCAACAACACCAGCATTTTTCACTAAAACAACAAGAACACTAGGAAAGAAAAGGATTTTTCAGATTTTCAAAAGTTGCAGAACTTTTTACCTTCAAAGAACTTTTAAGAACTGAACTTGAAGAAGAATTCCACAAGGATTAGGCTCTAGATACCACTTGATGTATGGAAGCACCCACCAGCCATTTAAATTCCCAAATCTACCTTGCAATGAAACTCACTCTTCAAGAAACTTTCAAGAACACAAATCTGTCTAGCATTTCATGTGGAACATGGGGCTGTTTGTAAGTTTTAAATTCAGCAATGGAAGATGGAAGAAAGGTTAGGGATGGAGATGGATGGCACCATGAAAAATATTTCCAATAAGCCTAGGAAGAATAGCCACAATAGCATGAAGCCATTGATAAGAAACAAGAGGTTCTTGTACAAGAACTTGAGAGAAACTCTCACACAAATTTTCAGATTTGCATTAATGACATCAAAGTTGTTTACAACAGTTTTCGGGCAGCCATATATATGCACAAAATTACAAGCTAAATGCAAGGAAAATTACAATGAAATGAAGCTTGTAATGCACACTTAATGAAGCCTAAATGCAAGCTAAATGAAGCTTGTGTGCAAGCTTCCCTAAGGACTTTTGGCTGACCCAATTAGTGCCAAATGGTGCAGTATTTTCTAACTTTATGTGTAGTTTTCAACTTCTAGGTGCAGCCCATAGGTGCTACAAAAATTACACACAAGTTTACCTTCAATGCTTTACACAAATGCACTAAAATCCTTTTTATTTGTAACTATTTTTGCTACTAACAAGTTCTGGAATTAATTGAAATAAATTGGACGTGAGACATCAAAATCCAGTCCTTGTTATCCTTAAGTTGGTGTGCTTCTTCATGCTTGTCCAAATTGGCTTGGATCCCTTCTAGACCTTTAACTTGCAATGGACTTCCATCACCACATCAATATTATCTCTCATCAATGTCTTTATCAACATCAACATCATGTCATCTCAACATCATCATAAAGCATCAATATCATCTCATTTCAACATCATAATCTACATCAACATTTTCTCATTACAATATCATCAATTATATCGACATTTTCTCATTTCAACATCATCAATTACATCAAGATTTTCTCATTTCAACATCATCAATTACATCAAATTTTTCTCAATCTCAATATCATCAACGACATCACAAGCAATCGCATTTCACATCTATACATGATACATATGCCTAAGATTCACATTCACCAAGTCCTCAGACAACCCAAATTTCACACATTCACAATTTATCATACCACAAGACTGATATTTTTAGGAAAATTATAAATTAAAGAGGAGGACTACAATATATAAAACACACTCTTATACCTATTTTAAAACTTAATAAAGAATTAAATAGAAAAACATATTATAAAATTTTGGGCAAAGTCTCCTCTGTAATTAAGACTTTTCCCAAAAATCCAATCATTACAACAACAACATCATTCACAGTTTTATCCATCAATAACAAATTCATCGCATCCCATTAGTTAAAAACACAGTTTTTCTTGAAAACAAGCACACAACAGGAACAACATACATCAATAATAAATACATCACATCCCATTAGTTTAAAACAGTTTTTCTTAAAAACTAGCACACAAAAGGGACAAGCATACATCTCCATAATTGGGTTCCCTGACCCCCAACTATGGTATCAAAAACGGTAACCAAATAATAAACTCCCCTTACCTATCTATATCCCTCTGTTAGCTCCTTGAAACATCGTTTTGAGATTTCTCAAGTTCACGTGCTTTGGTCCAAACGCAAAGCACTATATACCAAATCGAAGACAATTTAGTATAGATTTCAAAGACAATGTCAATATTAACATTTGGGGTCAAATATCCACTCAAATCTAAAAGGGGCAAAATGGTGTTTTGGGAGTCCACATCAAAAGACGTCATTCTGAAATTCCGATCACACAAATGTGATCCAGACTCAACAAATATCACATAAATGACATCAATTTTATAAAAAGGAAACTTTTACAGCATCTTATTTTCAAAGGATTTTCAAACGAAGTGTAAAAACTCCTAATAATAGTACCCAAAACACAAGAGACACTAAGAAAAGCTTAAATTAGCTAGGAGAAGACAAAGGAAACCAAGGTTACCTCAAAGAAACCAAGAAAGAAGGATTTGAGGCTCCGTTCTCTATCGAATTCTTGAGGTGAGTTTCAAAGATTCTGCTTCGATTAAAGGGTTCCTTTTCGTGCAGTGGTCCAACGGCAAGCGACAGTGACTCGTGTTGGTCACATGGTGGTCACCAGTAGTCGTGGGTGGTGGAGGGGGTTGGGTGGCTGTTAGAGAAGAAGAAAACCATAATTTCATGATTTTCACACTGTTGTCCTATTTAAAACTAACTTGACTCGCCCAGGCGAATTTTGGAAGGCATTTTGGCTCGCCTAAGCGAGCTAACCCAATTTTGAAATTTCACTGCTGTTGTGAAAAATTAATATCTCATGCTTCAGAAATTATTTTACAAATCCCAATGGTCAACCTTTGCATATGTGGGTTAGGAACCCACCTTACAAATTTGAGGCAATCCAACGGTTAACCAATCTAAAATTATGATTTTACCAAAATAGCTTTTGGGTCAAACTCGGAATCACTCAATTTCAATGCAGCTCAAACAAAATCCACATAACTTAACATCCACACTAAGCAATTGTACGAGGATAATTTACAAAACAATTCAACCAATTAAAACTAATCAAATAATCAAATAATCAAATAACACAAGAAATACATCAAACACTTATTTTTAGTTTATCAAAATTTCAAGGTGTTATAGACAACAATCGTGTTGGCATATCAGAGCCGATTTGAAGATTTGGTTTCCGAGGTTGCTCAATCGATGTCGCTATGGTTGATGGGAATTTTTCTTGCAGGATTGAATGGTGCGATCCGTGCTGAAGTTGATATGCACAAAGCAGAAATGTTGGATCAATTGATGGACCTATCTTAGGCAATTGAAAACCAAAATAAGGATTTAGTTGGGTTATAGGATGGCACTTTGGTCAATTCTAGTGCCAATAAAAATAATAATCGAGGCTTGACTTCTGGTGGAGCGGACAAGATCATTTTTCAGCATAATAACACTTCTAAATCTGAAACTGGGTCCAAGTTGTCTGTAACAGGTTCAAATATGTTGGATGAAGGAAAATCAAATGGCACAACAATAGAGGATTCAAAAATGAAGCAGCATACTTTCAAGAGATTATCCAATGAAGAATTTGTAGCTATAAAGGCTCGGGAAGTTTGTGCTAGGTGTGAAGAAAAGTGTGATCAGAACCACCAATGCAAATTTCGTCAACTGAAATTGATGATTGTGCATGACAATTTGGAGCTGACCGACGAGTTGTAGACGACACAGTCGTAGGAGAGATGATAGAAATTGTCGATGCAGAAATGGGAGAATTATCGGCACACTCTGTTCAGGGGATCGATTCGCCGAAAACTCTAAAAATGTTTGTGACTGTGGGAAATCAGCATGCATTAACTCTGATCGATAGGGGAGCGACTCACAGCTTCATCGACAATACATTACAATAGCATTTGCAATTATCTCCACAATCAAAGCGATGCACCATCACTTTGGGGGATGGCATGGAGGTTCGCACTTTGGGGATTTTTAAATAGGTACAATTTACTTTGAATGAAGAGGAGTTTAAACATGAATTTTTGGTGATGAATTTAGGCAATGTCGATATGATCCTCGAAGTGGATTGGTTAGCACAGTTGGGAGAGATGCAAGTTAATTTTCGCACTCAATTGATGAAGTTTCAAGGTCAAGGTCATCAAGTGATCTTGAATGGTAACCCGTTGTTGAGAAGCATGGAAGTATTGTTACAGAGCTTCCAACGTTCTATACAGAAAGCAGGAGAGGGATTTTGGGTGGAATTGTCAAGTCTGCAAGATGAAATCGAAAGGGAACAACTACAGATCCCTATGGAGGTGAGCTAGATTATTAGACAATTTCCAGAAGTGTTTGAAGAAGAGCTTCCTTTGCCTTTGAAGGGCATTCATGATCATGTTATCCGTCTGGTTCCTGGAGTTGAACCCCCTAATATTTGACCTTACAGGTACCCTCTTGCTTTGAAAAATGAGATAGAGTTGCAGGTATATAAAATGCTGAAACAGGGATCATCTCTAATGACCCGACTCATCGCTACTGTATCATACTCTTAGATCATAGTTTTAATCACAATTGTCCATTTGAAAATCTCTTTAAGTTTGACTATAAAAAAAAATAGAAATAAATTTTTCGCATAAGTATAATCAATATCTCAAATCAAAACTTTGAATATACAAAGATGGGATTCAGCATAATACTTGTATATTAATAAGCATGGGTTGATGATGTTTACAAATAACTAAGTCTGAGTTGTACAAAATTTTCCAAAAGAAACAAAGATTTAAAAGATGGGGTGTAGCCATTAACGTAAGGGGTGTAACTAGCAAAAACACACCCTTGCCCGGGATCTAATCCATCTACATCCCGGCTACTCGGCGGCTCCAATCAACTTTGACATCTTTTCGGTCACCTACTGTTGTCCATCTGCTCACACAAACCTGGTTCACGATCATCACAGGTACCAAACCACACGGTACAACAAAGCAAAGGTGAGTCCATCATGTAAAATAATAATAATAAATATCATAATTTATAGAACACAACCCGATTATTTGCAATATCACAACTATATTCAAGCATTTTACTGACACAATCAAACATGGACAACCCGTCCAAAAAATTTCACAAATTCATCTTATAATGACTAGTCATGATGCATATTCCTGACTCATCTCTCAATCAATGCAATGTGGTACCATCCAGGACAATAGGGAAAATCCATGGTACAAATGATTCCTGTAGCACGTCGGGGTCACTCTGTTGTGCACGGGTCTCACCCTCCCATGGTGATCAGACAAAATGGGTGTCAGAAGGCTAACCCTACAGCAATTGGCCCCTAATAATTCCCGTACCTACAGTCAACCATCCTATTTCCGTCATGCATGAAGTATGTATATGGGCACCATCAATGTATCACCCAAGCCCGGGCTCAACTCGACCACGGTAGGATAATGTCATACACCCCCCATATACATTTACACTTACCCACTCTTGGGTACACTGATGCACCAACCGTGGTCCTTGCAAGGTTAACCCAGTCCCGACATCTCCATCAATACATAAAATATCACCACGACACTATCAATGTATGACCCAAGCCCGACTCGACCAGGGTAGGATAATATCATACACTCCCATGGGTATTTATGTGTATCCACATGCATTTAGATTTCCATGGGCACCATCAATGTATGACCCAAGCCCGGGCTCAACTCGACCCGGGTAGGATAATGCCATACACCCTCATGGTATCAATGCATTTTATAACTCAAGCCAACACAATGGCCTATCTCAACGTAATCACTTACGTCATTCACAAACATTCAAGTAAAGTGGTATGAGGTTTTAATTATCCGAGTTGTTATTCAGCTATAACAACTCTGAAGAAAAATTCCAAACAAGGTCAGATGAAGTCGGTAAAGGTCGGCATAGGTCAGACAAGGTCGGTAAGGGAATCCTTGGGTTTTCTATAAAATACCAAGGTTGGGTTCATCTCTTATGCAATCGATTACATAAGCGCCGTAATCGATTAAATCGATAGCGCTTGTAAGACTTGGTTATGTTTTATCAACATATACAAGGTTGTAAGGTAACCCGGTAACTCTTTTCCCAAGTACATACGAGCTCTGCCGAGTAAGGAACCCGGTAGCTTTAAAGAAAGGAAAGAATGAGCTTCTGGAGACAACACGTGCATGGAACCGGATCATTCTCGAAGAAAGAACACAAACTCAACCGAGTAGAGGAACCCAGTTGTTCTAAAAGAAAGAACACAAACTCAATCGAGTATAGGAACTTGGTAGCTCTCACTCTCCCTCTCGTGAAGTAACTTGAGCTTAACAGCTCTAACATACCACACCGGGTAAGGAATCCAGTACAACTAAAGAAAGGGAAGCGAGCACTAACAGCCCTAAGGAAACAACCCCGGGTTAGGAACCCGGCATACAAATGTCTGCCAACAAGGACTAAGTTACGTTCTGCATGCACTCATGCACGCTACGTAAACCGTTCAACTCGGCATTCCCATCCCGGTAGCCAACATCACATTACAAGGGATTGACATATATGTAACTCGACCCACCCATCACGGTAGCCGACATCACAACACAAGGATATGTCACATATTCAACCCGACTTACACAACCCGATAGTCGTCTTCTTCACAAACACACCACTTACAGATATCATCTATACATTTCACACAGAATATCAAACCACAGATACACACTTTATCTCAACCATGATATCTAAAATTGTTATAAACACAATAAACTCCCCTTACCTCAACAGGGATACTTTTCTCTCAATCTAACGTGTATTGTTCGAACACTCATTCTCACAACGACCAGAAATGAAAGGTTAAGCTTCGTTCACAAATTATTCTTAATGGAGAGGGTTTTCCACCGCTGCTATAGTGGTTTTCAAGAGTTTAAGTGATACAGAAGGTGGAAGAAGAGAGACTTCTGGTGCAAATATTTTTAGATAGAGAAAGAAGAGAAATACGTAAAGAAATGAGAGTGATTCGTGCTTTCGCTTCATGCACTGCTATTTATAGACAAAGTACTGAGGCAAGTTGCCAATAACTAGAATCAGCCATCTATCATAGCCACCATAGTTTCCCACTTGCGTGACTGAACAGTCACCAGAGTTGTAAATCATTTTTACTATACGTGTTCAAACAACTTATCTTAGCCACAAAATTTGACTTACAGTCCTTAAGCACAAATATCAATGCACATACACTTTTTAGAAATATGCGAGAATAATATTAAACAATTAAGTAACACAAAATAATTAATTAACTTTGTAAATTTTAGGGTGTTACATCATCTATCCAAGTATAAGCCCCTTTAGTAGTCCAATTTTATTGGTCAAAAAGAATGATGGAGGATGGAGGTTTTGTATTGACTATAGGGCTTTAAATAAAGTCACAATCCCTGACAAATTTCCTATGCCCACCATTAATGAACTTTTGGATGAAATTGGAGGTGCAAAATTTTTCAGCAACTTAGATTTGAAATCAGGGTATCATCAAATCAAAATGTAGGCAGATGATGTCAAAAAGACAGCTTTCAGAACACATAATGGTCATTATGAGTTCTTAGTCATGTCTTTTGGGCTGACTAACGCCCTTGCCACTTTGCAGTCTTTGATGAATGATGTTTTCAGAGCACACCTGCGGCGGTTTATATTGGTCTTCTTTGATGATATATTGGTGTATAGTGGAACATGGGAATTGCATTTAAAGCACTTGGAGTGTGTAACGACCTGCCTCGCTGCTACGATATCACAACTCTAAACGTGTAATTTCAATTTTAAATGAAAACTCGATTAATTTGATTATGAAAATAAGGGTAAATTTCTCGCGATAATACACTCATCAAACAACGAACAAATATGTAAATAAATACATATAGATGTATATTTTAAACCATTACATATCATTCACATGTCATAACATAATTCAATTTTTACATATATATATATAAGCTTGAGATTACATGTCTGATCAAAAAGAAGGAAGGAAACAACTAAGAAAGAGTTGATAACAAAACACGACTTTCCCCCAAAATAAATTCCAATGTTATCACGCCGGCATGGCGGTTCCAACAAAAGGATCTCTCTCCAATATCACCTATTGCTCCTCATCTTCTCTCACGAACGAAGGTACGCGATCATCACAAGTACCAACCACACAGTACAAAATTGCAAGGGTGAGTTTATTATTCATGATCAACAAGCACTAGGTAACATTGTGATAAGTTCCTTAATTCAGTTAAATTCATGTTTCAAATGCAAGCACTTATCTTTTGATTTCAGAAGATTTGATTATAAATTTGCCCTAAACCTAGTTAAATAGCACCTAGTGCTTGTATAAAAGTTGTTGTTCATATTTTGGAAGATTAATCCAATCATGCTTTGTATTTTGATAGATTCCGTGGATTTCTGAGGCTTCCGAATAAGCAAAGCAAGCAAGGAGGGCTTACATAGCAAACATGGGAGGTGTTACAAGCAATCCAGGCCCAAAATCCATCAAAGCCCAAAGAATTCTTCATGGTTAAGGCATTAACTCGCCTAGGCGAGCAACCATAGTTCATTTAGCTCGCCCAGGCGAGCTTCAAGTTCCAAGATGATAAGGGTTAGCTCGCCCAGGCGAGCAAACATAGGCCAAACTACTTGCCTGGGTGAGTGAAGTTGGCAGGAGAGGAAAAGCTATAAATAGCCAACGATTTTGGAGGAGAAAGAATGCCATTTGCTTCATTCTTGCTTCCTTTGCTGTTCCTTAGGCTTAGGAGCTTAAATATTAGTAAGTAGGTAGGCTAGGGAAGTGAGAGAAGTGAGATTTAGTGTGGAGACTCTGCCGGAAAGAAGCGGTGATGGGGCCCTTCATCAATTGATTTATGCATGGTAAAATTTAAATTGAATACTAAGGGTAAGAATGATGAAACCCAATCCCACTTTCCCATAAATATATTTCATTTTACGAATTTAGTAATTTTCCGTTACTTTCTTAAACAAATGAAATTTCGCGCATCCTTCTTGTACATAACTATTGAACTATTAAATTCTATTTGGATTAACTGAGAATCTCAAGTCCCTGTGGAGACGATCTTATAAATTTTGTAACTTATAATGACAAATCGGTGCACTTGCCAAGATTTCGTATCACATTGATTAGCAAGAAAAAAATAATGATAACCACAATCATTCTCAATAATCAATCAGTTCAACACACACTCAACAAACTAGTCATCAAAATTTTCCACAATTCAAATCAATTATGCTCAGAATGATGAATGTGTTGGATACAGGGGGTGTTGGAAGAGGATCAAGACAAGGATGAAGCCAAGTTCCTTAAAGAGATTTTAGCTTTTTACATGCCATTCAATTGAAGGCATTTGTAATTTGTTAAGTTGTTTAAGAGGGTTACCTTATGGTCGTTGCATTGCATAAACATAATCATTAACATGCATACATGATTTGATAAAAGCATAAAGGTTTTCATGTTTGCTTAAAGAAACAAATTTCTCATGGATAAGTTTGGGAAAATCTCATCATGCACTGATTTAATGATTACCAACATTGGTAATCTATTACTTAGGCCATGAGGAACACATTAATCGATTACAGACAAATGGTAATCGATTACACAATACAAAAACTCAAAACACATATGACTGCTTTAGTTACCATCCAATCATAATCAATTACATAAGCATATGCCTGAAACTAATCTCACTATTTTAATCGATTACTCAACAGTTTAATTGATTACATTGTTCATATATATTTTCTAGAATGAGCTAAGAACACTTTAATAGATTATTTTGGATATTAATCGATTACATTAGTTAAAATAATCAATTACATGGATGATTTAATCGATTACATGCAGTTAAATTTGTTTTCTATAAAAATCTGTTGGGTCTTTATTTTAGAAACAACTTGATTTTGCAAATTATTAATCACTTTCAAAAGGCCTCACAATCTGAGAAAAGATATTCTGAGTTACACTCATCTTGTTTCAAAACCCATAACTTATGCATCATTGATCATGTTAGTTTGAACAAGATTTGACAAGAGTTTTAAATAGAGCTGATTCCAAGAATTGCATACTTTCAACCTGAGTTTGTTTGGTAAAATTCATTCATTCATATACATAGGATCATGAAGTTGTATCTCTCTTAAACTCTTGCTGTGATTTGATTGTTTACTTTTGTTTCTTGTAAGTTTCTATTTCAAGAAGTTCTTTAAAGCTTTTCTAGAGTAGTGTTCTCTAAAGGGAAGAATAGAGAAGGGTTCTCTAGTTCTTGGTCATTAGAAGTCTGAAAGGGGTTTAGATTTTGTTTCTTTATCTAGGGTTGATAAAGGTGATCACTTGTAAGCTTGTAAAGAACAAATTTTGATTTAGTAGAACTCTAGCCAAGCTTTGGTTAGAAGAAACTAGATGTAGCTTCTCTTTTGAGGAGTGAACCAGTATAGATTTGGTGTTCTCTTGATTCTCATCTTGCTGTCTTAATATTGCTTATCTTGAGGTTAATTTATTTCAAGATCAACTAATACATTTTCTGCAATTTCTTGAAGTAAAGGGTGAATCCTGATTGTTTGAAAGTTTCAGTTTTAACAAGGTTAAACTTGTTATACGTGTAACGCCCTAAAATTTTGATAATTGAGAATAGATGTTTGATGTGATTGTTGTGTTATTTGATTGTTTGATAAGTTTGGATTAGTTGAATGATTGTTGTGTAAATTATCCTTGTGCAATTTCTTGGTGTAGATGTCAAGTTATGTGGAGTTTGTTTGAGCTGCGTTGTAATTGAGTGACTCTAAGTTTGATCAAACAACCTGTTTTAGTAAAATCACTATTCTAGATTGGTTAACTGTTGGATCGTCTTAAAACTTTAAAGATAGGTTAAGAACCCACATATGGAACTTTTTAACGTTGGGATTTTTCAAATAATATCTGGAACATGAGAAATAAGTTTTCTCACAGAAGCCAAAATTTTATAATTTGGTCAGCTCGCCTAGGCGAATTTTGCAGGCATTTTTGCTTGCCTGGGCGAGTCAAGCCAGTGATAAATACGTACCAGCAGCGTAAATCATGAAAATGGAGGTTCTCTTCTTCCTTCTAGCTTCCCTCAACCTCCCACTATCATCCTCCACCACCCAAGACCACCGGTGACCACCACGGGCCGTCGTTGCTTGCCATGAGACCACCGCAAAAGAGGAACACTTTAATCAGAGCGAAATCTTTGAAACTATTCTTGAAGTTTTGGTAGAGAACGGAGCCTCCAATCCTCATTTCTTGGTTTCTTTGAGGTAATCTTAGTTTCTTTTGTCTTATCCTAGCTAGTTTAAGATTCTCTTAGTGTCTCTTTTGTTTTTGGTACCATTATTGGGAGTTTTACACTTTCTTTGAAAAATCCTTTAAAAATGAGATGTTGTAAAAGTCTCCTTTTATGAAATTGATGTCATTTCTATGATCCTTGTTGAACTCGAGTCACATTAGTGTGATTGGAATTTCAAAATGATGTCTTTTGATGTGAACTGCCAAAAATGCCGTTTAGCTCCTTTTTCATTTGAGTGGGTATTTGGCCCCAACTGTTAACATTGATCTTACCTCTGAAATCTATACTAAATTTTCTTCAATTTGGTATATAAAGCTTTGTGTTCGGAGGATTGTGAAACAACACTACTAGGCTGTAATAGGGACAACTCCTAGTTTGGTAAGGAGAGTTTATTATTTAGTTATAGTTTTGGTACCATAGTTGGGGGTCAGGGAGTCCAACTATGAGGATATCTGCCTGTCCCTGTTGTGTGCTGATTTTCAAGAAAAACTGTGTTTTTAACTAATGGGATACGATGAATTTGTTATTGACGAATAAAACTATGAATGATATTGTTGTTGTAAGGATTGGGTTTTGTGGAAAAGTCTTAATTACAGAGGAGACTTTGCCCTAAATTTTATAATATGTTTTTCTATTTAATTCTTTATTAAATTTTTAAATTGGCATAAAAGTGTGTTTTAAATATTGTAGTCCTCCTCTTTAATTTAGAATTTTCCTAAAATACCAGTCTCGTGGTAATATGGATTGTCGATGAATGAGGTGATATTGATGTGTTGATGATGATTGAATGAGATAATAATGATGTGTTTGATGATGTACAAATGAAATAATGTTGATGTAGTTGATGATGTTGAAATGAGATAACTTTGATATGTATGATGACGAAATTAGATGATGTGATGTGGATATTGATAATGACATTGATAAGAGATTATGTTTATGCTAATAATGTCATTATGGGATATGGATATATATTGACACCCATAGGGGTGCATGATTGGTTACCCTTGCGAGGAAGGATGTGTTCCTAGTCGGGTCATGCATTGATGGTGTGCATGGTTGTCCTTGTGTGATGTGGGTATACATGGATACCCATGGGGGTGTATGAGTGGTTACCCTTGCGAGGAAGGATGTGTTCCTAGCCAGGTCATACATTAATCCCATGGTTGTATGCTGTGTATGTACACGTGGGATGGAGTAACCGGTTGGTTACGCTTGCGAGAAAGGATGTGTTCCTAGCCATGGTCAGTGCATCGGTGAGCCCATATTGGGGTGTTATGTATGTATATGGGAGGTGTATGATGGGTTACCCTTGTGAGGAAGAATGTGTTCCTAGTCGGGCCATACATTGCTGATGCCCATGTTTCATACGTCATTTGCATTGATGGAAATAGGATAGTGGCAGTAGGTACGGGGGTACTAGGGGGCATCACTTTGTTTGGAACTCCTTTGTGACCAAGGTTGATCACCATGGAGGCGGAGTGGCCTGTGCATGACAGGGTGACCTCGACAAGCTAATGCATCATTTTCCTGAGAGAGGCTATTTCCATGAGGATGGTACCACATTGCATGCTGATAGATGAGTCAAGTGCATTGGATGATTGGTTTATTGAGTATGTATTGGTAATATGGATTTTTGTTAATGATTGTGGTGGGTAATGTTGTTTCTTTCCCAACTGCTGTTATCTGATGCCTGTTGGTTTTATATAATAAACTCACCCTTGCTTTTGTTGTACCGTTTGGTTGGTATCTGTGATGATCACGAACTTCCGTTTGTGTGAGCAGATGAGCAGTAGTAGTTGACTCTAGAGGGAGATTCGTTTTGGTTGGAGCTGCCAAGCCGACGTGATGACGTTGGAGTTCTTTTTGGAGAAAGAGTTGTGTTTTGTTAATCAACTCTTTTTTCATTAGTTCTTTGACTTTTTGTTAGATATGTAATTTCAAGTGTATATACATGTAAAACTAAAGGAAGTTCTAACATGTGGATGGCATGTACTGATTTAATATATATGTACATAGGTATTTAATTATGTAATTACAATATGGGTATGACAATTGTATTATCGTGAAACATTTACTACCATTTTTATAAGCAAATTAATGAAGTTTTTATTAAAATTGAGATATGCACGGTTAAGAGTTAGTGATATCGTAGTGACGAGGCGGGTTGTTACAATACGATCTTTATTTCGCTACTAGTTTTCAAAGAATTTTTAAAGTCCCTATTTTAACCAATTTACCCCCTCCCCCCCGCCCATCTTGAATAATTGTGTGTTCATATTGTTGGATATATAGGGAGCAACAAGAAGATGAAGTTTGTGCCTTAGAAGAATGTTTTGAGCTTTTCACATGCGTTGAAGAATGTATTTTTAAATTAAGTGTATGAGAGTCCAATTTTTTGATCCTTGCATTGCATGCACATAATCATTAACATGCTTAAATGTTTTCATTAAAAGTATCAAAGCTATTAATGTTTTTAAAAGAAATCAATAAGTCATGGTTAATGTTTTTGGAAAAATGTAATCTTATTGTTTTAATCGATTACACAACGTTTTAATCGATTATTTGCTTCGTTTTAAATCTGGAAAAGTCATGATGAACATTTTAATCGATTACATGACTCTTGTAATCGATTACATAGTAAAAACAAAAAGCTTGCCTCACTGCTTTAATCGATTATCAAACATTGTAATTGATTACACAAGCTTGCTTCACAATGTACTTCACTGCTTTAATCGATTATAGCTTGATTTAATCGATTATTTTGTTCATTGTATAACCAAGAATGAAGCCATGAACAATTTAATCGATTACATAAGTCATTTAATCGATTATTTGGCCCGTTGTAATCGATTACAATCTATTACAAAAAGCTGTTATAAATTGAATGAAGGATTGCTTGTTTTTGTAACTTGAATACTTCAAGTTTTCTGAATATACACAAGCCTTCTCAAAGTTAGAAAGTGAGTTTATGGGTTAACTAAGTTCTTGTCCCACTCTTTAATCTTCATGGGTTTTGAATGATTTCTTGGGAAAGAATTTTTCAAAGAAGTTTTGGAGAGCATGTTCTGAAATCCTTTTCTGCAATTCAATTCTGATTGGTAAACCATATGTATCTACATTCATTGGATCATCAGGTTGTTTCTCTCCATTTTCTCTTATTGTAAATTCATTTTGGTAATTTTGGTTATTTGAAGCTATTGTAAATGATTCTTTGAAACTTGTGCTAGAGTAGTGTTCTCTAGAGGAAGAACAGAGTAGTGTTCTCTGGTTCTTAATCACTAGGAGTCTAATAGGGTTTTAGATTTCCATTCTTTATCTAGGTTTGATAAAGGGTGATTGTTGTAAAGCTTGTAAAGAACTGAAATTTATAATAGTTGAACTCTAATCTAGTGTTGATTAGAAGAAACTGGATGTAGCTTCTCTTAATAAGTGATCAAGTATAAATTCTTGTGTTGATTTTCTATTTCTAAATCTCTACTAGTTATCTTGTTCATTTATTCTTGGTATTATTATCATTACTCAACAAGTCCTATTTTAAGCAATTGATTTCTTGGGCTAAGTGGTTTGATTGATTAGAAGCATTCTTGGTTTAAAAGTGATTAAGATCCTTTAACTCTGATTTTATAAATAAATTTTAAAATGCCAAGTTTAAACCAATTCACCCCCCTCTTGGTTATTGTGGGTATTCCTATTGTTTTCAATTGGTATCAAGAGCAGGTTCTTGAGTATTATTCAAGATCACTATCTTTCTTTAAAAAGAAAATGAATACCATACAAATTACCTTCAAGGAAGGTGCCTCTCTCAATCGTCCTTTGATGTTTGAAGGAGTGCACTTCAGTTTTTGGAAAAATAGAATGCAAATCTTTATTCAATCAAATGACCCAGGTGCTTGGAATGCAATAGAAAAAGGTCCTTTGATTCCTATAAAAACTGTTGGTAATGATAAGATTCCCAAAGAATGGGATGAAATGACAGATGCTAAAAAGATAGTTGTCCAATATGATTTTAAAGCTAAGAATATGATTACTTCTGCACTTTCCTCTGATGAATTCTTTAGAACTGTTAGATGCAAAAGTGCAAAGGAGATGTGGGAGATGTTGGAGATAGCTCATGAAGGTACAAATGAAGTAAGAAGATCAAGAAAGCATGCCTTAATCCATGAGTATGAAATGTTCAAGATGAACTCCAATGAAAACATATCCCAGCTTCAAACAAGATTCACTCACATTGTAAATCATCTTCTTGGTCTTGGAAAGATCTTTGATGCTGAAGAGTTGAACATCAATATCTTGAAGTGTCTCACAAGACCATGGCAACCAAAGGTGACAACAATCAAAGAATCAAAAGATCTATCCAAAATGTCCATGGCTGCACTTTTTGGTAAGCTTCTTGAGTATGAACTTGAAATGTTACAACTAACCAATGCATAAGATGCAGATAAGAAACATAAAAGCATAGCCTTGAAAGCTGCATCCTCAAAGGTTGAAAAGATTAAAGACTCAAATGAAGAAGATGAAGAGGACAACATGAATCTAATTGTCAAAAAATTCAGTAAGCTCTTGAGAAGAAACAAGAACAGAAAGTTCACAAAGAACAACAATAACAACAACAAAAAGATTGACAACAACTTCACTTGCTTTGAATGTGGTAAGCCTGGCCACATTAAATCTGAATGCTCTATCTTTTTGAAAAAGCAGCAAGGTGAAAACAAGATAAAGAAAGAAGGAAAGCCTAAGAGATCCTATATAGCTTGGAAAGACAAAGAGTCAACAACTTCTGAATCATCATCTGAAAATAAAGAAGAAAATGTGTGTTTCACTTCCACAATTAATGAAGATGATGAATCCTCAAGTGCTGAAATTGAGGTAAGTTTTGAATTTGATCAAGTTGTTGATGCTTTTCAAGAAATGCATGAAGAGGCTCAAAAGCTTGCAAAATCCAATAATAGGCTAAAAGGAAATCTTAGATGGCATGTCACAAAAATTGCAGAATTGCAAACTGAAATTTGTAACTTGAAAGAAGAAAATGATAAACTTGTTTCAAGCGACAAAATGAATGGATGTGTATGTGCTTCTTCTTCATCTAATGTTGACAAGTACAATGCTTTACAAAAAGAGTTTGATGAGTTCAAAAAAAAAGTCAAGGTGAAAAACATATGGTAGTACTTTCAGAAAATATTTACTTGGTTGATCTCTTGAAAAGGCTTTATAAAGGAAAATGCAATTTGGCTGAAATGCTAAGTGTGCAAAAATATGCTGGAGATACTTCTGGATTGGGTTACAAACATGGATCAAAACCTTATGGAAAAACAAAGCTTGTGCCTCCAAAACATAAATATCAAAAAGTTGTTTCAAGACCAAGATTTAATCACAAGACTTATTTAGAAAAAGCATCAAAAACTATAACTTGTAACTATTGTATGAAGAAAGGTCACACATCTAATAGATGCTATGCTAGGAGATTCTATGTGCCAAATGGAGAATGCATTTGGGTGCCAAAGAAAAAGAAAATAGCTAACCCCTATAGACCCAACCTTAATTGGGTGCCTTCCTTTGTAAATTGATTTGAATTTTGCAGGTATGTCTAAGAGATAGATCATCGTTATCGTATCTTGATAGTGGATGTTCTAGACATATGACTGGTGACATGTCAATGCTCACAAATTTGACTCTTAAAGATGGTGGATTTGTCACCTATGGAGACAACAACAAAGGGAAGATAATTGGAGAAGGAAATATAAGAGACAACTTTAAAACCAAAATCAGAAATGTGCTTTATGTAGAAGGCTTAAAGCATAATCTCCTAAGTATAAGCCAATTTTGTGATAAAGGGTTCAAAGTGTCATTTAATGACAATTGCTGCATGATATGTGATGGGCAAAATGGTGAGGTGATTCATATAGGTAAAAGAAAAGGTAATATCTATTTACTCTCCATAGATCATGCATTCTTTCACAACACTTCTTGCCTAATAAGTAAAATTGATGATTCTTGGCTATGGCATAGAAGGGCAAGTCAAATTAACATGTATCATATGAACAAGCTAATTAAAAAAGATTTAGTCATTGGCTTACCCAAACGCAAGTTTGAAAAGGACAAATTATGTGATGCTTGTCAAAAGGGGAAACAAACAAAAAATTCTTTTCAAAATAAAAATGTTGTTTCTACTTCAAGACCCCTTGAATTACTTCACATAGATTTATTTGGTAACTATGAATTTAGGAGGTAATTACTATGGGCTTGTCATTGTTGAAATCCAAGAGTGATGCTTTCAGAAAATTTGCCAAACTTGGTCAAAACGAAAAGGGAAACAAATTATCTCAATAAGAAGTGATCATGTTGGAGAATTTCAAAATGAACATTTTGAAAAATTCTGTGAAGAAAATGGAATTAACCACAATTTTTCAGCTCCAAGGACATCCCAGCAAAATGGTGTTGTGGAGAGGAAAAATAGATCCCTTGAAGAAGGTGCAAGAACTCTTCTTAATGAGACAAATTTGCCTAAACATTTTTGGGCTGATGCTGTAAGTACAGTTTACTACACTTTGAATACATTACTAATAAGACTTATTTTAAAGAAAACTCCTTATGGACTATACAAAGGTAGAAAATCAACCATTTCTCATTTAAGAGCATTTGGCTGCAAGTGTTTTCTTTAAATAATGGTAAAGAATCACTTGAAAAATTTGATACTAAAGCTGATGAAGCCATCTTCCTTGGATATTCATTACATAGCAAAGCATATAGAGTTTTTAATAAAAGAACCTTATACATGGAAGAATCAGTTCATGTTATTTGTGATGAATCTAATCCCTCTAAAGAGGAAAAGAAGTGTGATATTGATGTAGGTCCTTTGGAGGAGTTCATTCAACTTAATGGATAAATGGATAAAGAAAAGGAATAACCAATTGTTGAAACAAAACAATCAACACCAGTTCAAGAGCCAAAAGATTGGAGAACTATAAGAGATCTCTCCCTTGACAATATAATTGGTGAAGTTTCAAAGGGAGTATCTACTAGATCATCATTGAGAAATCTCTGTTATAATATGGCTTTTGTTTCACAAATAGAACCTAAGAATATTGACCAAGCCTTAATTGATGAACATTGGATGCATGCCATGCACGATGAATTGAATCAATTTAAGAGAAATGAAGTTTGGGAACTTGTTCCTAGACCTTCTTCTCTCAAGCCTATTGGCACTAAATGGGTTTTTAGAAATAAACTTGATGAGAGTGGAATCATAGTCAGAAACAAAGCTAGATTGGTTGTAAAAGGTTACAACCAAGAGGAAGGCATTGACTATGAGGAAACCTATGCACCAGTTGCAAGATTGAAAGCCATTAGATTGTTACTTGCATATGCATGTTTAATGGATTTTAAACTTTTTCAAATGGATGTTAAAAGTGCTTTCTTAAATGGATATATTGAGGAGGAAATCTATGTGGAGCAACCTCCTGGTTTTGTTGATTTCAAATATCCAAACCATATTTTCAAACTTAAGAAAGCTCTTTATGGTTTAAAACAAGCTCCAAGATCTTGCTATGAAAGATTGAGCAAATTTCTGCTTGAACAATCTTTCATAAGAGGATATGTTGAAAAAACCTTTTCATCAAAAAGCAAAGCAATGATATCTTATTGGTTCAAATATATGTTGATGATATAATTTTTGGTTCAAATAATCAATTATTGTGCAAAGAATTTTCTATCTCTATGCAGAATGAGTTTGAAATGTCAATGATGGGAAAATTAACATTCTTTCTTCTACTTCAAGTGAAGCAAATGAAGAATGGGACATTTCTAAATCAAACCAAGTATTGCCTTGAAGTGATCAAAAAGTTTGAAATGGAGAAAAGCAAAGATGCTGCAACTCCAATGGCAACATCAACTTATCTTGATTCAGATGAAAAATGAAAGAAGGTTGATGAGTCAAAATTCAGGAGAATGATTGGATCTTTACTATATTTGATAGCTAGTAGACCAGATATTATGGTGAGTGTGTGTTTGTATGCAAGATATCAAGCAAGTCTCAAAGAATCACACCTTACTACAGTCAACAGAATCCTTAAATATCTCAAATCAACACCAAAAGTTGGTCTTTGGTATCCTAAAGGTTCATCACTTAATTTAGTTGGATATTCTGATTCTGACTTTGCAGGGTGAAAATTGGATAGAAAAAGCACTAGTGGAACTTATCACCTACTAGACAGTTCACTAATCTTATGGCATTGCAAGAAGCAATCTTGTGTTGCTTTATCAATAGCTGAAGCTGAATACATCTCTGCTGGAAGTTGTTGTGCTCAAAACCTTTGGTTAAAGCAACAATTGTAAGATTTTGGTGTAGAATTAAAAGAAATACCCCTGCTGTGTGACAACACAAGTGCCATCAACATTTCCAAGAATCCAATAATGCACTCAAGGACCAAACACATTGAGATAAGACATCATTTCCTTATAGATCACATCCAAAAAGGTAATATCAAAATTGACTTCCTTGACACTCATAATCAATTGGCTGATATTTTCACTAAACCTTTGGCTAGAGATAGATTCTATACTCTTAGAAACATGCTAGGTATCCTTGATGAATCTAACATTTGCTAGCATGCTTGTTATGTGCTTATCTACTTGAAATAGCATCTTACTTGACTAATCATCACATGTGCTTCGAAATTCAAAATTGTACTGCATAAATACTGTTCATACTGATATTCATACTGGAATAATCGATTAAGGCACGTATTAATCGATTAAATGAACTTGAAAACCTGTTAAGAATGAAATTTGTGCTTATGTAATTGATTACACAACTAGGATAATCAATTATTCTTCATATAAAATGATTCCAGAAAATGCATTTCACTAGAATAATCGATTAAGCAATCGAATTAATCGATTAAACAAGCTTAAAAATCTTTTACAAAAATTTCATTTCACTGGAATAATCGATTTAGAAATCGAATTAATCAATTACACAAGCTTAAAAATCTTATACAAAAATTTCATTTCACTAGAATAATCGATTAAGCCAACGAATTAATCGATTACACAAGCTTAAAATTCTTTTACAAAAATTTCATTGGAATAATCGATTAAGCCATCGAATTAATTGATTACACAAGGTGAAAAATATTTTTAAACATTTCATTTCATTTTTAAGATACAACCCGATGCAGGGTTATGCCGGGTTCATATACAACTTGCCGAGTTCGTAGATTTAATGTGTAACGACCCGCCTCGTAACTACTGTATCAACGTCTCTTAATCACGCCATTAACATGTTTTAGATGAAAATCCCTTTTAGTTTTTTTTTTTAGTTTATGAAAACAATAGTAAATTTTTCGCGAGCACATAATGACAATCATCATAAAGTAAACAAGTAAATAAGATACGTACAAGACATCTCAAATGGATATATACATATATAAAACGTAGTTTAATTGTAGGTACAGTTGACCATGTCTAAAGTGTATAAACTTTCCAAAAGGAACAAGAAATTACACAATGAAAGGTAAACTCTCAAAGGAAACATAGTTCATGGCCGGGGTCTGATCCATCGTCATCCTGGCAACTCAGCGGCTCCAACCAAAAAGGGGTCATCTTCCCGGTCACCTACTGCTATCTGTCTGCTCACACGAACACGGTTCGTGATCATCATAGGTACCAAACCACACGGTACAACAAAGCAAGGTGAGTTTATCATGTTAAACAAAAAACAATAAATAACATCAGTTAGGGAAGGTGATCCAAACATCACAATATTAGCATAAGATCCAAGCATTTCATCACGAAATCAACACAGATAGTCATTCAACCACATTCCACAAGTCAACTTATAATTCCTAGCATGACGCATGTTCCTGACTCATCTCTCAGCATGCCATGTGGTACCATATCAGAAATAGTCCATCTCTGTGGTCCTGATGATGCAGTAGCTTGTCAGGGTTACTCTGTCGTGCCGAGGCTGCTCTGCCCAAGTGGTGATCAGCCCCAGGGTGTCAGAAGGAGTTCCTAACAGACATGGCCCCCCAGTAGCCCGGTACCCTACAGCCAATCATCCTATTTCCGTCATGCAAATGTCGTATGTCCCATGGGCACCATCAATGCATGACCCAGTCAGGAACAAATTCGTCCTGGATAGGTTAATACGTCATGCACCCCCCATGTACATACATACCATCAAAATCACGGGTTGCCCCAACATGGGCTCATCGATGCACTGACCGCGGTCATTGCAAGGTTAACCACCCAGTCCTAGCATCTCACATGTCTATACATAGCCTATCACCATGGCACCATTAATGTATGACCCAGCCAGGAACAAACCCGTCCTGGATAGGATACTCATCATACACGCCTATGGGTATCTATGTATATACACCCGCATTCGATAACCATGGACACCATCAATGTATGACCCAGTCAGGAACAACACATCCTAGATAGGATACTCGTCATACACCCCCCATGGTATCAATGCTTACCTCATTATTTCAAGCCATCACACAGGCCGACCTCAACTGTTATCAACATAATCACCTATGTTCCTTACTTACACGTTATTCACAAACACAACATGAACTAGTGAGCCGGTATGAAGTATTAGGTGTTCGGATTGGTGCCTAGATATAAGGATTTTTGATGTAAGAATCTGAACAGGGTTGGACGAAGGCGGACAAGGGCAGAAAAAGTTGGACAAGGGCGAACGAGGGCAGACAAGTAGTACCAGGTAGGTGTTCTCAAGAATGGACACTAGCTCAATCAAGAAGGAAACCCGGTAGTTCATTCTCAAAGAGAGAAAACGAGCTCATCCGAGTAAGAGAACTTTGTAGCCCTCTCTCAAAGAAAGGGAACGAGCTCATCCGAGTAAGGGAACTCGGTAGCTCTTTCTCGAAGAAAGGGAACGAGGTCATCCGAGTAAGGGAACTCGGTAGCTCTCTCTCAAAGAAAGGGAAAAAGCTCATCTGAATAAGGGAACTCGGTAGCTCTTTCTCAAAGAAAGGGGACGAGCTCATCCGAGTAAGGGAACTAGGTAGCTCCATCTCAAGGAAAGGGAATGAGCTCATCCGAGTAACGGAACTTGATGGCTCTCGAGGAAAAGACTTGAACTCATCAGTTCCAAAGAGAATGAACAACCCCAGGTAAAGGAACCCGGTATCTCTAAGGAAGAGGAAGTGAACTTAACAACTTTAAGAAAAAAAACCCCAGGTAAGGAGCCCGAGATGCTGACATCCGCCAACAATTGACTACTAAGAGTCACGTCCCATATATATATATATATATATATATATATACGCTACAGAGCTTAGCCCGGCATACCCAACCCAGTATCCGGCGCCTTCACAAACACTACTAAAAAGGTGTTTTGGGAATTTACAGCATCAAAATACCAGCTTCACACTCTTAAATGCTTTGTCCATCGATCCTCAATCCTCAAAGGTAGCGTTTCATACGTCAGGTTTTCCTTTACTTGGATGTCATCCAATCCGACCACATGAGAAGGATCATAGACGTACTTACGAAATTGAGACACATGGAACACATTATGAAGATTAGAAAGGGATGGGGGTAACACAATCCGATAGGCGACAGGGCCAACTCTTTTAAGAATTTGAAAGGGACCAACAAACTGGGGCATGAGTTTCCAGGATTTTAATGCTCGGCAAACCTTGGTCCACGGGGGAACCCTCAAGAATACATGATCACCAACCTCAAATTTTAGGTCCTTCCTCCTCCTGTCATGATAACTCTTCTGCCTACTCTGGGTTGTCCTTATCCTATCCCGGATCAACTTGACCTTCTCAGTCATTTGTTGCACCACCTTGGGTCCTAGCACAAGATTCTCGCCAGGTTCCAACCAACACAAGGGTGTCCTACACCTCCTACCATACAGGGCCTCGTAGGGAGTCATGCCAATGGTAGAGTGAAAACTATTGTTATAAGTAAACTCTATTAATGGTAGGAAACTATCCCAACTACCCTCCTGCTCTAAAACACACGCCCTCAAAAGGTCTTCTAGAGACTGAATGGTCCGTTTAGTCTGTCCGTCAGTTTGAGGGTGATAAGCCGAGCATAGCCGAAGCTGAGTTCCTAAAGCCTTGTTCAAACTCTTCCAAATTCTTGAAGTAAATCTAGGAACCCTATCAGATACTATGCTAGAGGGCACTCCGTGCAACCTTATAATCTCGCTAATATACAGGGAAGTCAACTTCTCTAAAGAAAATCAGATATTAATGGGGATAAAGTGGGCAGACTTAGTCAATCTATCCACAATAACCCAGATAGAATCTAACCCTGCCCGGGTCCTAGGAAAACCCACAACAAAATCCATGGAGATACTATCCCACTTCCACTGAGGTATCTCTAAAGGTTGCAACTTACCTGACGGCCTCTGGTGCTCTACCTTGGCTTTCTGACAGACTAAACACACATACACAAACTCGCTAACCTCTTTCTTCATGTTCGGCCACCAAACCATAGCCTTAAGATCTTGATACATCTTGGTGGCGCTGGGGTGGATACTTAGGCTACTCCTATGTCCCTCCTCTAAGATCACCTTCCTAAGCCTGGATATATTGCGAACACAAATTCTGCTTGAAGTTCTAAATTCCATCTGATCCCACATGGAAACTATTATCATTCCCTGACGCTATGGATTCAACTGAGTTTTCAGAAAAGGGTCAGACTTCTGCCCTTCTCTGATCTCTCCTAGCAACCCACTCGTAATTCGTAGGGCTCTTAGTCTCACGCTGTTAGGGGCAAACTCACATACCAGGATAAGGTCTCTAAATTGTTCCAAGACGTCCAACTCCTTAACCATCAATGCGAATATATGCAAGGACTTTCGGCTTAAGGCATCCGCCACCACATTGGCCTTGCCGAGATGATAACTAAGCTCAAAATCATAATCCTTAAGAAACTCTAACCATCTCCTCTGACGCATGTTTAACTCCTTCTGACTAAACAAGTACTTTAGGCTCTTATGGTCACTGAACACCTCGAACTTAGAGCCAAAAAGGTAATGCCTCCATATCTTAAGAGTAAACACTACAACAGGCAATTCCAAATCATAGCTAGGGTAGTTCCTTTCATATGTCTTGAGCTGTCTGGAAGTATATGCCACAACCCGACCACACTGCATCAGTACCCCTCCTAAACCCATCTTTGCTGCATCACAAAACACCTCAAAGGGTTCTCCTAGGTTAGGCAAAACTAACACGGGTGCGGTTGTTAGCCTTTCCTTGAGGGTTTGGAAACTATGCTCACACTGGGCATCCCACACGAACACTTGACCTTTACGAGTCAACTTGGTCAAAGGTAAGGCTAGCTTGGAGAAACCTTCTATGAATCTTCGGTAATACCCCGCTAAACCCAAAAAACTCCTGATCTCAAACATGGACTTAGGGCTTTTCCACTCGAGAACGGCTTCCCACCTTAGAAGCATCTACAACTATACCTCCTTGAGATATCACGTGCCCTAGGAAACTCACGTTCTCCAACCAGAACTCACACTTAGACAACTTAGCATACAGTTGTCGATCCTTAAGGGTCTGCAACACGATCCTCAAGTGCTCTTCATGCTCTTCTTTGGTCTTAGAATATACCAAGATATCATCTATGAAGACTACCACGAAGCTATCAAGGTAGGGATGAAAGATCCTATTCATGTAATCCATAAACACGTTGGGAGCATTAGTCACACCAAAGGGCATAACTAAATACTTGTAGTGACTATAGCGGGTCCTAAAAGTGGTCTTGGGGATATCCTCGGACTTCACCCAGATCTGATGGTAACCTGACCTAAGGTCTATCTTGCTAAACACACAAGCCCCTACCAGTTGATCCATAAGATCATCTATCCTAGGCAAGGTATACTTATTCCTAATCGTCACCTCATAGTTCCATCCTTCTTTTTTACTAACAACACAGGTGCTCCCCATGGAGACACGCTAGGCCGCACAAACTGCTTATCCAACAGTTCTTCTAACTGTTTCTTAAGCTCGGCTAACTCTATGGGAGACATTCTATAGGGAGCTACAGATATGGGTCTAGCTCCGGGCACCAAATCTATAGAGAACTCTACCTCTCTCTCAAGTAGTAACCCGGATACATCCTCAGGGAACACTTCTGGGAACTCTCTAACAACAGGGAGGTTGCCTAGAGAAACCTCAGTCTCCACTTCCAAGTTTGACAATATCATACGATGACATAACTCGGTTGGCCGAGATAAACATCCCTTTCTCTCTCTCCTCCGAGTTACCAAACACGACTATTTTATCAAAACAATTCAACAAAACCTTGCTAGAAGATAACCAGTCCATACCCAAAATAACGTCAATCTGACTAAGAGGCAAACAGATCAGATCAACCAGGAATTTTCTCTCAGAAATTTCCACAAGGCAGTTCAGACATACCTTGAAAATCAACATAGACCCACTAGCCGGGGTCTCAACCACAAGCTCATTATTTAAAAAGACACAGGAAGTTTAAGTTGTTCTACACACAACCGGGATATGAAAGAATGGGTTGCACCGGAATCAAAAAGCACGTGTAAAGGAATCCCATTTATGAAACATTTACCTTGGATTAGATCTCTGGATTTCGAGGCTTCCACACCACTAAGAGTGAAGACTCTTCCCGTGGTCCTTGGTTGTCTGGGTCGGTTCTGCAGGCCTCCCCCATTCTGCTCTTTCTTAGGGTGTGGGTAGTCCCTTTGGAAGTGACCCTTCTCCTTACAGTTATAGCAAGATATTAGTATATGGATGTCCTAGAGACAATCTTTTCATTAGATTAGGACATACATGTACTTTTCAATATTGTCATAAATAAATTATAACCGCTATTTATCTTGTTTCATATTTTGTCTTGATATCATTATTAATATATGAGTAAACTGGATAAAACCCTTGGAATAGAATAGGTATCTCTTGAGTATCAGTGATGGGATCACGATCATGAGGATTCAAGGATACCA
>QARZ01041100.1:223561-258428 GCA_013407115.1 Glycine latifolia
ATAAGACAACTAGCTGGGGAGACATTGTATGAGTACTGGGAGAGATCCAACAAGCTGTGTGCTACATGCCTTCACCATCAAATCGGTGAGCAATTATTAATTCAGTATTTTTTATGAAGGTTTGATGTTGATGGACAGGAGTATGATAGATGCAGCTAGTGGAGGCGCTTTGATGGACAAGACCCCTCTTGCTGCAAGGCAGTTGATTTCTAACATGGTAGCCAATTATCAACAATTTGGTACTAGAGGTGTTGCTACATCCAAGGCTGCAAATGAAGTTTTTGTTTCTATGGTTGCTGATAACCAGAGGTTGGAGAACAAATTGACAGAGTTGACATCTCTTGTGAGGCAGCTTGCTATTGGTCAACAACAGAATATGATGCCAGCCAACCAACCAAGATTTTGTGGTATCTGTTGTGCGCCTGATCATCCAACAGATGCATGTCCCACTCTCCAAGAGACAGAACAAGCTACTGAAGTTTCTGCCATGCAACCTGGACAACCATTTAAACCTCAACAGCAGTATAATCCTTACTATAGCACTTATAATTCTGGTTAGAGAGATCATCCAAATTTGAGGTATGGTCCTAGTCCACCACAACAGTAGCAGCCCTTCAGACCTCCACAACAGTACTTCCAGCCTGCCACCACCAAATACCAGCCTCCCTCATTCAGACAACAGCCACAGTTCCAGCAACCTGCACCTACACCTGCACAACCTGTGTAGACTAGTTCTGGACCTTCTTTGGAGGACTTGATGAAGCAAATGGCCACCACCAACCTTCAATTTCAATAGAATGTTAGTGCCACCATCCAAGACCTCCAGACTCAGATTGGACAATTAGCTACAACTGTCAACCAGATGCAGCAGCAAGGTTCTGGCAACATTCCGGCACAACCAGTGATTAATCCAAAGAGTGTGAATGCCATTACCTTGAGGATTGGCAAGGAGCTTTCAGATTCAACAGTTATTGGTGCTAAATCAGATTCTGCTCCAAAGCATACTCCTCTAATTCCTCTACCTTTTCCTTCTAGATCGATTTCTGCAAAGAAAGTGGAATTTGATTCTGATTTGCTTGATATTTTCAGGAGGGTTGAAGTCAACATTCCTCTATTTGATGCCATCAAACAAATTCTGAAATATGTAAAGTTTTTGAAGGATTTGTGCACTCATAAGAGGAAGCTAAAGGGAGATGAGCAAGTGAAGATGGGCAGGAATGTATCTGCACTCGTACAAGGCAAGACAGTTGATTCCATGCCACTATCCACCTTTCCGTAGAAGTGCAAGGATCCTAGCACTTTCACTGTTCCATGCACCATTGGAGATATTAATTTTGTAGATGCCATGTGTTATCTTGGAGCCTCCATTAATGTCATGCCCACATCAGTTTACAAATCACTACACCTTGTTGAGTTGAAACCCACTGGTGTTGTCATTCACTTGGCCAACATGAGTGTTGCGCTTCCACTTAGACTTATTGAAGATGTGTTGGTATGAGTTAATAATTTGATTTTCCCTGCGGATTTTTATATTTTGGACATGGAGAATGAGCCTTCTAGTCATGTTCCACATTAATCTTAGGAGGACCATTCTTGATGACAGCTAGGACTAAAATTAATGTGCATGCAGGAACTCTTTCTATGGAGTTTGGTGATGACACTGTCCAGTTTAACATTTTTGAGGCCATGAGACATCCTGTAGAGGAGCATTTTGTTTTTCTTCTTGATATCATTGATGCTACAGTAGATAGTGTAGATATTTCTGATTTACTTTCTGATTTTTCGTATTCTTCTGATTTTTCTAATTTTGATCTTGATTCTTGTAATTGTACCTATGATGATTCTGCTGTTGCATGTAGTATTTGTGTGGAGATTTCCTCCACACTTCACTCTGATTGTGTTGCAGGTACACATACAGGTTTGGAACCTACTATCCCACTTCCCTCAGCCCCTAGTCTTTCCTTGCCTTCCACCATTCAGCCACCTTCCTTGGAGCTGAAGTCACTACCTGAGCACCTCAAATATGCATATTTAGATGATGCTCAAAAGCTTCCAGTCATCATATCTAGTAGTCTGTCACTTGAGCATGAAGAGAAGTTGTTGCATGTTTTGAGAGGCCACAAAAAGGCCATTGGATGGACCTTTGCTGACCTTCCTGGCATTAATCCTTCTATATGCATGCATCGAATACTTTTGGAGGATGATTCTAGGCTGGTGAGGTAGCCACAAAGGAGGCTGAATCCCACTATTCTGGATGTGGTGAAGAAGGAAGTGACAAAGCTACTAGTTGTAGGGATCCTCTATCCCATCTCAGATAATACTTGGGTTTCACCTGTCCAAGTGGTTCCTAAGAAGTCGGGTCTCACAGTTGTGAAGAATCAAGATAATGAGCTGATTCTAACTAAAGTGGCCAATAGTTGGTGAGTTTGCATTGATTACAGGAGACTCAACCAGGCCACTCGCAAGGACCATTTCCCTCTTCCCTTCATTGATCAAGTTTAAAGAGAGGTTGGCAGGTAAATCACATTATTGCTTTCTTGATGGTTTTTCTGGTTACATGCAGATTCATATTGCACCAAAGGATCAACACAAAACCCCATTCACCTGTGCATTTGGCACATTTGCTTACACCCGCATGCCTTTTGGCCTATGCAACGCACCTGGCACCTTCCAAAGGTTCATGGTAAGCATCTTTTCTGATTTATTAGAGAGTTGCATGGAGGTGTGTATGGATGATTTCACTGTTTATGGTTCCTCTTTTGATGCATGTTTGGATAGTCTCTCTAGAGTGCTTGACCGATGTATTAAGACTAACCTTGTTCTTAACTTTGAGAAATGCCATTTTATGGTGCATAAGGGTATAGTCTTAGGGCATTTGGTCTCTAGCAGAGGTCTTGAGGTCGATAAGTCCAAGATTGATGTGATTACTTCTTTGCCTTACCCCGCTTCTGTGCGGGAAGTACGTTCTTTTCTTGGACATGCAGGTTTTTATAGGAGAGTTATTCAGGATTTCAGTAAGATTGCATTGCCATTGTCCAAGCTTCTCCAAAAGGACATAGACTTTACATTTTACCAGCCTTGCAAAGAAGCATTTGAGGGATTGAGAAAGAAGCTGACTACCTCTCCCATCATACAACCACCAAATTGGGAGCTTCCCTTTAAGCTGATGTGTAACGCCTCTAATTATGCACTTGGGGCTGTGTT
This sequence comes from Glycine latifolia, assembly GCA_013407115.1. Classification (NCBI taxonomy): domain Eukaryota; kingdom Viridiplantae; phylum Streptophyta; class Magnoliopsida; order Fabales; family Fabaceae; genus Glycine; species Glycine latifolia. The sequence goes on from QARZ01041100.1 coordinate 226,766, forward strand.
GTCACAGAGAGTTGGTAAACTCTCCCATGTCATTGCTTATGCTTCACGCACTTTAAATGCAGCCCAAGTTAACTACACCACCACTGAGAAGGAGCTTTTAGCTATTGTTTTTGCTTTAGATAAATTTAGATCTTATTTTCTTTGCTCCCATATCACTGTCTTTACTGACCATGAGCTTTGAAGTACCTATTGAAGAAGCCTGATGCTAAACCTAGATTGATCATGTAACAACCTAATTTTCTACTTCATTTTTATTAATTTTTAATTATTATTTAAAGATAAGTTTCTAAGAAGCGTATATTAGTAAAGATTTCTAAAACATAAAACGTACAAATATAGACTTAATATATTATACATAGCCATTGTCTCTGATTCAAAAGTCTATATCCTCAACTTTGAGCTATCAAAGGCTACAGAGAAGCGCTTGTTGCAACTGTATGAATTAGATGAATTCAGACTTGCCGCCTATGAGAATGCTAGGCTTTACAAGGAGAAAACCAAGAGATGGCATGACAAGCAGATCCATTCCAAGGAGTCTACACCCGGACAACAGGTATTATTGTACAACTCGCGCTTGCGGTTGTTCCCAGGTAAACTCAAATCTAGATGGTCTAGACCATTTGTGGTTATGAAGGTTTTTCCTTATGGAACTATAGAAATTTCTCCTCTTGACACCAACAGACCTTTCAAAGTCAATGGATGGCGGCTGAAGCCATATTTCGGTGGTCAAATTGATAGCGATGCTGTGGCAATCCCTTTGAGCTTCCCTAATCCTTAAAGGATTAATCATCAGGCTCGCGACGTTAAACAAGCGCTTGTTGAGAGGCAACTCAATTGTGTGCTTCATTTTCCATGTTTGAATTCTTTACTTAGGTTCGAATAGACTTTTAATTCCGCAGTCTTTAATTTTAGCTTCCATGTACTTAAGCAATTTAGCTTCCTTTTATAATTGCTATTGATTTTGTTTATGTTTTCCATTAGTGCATAGCTATATAATTGCATCTTGCATATTCTGTAAGAATTGGGCGTTCATGGGCTTGTTAAAGCTATTTCCTGCCATTTTTGTGCTTGTGATGAAAGCATGGTGCCATAGGCGCTAGGTTGGCGCCCAGAGCGCCATACTTTCTAGAGCACCGCGCCATCCGCGTAGAAATGGCGCCAAAGGCACCACAGTCACTGGAATACCGCGCTGTTGGCGTGAGTATAGCGCCAGCTGGGTTTCAACTGATACCATGGTGCCTCCAGCGTAGCAGCGGCGCCAAGCGCGCCAATCTCTCTGGATTTCCACGCCGCAAGCGCCGAATTCGCGCTGCCAGCGCTGGCTGGGTTTCACATTCAAAGTGTAGCGCCATTAGCGTGATTCTGCGCCAGGAGCGCCATACCTTCTGGCATCTCGCGCTTTTGGCACGACGATGGCGCGATCAGCGCTGCACTTAGGGCGCTGTTTTTATTTTTAGAAATCTGAAACCCCTCCTATTCCCTCATTCTCCCTCATCTTCCTAAACCTCGACCTCCACTCTCCCTCACCTGAAACGCGATCCCTCCTCCACATTCACACCCTCTCCATTGCTTTCCCCATTCTTCATCATACTCCCTAATTTCCATTACCATTTGACCTCTCTGTTCCTTCTGCTTTCGTGATTTTCTTCAAGGCTCTACCTCTTCGAGGGTCACCATTGTTGTGTGCGTGCTTATTATTCCTTTTGGCAATGGCTCGCGATAAGGTGAGAGCCTTCTGTTAGTAGCGTTGGGGGTATTGTTGTGGTGTAATGTATGGATTGTATTGTAGAACAAAAGGAATGTTATGCTTGTGCAGTGCTATGTTTGATCTTTGCTGTCATTTTCACTTTGATGGGTTGGTTCTGGTGGGGCAGTTCTTTGTTATCTTTGCTTACGAATCCTAGGGTTCCCAAGGGTGCGTGGGTTAACTTGTCAGTTACTGTATATGTTTTGTTGGCTCATTGTAATCTACACCCTAACTGTTGATGTTTGAATTAAACCTGTTACTAGGCATTGCAATCTAAGGATGGTTTGAATTATCAACTAGTTAGCAAGCCTTTTGTGAATTTGGGAATTATGCATCTTCAAGGATATTGCTTTACCTGTGACTTTGGTATGCTGGTGCTCACACAGAAGAGTAAATTGTTGCTTAATTAGCTTCTGGTGTCATACTAAATCTAGGAATCTTGTTTAAACTGAACCATTCCTTATTCCCTTGTGATAAATTGGAATGACGCTATGTATGTGCTGCCTTCTGTATCTGTTGTATCACTTGGCTCCAAGCAATGTCCTTCTTTCATTGAACTAATTTTGAAGCATGTATACAATCTGGAACTTGTGCCTAAATTAGGATGATTCAAATGAATTGTTCTCTTGTGATGCTTAGTAGTTTTGAAGGTGACCAACTAACACTTAAACAGAAAAACACTGATATCTGCAACTTGGTGTGAGAATATGTCTGTGGTTAATTATTTAACTGCTATTGCATTGTGAAGTGGTCTGATTTGTGTTAAGCTTGACCATAACTCCCTGCATAATCATCTTGTTTAAAGCCAATCGGGGAATGGTGTTTAAATCTGCTTCTCACCCTTATTGTCAATTTTCTTTCAAGCTCTGGAACTTATTTGATCACTGTTCGTTCCCAAATACTAGCTTGTTCTGGGATTGATATTGATTGATGTGTGTTGCAAACAAGCTTGGTGACCTGAGTTGTTGATTGTAATCATGTGCTGAAATATAACTGTCTCTCTGAAATTGATTTTCAGTGTCCCTTGCATTTGAGTGAATATTTGAAATCATCACAAGTAATTGTAACGATCATTGTTGACAACATGATTTCAAATAAATCTGGGAATTCCCTTGTTCCATTGCTTAAGCCATGACCTGATTTGTGCAATTGTTGAACATATAGTGTATTGGGCTTGGTTTTTGAATTTTAGGGTAAACAGGTAGATAAGGGCAAACAAACGGTTACCTCAAGGACTACCAGTAAAAGGCCGCGTACTTCGGACTTCGATGATGGCAGGTTTTAGTCGAAAACGCACCAGGAGCGTTTCGACAAGTGGTACTCGCCTAAGAAGATCATCCCTGAGCGGATCATTGACTGGGAGGGCTTACCAGAGGACTCCCTCATCAGGGAGGTTATCATACGCCGCCAGTGGCAGACACTGGTCAGTTTTGCCGAGCCAAGCTCCAGCTCTATCTTGAAGGAGTTCTGCGCCAATGTGGACCGGTCGACAGTTAAGCAGCAGAGGCGCAGCTGGGTCAGAGGCGTGGTCATCCCTTTCGACCACAAATTCATTGAAAACTTCCTTCGGACCTCCTTCAATGACCTCCGATGTTGTGGATTTGTGCAGCGATACAACCGGATGCAGCCCCTCCCTTGCACAAGCAAGGCGACCTATCGGGATGACATGCCCCAGCTAGCTGACGAGCTACGCCGAGGGATCACCGGTCGATTCTCCGCATGAAAGATGAAGATCGGATCAGATTTCGTCCCTGAGAAGCTCAGACAAAGTGAGCTGCATCCAGAGTCAGATTTTTGGCACCTATTCGTGAACTCCACCATTCTTCTGTCTTCTAACTTGACGGATGTGAATGTGGAGAGGGCTTGCCTACTGTATGTTCTGCAGAAAGATATCAACCTTGATATCTCTTATGCCCTATCAGACCGCATCCTGCATATAATTCAGGATGGCAGCCCCCGCTCCCTCCTTGGCCATTCCTCCCTCATCTCCCATTTATGCATGCACGCAGGGTTGGAAATCCCTGAGGACGAGCCCATGGACGTGCCGCTAGGGACAACTCTCACGTAGAAGTTATACCAGGATTCGCTACGGCGCACTCTTCAGGACCAGCTCCTCCGTGCTGCTGACCTTTCTCCTGAGGAGATGGCTGCTCGGAGCCCGAGGTACAGACCTCGCGAGGGTTTGGAGACTCCCATGCCAGAGGTTCTCGTCTTTCCCCAGTCACCTCAGCAGCCAGCAGCTTCATCTCACCCACCACCAGCAGCATCATCACCGCCACCACAGCACACCCCCGCTGCATCCAGTCAGGCCCCTCACCGTGAGTCCATTCCTGGGGACTCAACTACATTACAGAGGATGTAGCAGAGGATGTAGCAGCAGTTAGACCAGCTGACCACCATCACCATGAGGATGCAGCAGCAGATGGAGCATCAGACCTTGACCACCCAGAGGATGCAAGTACAGCTGGACGACCATAGCAGGATGCTCATAGCATTGTGCCAGCATTTCTCGGTGGACCCGACCAGCTCTCCACCACAACCCCCTCCACTAGCTTTTGCATTGCCATCACCTTCAGCAACAGCTACAGACGCCATGGATGAGGATCAGCCTCACTGACCTTCCTCACCATCTTTCTTTCCTTACTTTATGATTTGCTTTTATGTCTTTTTCCGTTTATGCACTTTACCTTCCGTTACTTTAGACATTTGCACATTGTGTGGCACTGTCAGTGCGTGCCTGAACATATTACATTTCTGCCATGGTATAGTACTTATTTATGCATGAGTATGTTTCCTCTAATAACGTGTTGTATGCTTGTGTTTTATGCGTGTCAATTGCTGGGGACAACAACTGTTTAAATCTGGGAATAGGGGCACGTTAATCGAGGAAACACGCGTTAGTTTTACGATTCTTTTTGTTAAATCATGCGTCTTTTTAGTGAAATTTGAACAGTAGGGCAGATACCTTTTGGGTTAGATTCTTTTTGTGAAAAAAATTCTTTTTGTGAAGCTATACATATAGTAACTACAATTGGTTTTGCGTCTAATTTTAACCTAACCATAGGTGTACATATTAGACACTTTTGCTAAAAAGCATGCTTGTCCCGGATTTAGATTTGCTTGATCAGTCACTTGTGAATCAGATTTTGGAAAGCATTGGTGACATGAATCATGACATGATGTTGTATGGAACATGAACTGAGTGTGAATGCTTGTATGGCTGAATTTAAGTCAAAATGGAATGCATTGTTTGATTTGACATCACCGTAAGTCTAGCTTGTACCACAGGCTGTGAGGTTTGGACTTAAACAATTAATTTCTTCTAGAGCGACCTCACAGCAATAGGACTCTAGAACTTGCTCTATTTCTCTTTGATGCATGCATGATTGATGTGATAAAGGCATTTTGTTCTGATAAGCTTGGGCCAAATAGCCTTCCTTGCAATTATTTTTCCTTTGCTAACCCTTTGAGCTTGAAACCTTTTTGTTCAATGACCTAATAAAATATCTCAAACCACATGCATTACTTTACCTTAATTGAGATTGAATTGCTAAGTGGTATGTGGTTTTGAAAGAAAAAGAAGATAAAAAAATCAAGGTATATCCTAAAAAGAGAAAAAGGGTTGAAAAAACAAAGTATGGCATTCAATAGAAGCCAATTAATGAATGAAAAAAAAAAGAAAAGAATGTGAGAGAAAAGGAAGAAAAGAAAAGAAAAGGTTGAAAGGAGTAATAGATTGAAAAGGAAACTTGAATATAGAGCTGAATGTTTTTCAATAGTTTAGCAAAGTTCAATCTCAATGCTTAATTTAGCCACTTTCCAAATATTCCTAACCTTAAGCCAGGCCACATTACAACCTTGTTAAGACCTTTTGATCAATTATGCATCTGTTGTGTTTCTTATTTTTAGAAACTTGAGAATAAGATCAAGCTTATGGTAGTACTAGGGCTGTGATGGATAGAGTGAATACCCAAACACTAGAGTGTTGAGTGAATTATGGCATCTGTGAGGGTATTCAAGTTAGACTATTATGTGTGATAAATTTGAAAAGCTTTGTGTGAAGTTTTGAATTGGTTTAGTTATTTGTAGCATTTTAAGCTCAGGGATTGTTTTATTCAATGTTGTTCTAGAGAATTGATCCATACTTCCTATTTAAACTTTCTTTATTGCTGAGGACAGCAATATCTAAATCTGGGAATTGTTTGATATGCGCCTAGCATATAAGGTTTCCTAAGCTTTTAGAAGCAAGAATTGAGCATTGAGCATGGATAATTGCCCTTTTTATGTTATGATTTGAGCTAATGTGATAAATTGCCAGGAAATCAATCAAAGGTGCCAAGATTAAGCAAAAATCAGAAGAAAAGAACCAAGCTTGGAAGAATGCTCTGGCACCATCAGCGCCAGAATGGCGCCATAAGCGCCACATACACTGGAAGTCAGCGCCTCCCGCGCCAAAGTCGCGCCAAGGGCGCCATCAGCTCTGGAACCTGACGCCATTAGCGCCAGGATGGCACTATTAGCGTCATTACCACTGGCATCCCGCACCAAGAGCGTCAAGCTGGCGCCATCAGCGCCATTCGTTCTATAAGTTGGCGCCATCAGCGCCAATATCGTGCTATCAGCTCCACAGGTCGACAGAAGCTCTGTAATTAAAGCTGTCAAGGGCAAAACAGGGACTTCACAAGCTAGGTTATAAATACTCCACCTTCAGCATTGAATGCACGAACTTCTTGGAGGGAAACACACAAAATAGGGTCTTAGAAAGCTTGGGTGCCTTAGCTAGGGTTTAAGGGAGTTGGAGGCTCAAGTGGAGGTTCTTCTCCATCTTCTTCTCCTTGCACTTCAGCTGGGTATGCCATTTTGTGTAACACAGCCAACCACAATGAGGTTTGGGTGATTTTATATTGTAGTTAGGGCCAAGCACTGAATGTAATCTCCTTTGGAGTGTATTGGATGCTATTCTTCATTTATATCAAGTTATTTCACTTTACTTTGATTCTTGCATGTTTCTATCTTGCTGAAACTGATCACTCTAAGTTGGGTATTGAAAGCTAGAGTTTACAATAGGAATATTGGGATTCTACGCTTGGACTTGGGTAAAGTGACAAGCTTTACATTGACTAGGGATAGAAGTGTATGCTTGCAACCAGTTATTGCATCATTTAATGCTTAACCTAACAGCTACCATTAAGGGATTAGGGTAATTACTTGGGTTAAAGGGTTAAGATCACTACGGGAGTAGGGCTTAGCTATTATTGTATGAAGATGCATGTTGAGTGACTTAAGATAGATGAATATAGTAGACAATATATGTAGGAAGGTAGGAATCATTTAGTGTGGGTTGCCCTAGCTACATTACTTCGCATATCGTGATAACCTTATTTACTTGTTGATATTAGTTAATGCTTATAATTAGGTTTAATTTCATTACTACACACACACAACAACAATTTCTTAATTTTCATTGTCCTCCAATCTATTGATATTAATTATAATTTAATCGGTCAAACAATCCTCGTGGGAACAATATCTTTCTTATCATTATATTACTTGAAACGAACGGTATACTTGCCGAGTTCGCAACAACATACCTGCAGGAGAGGGCATCAGCTACCACATTATTCTTACCTTTCTTATGCCTGATCACATAGGGGAATTGTTCAAGAAATTCAACCCACTTGGCATGCCTCTTGTTCAACTTTCCTTGTCCTTTCAAGTACTTCAAAGACTCATAATCACTATGAATAAAAAATTCCTTGGGCAAGAGATAATGCTGCCAAGTCTGTAATAATTAAGGCATACAATTCCTTATCATATGTAGAATAACTAAGAGCAGCTCCATTCAGTTTCTCACTAAAATATGCAATGGGATGCCCCTCTTGCATCAACACAGCCCCTATGCCTACCCCAGATGCGTCACATTCAAGCTCAAAGGATTTAGCAAAATTAGGTAAAGCAAGAACAGGAGCATTAGTTAACTTCTCTTTCAAAGCAGTAAAAGCCTTCTCTTGTTGATCACCCCCATTCAAAAACAACATTTTTCTTAACAATTTCATTTAGAGGTGCAGCCAAAGTGCTAAAATCTCTAACAAACCTCCTATAGAAACTTGATAATCCATGAAAACTCCTTACCTCACTTATATTTTTGGGGGTTGGCCATTCTTGAATGGATTTCACCTTCTCTGGATCAACCTGCACTCCTTGTGAGCTAACAATAAATCCAAGAAAAATTACATTGTCCATACAAAACACACATTTTTCCACGTTAGCATACAATTTCTCACACCTAAGTGCTTCCAAAACACACCTCAAATGCACAACATGGTCATCATAAGATTTGCTATAAATAAGAATATCATCAAAATAAACCACAACAAACTTTCCTATAAATTTCCTCAACACATGATTCATTAATCTCATGAAGGTACTAGGAGCATTGGTTAACCTGAAGGGCATAACCAACCATTCATACAATCCATATTTAGTTTTAAAGGTTGTTTTCCACTCATCTCCTTCTCTAATTCTAATTTGATGATATCCACTTTTCAAGTCAATTTTAGAGAAGACACAAGCACCATACAATTCATCCAACAAGTCATCTAACCTAGGAATGGGATGTCTATACTTTACCGTTATGTTATTAATGGCTCTACAATCTGTGCACATCCTCCAAGTTCCATCTTTCTTAGGGACTAGAATGACTGGAACTGCACATGGACTCAAGCTTTCTTTAACCCACCCCTTTTGCATCAAGTCTTCAACTTGCTTTTGAATCTCCTTGGTTTGTTGGGGATTACTTTGATAGGCTGGCCTATTAGGCAATGAAGCTCCTGGAATGAGATCAATTTGATGTTCAATGCCCCTAAGAGGGGGTAGACCTTGAGGCACTTCTTTAGGAAAGACATCTTCAAAATCCTGCAACAAGGAAGAAACCTCTTTTGGAAGAGAGTTGGTATGACATGTGCCCTTTAAATTACACTCTTTACTCAAAAGTAAGAGTATTGGTTTTCTCAGTTGCATAGCCCTTTTCACTTCTTTTTCTTTTATAAACAGATTTGATTTTTTTCTCTCTTTCTCTTTTCCACCCTTTTTTTCCTTTTTCTTTTCACTTTGTTTTTCTTTTCTTTGTTCTTTCTCTTTTTCTTTTCTCTCTGCTTTTATTTTCTTTCTCATTTTTAATTGATCCTCACTAACTTCTCTTGGAGCCAATGGTCCAAGAGTAGTTTTGCGATCTTTATGCACAAAAGTGAACTTATTATTGGTGAAACCATCATGCATGACTTTCTTATCATACTGCCAAGGTCTCCCAAGAAGCAAAATGACAAGCCTCCATAGGCACCACGTCACACAAAACAGAATCTTCATATTTTCCTATGGAAAAACCCACTTCAACTTGCCTATTCACAGCCATCTCACCATCTTCACTAAGCCATTGAAGTTTGTATGGTCACAGGTTTGGCTTAGTCTCCAAATTCATTTTTGAAACCAACCTTGCACTAGCCACATTAGTGCAACTCCCACTATCAATGATCAAAGAGCATAACTTCCCTTGGATGAAGCACCTCGTATGAAAAATATTTTCTCTTTGACAGTCATCCAATTCACCTGCTTGACTACTCAACATCCTTATAATCATGAATAAATCTCCTTCTGACTCTCTTTCCTCTTCATGCTCATCTTCATCGCTGGATGGGGAAGATTTTGAAGAAGAATCACTAACTATTTCTCCATCCTCCTTAAGTAACATAGTCTTCTTAGTTGGACATTGAGAAGCTATGTGACCTCTTCCCAAACACTTGACGCACTTAATCTCACTACTCCTTGCTTTCTTAAGTGCCTCATTAGACTTATTTTGAGTTCTTTGAGTTGTAACATTGGGATTGCTTGTTGATGACCCTCCCTCCTTCTTATTTCTGTCATTCCAACCAGGAGAGTGAAAATTAGATGAACTCCTCCTCATGACACTCTTTCTCTTCAATTGTTGTTCCACCTTAAAAGCTTGATGTACTAAGTCCTCCAACTCCACATAATTTTGTAACTCCACAACATCCCTTATATCACTATTTAGCCCATGTAGAAAACGAGCCATAGTAGCCTCTCGATCCTCCATAACATTAGCTCTAATCATGGAAACCTCCATCTCCTTGTAATACTCATCAACACTTCTACTACCTTGTGTGAGTCTTTGGAGCTTGTTATGAAGGTCTCTTTGATAATGAGAAGGAACAAACCTTCTTCTCATCAACCTCTTCATTTCTTCCCAACTATCCACCATGGGTTCTTCATATCTCACCCTCTCCCTTTGTAATTGGTTCCACCAGATGATAGCATAGTCACTGAATTCCATGGCTTCCACCTTCATCTTTTTATTCTTAGTGTAATGGTGGCATGCAAATAATTGCTCAATTTTCATTTCCCATTCCAAATATGATTTTGGATCACTCTTTCCTTGAAAAGAGGGTATGTTCAACTTTACTCCTTCAATTCTTTCCTCTCTAGCATCACCCTCATTATTTCTCCATCTCCTCCTTCTACCTCCACCATAATCACCATTTCCTTGATTTTCTAGTTGTTCAATTCTCCCATACAGCTCCTTGGTATGTTCTGCCAACATTCTTTGCATTTGGGTTATAATCGCATCAATAAGCAATCTATTGTCTCCCCCTGGAGGAGGGGTACCATTACCACCTGTACCTGCCATATTTCAAGTAAAGAACCAAAAAAAGAAAAAGTGAATAGGACCTCACCGCTCTTCTCATGTGTTTATACTCAAAGATGTACCACTCGTGTATAGTGCTCTCTTTTATGGCTTTTTCTCTAATGTTTCACTCTTTGCGTTTTACCACTCGTTCCCTAAATTAAAGTTCTTACCTGAACCAAAATAATCTATAATCAAGAAGTACTTTAAAGGTAACAATCACAGAGCTTAAACAAAATTCTAGCACCAACAAATGCAAAGAAGTAGTAAAGAACAATTTCACTACCAACAAACAAGTAAGACAAACTTTAATTTTATGGAAAAACAGTGATTAGATAAGACACTTGACACTTAGGAATTTTATCAAACAAGTAGGGTGCATTGAAATAATGAACAAAGCTGATGTGCTTCTTTTTTTTATACTTCTTTTGCTGCAGACTTTTTTTTTTCTTTCTCTCTTTTTTTTGTTCTTATTTTTTTTATAGTCAAAATGCTTCTAATAATGAAATATGTAATTTTGTAATGAAGCTTTGAAGTTGCAACAACTGAGAATGCAACTGAACTAAAATTCCCAACAAAACAAGCAAATATTTAACACTCAACAGAAACTTAGCCCAAATCACATGGATTGAAAATGATTAAAGTTTATGAACAATGATGAACATGGGATGAACTCCAAGAACACAAATGCTGAACTGTATCAACTGAACAAGACTTGAAGAAAATGACAAACTAGGAAATTGAAAAACTAAATAATGACCAAACACAAGGCTGTAACAGAATTGCACAATTCAAATTGAGCAAACAAAAATTTTTAGGGTTTAGGGTTACCCAAAAATGCAGAACATGATGGATGAACTCAGCCTTATTTCCAACCCTAGAACCTTGCTCTGGATACCAAATGATATTAATCCCCCTGCCTTGATTCAATTTCGGACCAATTCTAGGTTGGAATTTGCTCACAAATTGAACTAGAATCGTATTGTTAACTTTTGGACGTTTCTCAACTTGTAGAACTCAGATTGGTGCGATTCCAAAATGACGTGAAAGAGGACATTCTGAAATGCAATTTAGACACAAGAAACACTGAAAAAGGATAAGTAAAATGAAACTTATGTAAATAAGAAATTCGGGCAGAATTATAGAATTTAGAAATGCGGAAATTTAAACAAGGAAACAGAAAGTGTGCAAGGGAAGTAGCAAATAGGCACCACAAACAATTGAAGTTTGATAAGCCTTGATGATCGCCACAAGAATTGAGCAATTCTTGATAAGATCAAAATGGTTCAAGGAAGAACCCTAGCAGAGACAATTCTCAAGCTAATGAAAAAATCCAACAGCCAAAAGTCCCTTCTCTATTCACTTCAGAATTGATTTATACAAATTAGTTCTCATGCATCTAGTAGGAAATAAAAGAAAATTAAAATCTCAACATTGTAAGAATAACTAAAATGCCTTAGTGGTTAAGTGAGTCATAACTAAGCTTGGGGTCCAGGTCTCAAAACCAGCTACAAGCACTTCATTACTATTATTTTTATTATTATTAAAGGCCTATGTCAATAATTGCTTTTATTATCACTCCAAGCAAGCAATACATGTGACTAGTAGTCCACTCATGCAGCCCTCTAGATTTTGGGTTCCCTCATGCAATTGGATAGCCCTCAGATTAGCCATTATATGTTGCAAAGCTTCTTGGGTCTTTTTAGCTCTTGCTCTTGTCGTGGGTCCTCCTATGCCTTGTATTGGGTCTTGGTCTTGGGGTTGGTCTTTGATGTCAAGTTGACCTTTGATGTCCTCATCAAAACACAAAGTCATACACATTATATGAGGTTGAGTGTTTCCCTTTGAGAGATTTCTATCACCTTGGTACATTCTTAATTCTAAACTTGACTACTTTCTCACTTTGCACTTTGTGATCATGTTTTCATGGATTGTTTGTTACTGTAATATCATTCTTCCGTCTTTCATCTTTCTCACTTTTGTGCATTGTTATGATTCATTGAAAAATATGTGTGCCTTGTTCATACTTTTCTTTTAAATTTTTGATTTACTTTAGTTTGAAATTTTCTCTTAGTCTTTCTTTTAGTTTTGCCAAGGAGTGCAAATGTTTAAGTGTGTGGTATTTTGATGGAGTGCCTTTAGTTAAATATTTTTCTATCATTCTTAGCTTATTTGACTTCTCTTGGACTTTTATTTTCCCATTCTAATTCAATTTTTATCTTAGGCAAGTTAGTGGGCTTAATTGCTAATTGTTGCGTATTTTTGGATTTTATGCTCACTTGATGTATCTGCCTTGTATAGGACCTACAGAGCTCTACAGAACTCCGAATTGAGCGTTCTTGTAGTCCTTGGAAAGATAACGAAAAGATATACAAGTTTGCCAAAAATAAGCTGAGGCCAATTATGCTATTTGGAGGGTCATTTTAGGCTTTAAAGTCAAAATCACTGCACTTGTATTTTGGGCTGCGAGTTGGACTTTTATTGGTGTAAATAGCATAAATAATTAGAATTGATGGTTTGTTCATGGCCCATTCTTTTCTTTAGACTTAGTCACTATATATTACTGACATTAGGAGGAATTAATACTTTACATTTCATTTTGCAAAAAAAAAAAAAAAACAGTTTTACATTTCTCTTTTTAAGTTTTTAGAATCAAAACCCTTTCTCTTATTTTCTCTCAACTGTTCTTCCTTGTTCTTCATTGTTCTTCATTTTTGTTTTCCCTTATTCCATTTTTGTGCACTTATTTCATGGGGCTTTCATTGATGATGATCATGGAAGGCTAAATAATCAATCAATCCAAGGATCCAACCCAAGCAAGAGAAGAATTTGAGTTCTGGTTTGGTATTTCGAATTCTGTGTGAATGTTCACTTTCTTCTTCAATTGCTATTATGTTTTCATGATTATGAATGCGTTTAGGATTGAAAGCAGATTAGGTTATGGATTTATTTCCTAATTTTGAATGTAAATCACAAATTAATTGGATGATATTTCAATTAGGGTTGTGGTTTCAATTAATTTAGGGGTTAATTCGATTGAACTGCTTCTAATGAAATTGAATGAACTTTCACAATAGGATAAATTTCTGAGAACGATGATGATTCAAATAACTTGGTTTGGTGAATTGGATTGATGCTCTTTAATCTGTTTTACATTACTTGTTATCAATTTTGTTAGTTTCTACATTGATATTTAATCGTAGTTTGTGTTTTTGCAATTTTTACTTTGCGCTTGCAAACTGTTCGACAAAAATCCCATTTTACTGTTAGTAGTGAATTGAAGATAGAACCATATTGATAGTGTCTTTAAGTAGACCTAGGTTAATCATGTGCTACAGAATTAGTGTAGTTTAATTATTTTGAAGCGACACGACAAACGCTTATCAACGTCTTTTTATTTTAATGCTTCTGTGTTTACTTAATTACATTAAGTATTGTTGCGCTTAAGACCATAATATAATGTTAATGAACCGGATGCATACGGGGTCGTTACACAACAAGCAAGCCTGCTACCAATGAAGTTTCTATTTCTATGGTTGCTGATAACCAGAGGTTGGAGAACAAATTGACAGAGTTGACATCCCTTATGAGACAACTTGCTATTGGTCAACAACATAATGTGATGGCAGCCAATCAACCAAGGCTGTATGGTATTTGATGTGCCTCTGATCATCCAACAGATGCATGTCCCACTCTACAAGAAAGAGAACAAGCTGCTGAAGTTTCTGCTTACAACCTAGACAGCCATTCAGACCTCAACAACAGTATAATCCTTACTCCAACACTTATAATCCTGGTTGGAGAGATCACCCGAATTTGAGGCATGGTCCTGGTCCACAACCTCCACAGCAGACACAACAACAACAGCCATTCAGACCTCAACAGTAGCAATATCAACCCTCCACCAGTAAATACCAAGCTCCTCCATTTAGACAACAGCCACAGTTCCAGCAGGTGCAGACCAGTTATAGACCTTCTTTGGAGGACTTGATGAAGCAAATGGAAACAACCAACATTCAATTTCAACAAAATGTTAGCCCCACCATCCAAGACCTGCAGACTCAGATTGGATAGTTAGCTACAACTGTCAACCAAATGCAGCAGCAAAGTTTTGGCAACATTCCAGCACAACCAGTTATTAATCCAAAGAATGTAAGTGCTATTACCTTGAGGAGTGACAAGGAGCTTCCAAATGCTGGTGCTAAAGTTGATGATGGTGCCAAAACAGATTCTGCACTAACACATATTCCTCTACTTTTTCCTTTTAGATCCATTTATGCAAAGAAAGTGGAGTTTGATTCTGATCTACTTGAGACTTTTAGGAGGGTGGAAGTCAACATTCCCCTCTTGGATGCCATTAAACAAATTCTAAAATATGAAAATTTCTTAAAGGATTTGTGCACCCACAAGAGGAAGCTGAAGGGAAATGAGTAAGTGAAGATGGGAAGAAATGTATCTACAATTATACAGGGCAAAACTGTTGATGTCATTCCACTATCCACCTTGCCACAGAAGTGCAAGGATCCTGACACTTTCACTATCCCTTGCACCATTGGAGATTGTACTTTTGCAGATGCCATGTGTGACCTTGGCCTCTCCATTAATGTCATGCCCACTGGTGTTGTCATTCACTTAGCCAACAGGAGTGTTGCGCTTCCACTTGAACTTATTGAAGATGTACTGGTGCGAGTTAATAATTTGATTTTTCCTGCAGATTTTTACATAATGGATATGGAGAATGAGTCTTCTAGCCATGGTTCCACATTGATCCTAAGGAGACCATTCTTCATGACAGCCAGGACCAAAATTGATGTGTATGCAGGAACTCTTTCCATGGAGTTTGGTGATGACGTTGTCCAGTTTAACATTTTTGAGGCCATGAGACATCCTGTAGAGGAGCATTTTGTCCTTCTTCTTGATACCATTGATGTTGCAGTAAATAGTGTAGATATTTCTGATTTACTTTCTGATTTTTCTGATTTTGATCTTGGTTCTTGTAATTGTACCTGTGATGATTTTTCTGTTGTGTGTAGTATTTGTGTGGAGATTTCCTCTGCACTTGACTTTGATTGTGTTGCAGATACAGGTTCTGATTCTACTATCTCCCTTCCCTCAGCCAACAACCTTTCCTTGTCTTCCACCATTCAACCACCTTCTTTGGAGCTGAAGTCACTACCTGAGCACCTTAAATATGCATATTTAGATGATGCTCAGCAGCTTCCAGTCATCATATCTAGCAGCCTGTCACTTGAGCTTGAAGAGAAGTTGCTGCATGTTTTGAGAGGCCACAAAAAGGCCATTGGACGGACACTTGCTGACCTTCTTGGAATAAATCCTTCCATCTGCATGCATCGGATACTCTTGGAGGATGATTCTAGGCCGGTGAGGCAGCCACAGAGGAGGCTGAATCCCACTATTCTTGATGTGGTGAAGAAGGAAGTGATGAAGTTACTAGCTACAGGGATTATCTATGCCATTTCATATAGCACTTGGGTTTCACCTGTCCAAGTGGTCCCTAAAAAGTCAGGTATCACTGTTGTGAAAAATCAGGATAATGAGTTGATTCCGACTAGAGCAGCCAATAGTTGGCGAGTTTGCATTGAATACAGGAGACTTAACAGGCAACTCACAAGGACCATTTCCCTCTCCCCTTCATTCACCAGGTTCTGGAGAGGTTGGCAAGTAAATCACATTATTGCTTTCTTGATGGTTTTTCTGGTTACATACAGATTCATATTGCACCAGAGGACCAACGTAAGACCACATTCACCTGTCCATTTGGCACATTTGCCTACACTAGGATGCCCTTTGGCCTATGCAACACACCTGCTACCTTCCAAAGGTGCATGGTGAATATCTTTTCTGATTTATTAGAGAGTTGCATAGAGGTGTTTATAGATTATTTAACTGTTTATGGTTCCTCTTTTGATGCATGTTTGGATAGTCTCTCTAGAGTTCTTAATCGATGTATTGGGACTAACCTTGCTCTTAACTTTGAGAAATGCCATTTTGTGGTACATGAAGGTATAGTTTTAAAGCATTTGGTCTCTAGTAGAGGTATTGAGGTCGATAAAGCTAAGATTGATGTTATTACTTCTTTACCTTACCCTGCTTCTGTGTGGGAAGTGCGTTCTTTTCTAGGACATGCAGGTTTTATAGGAGATTCATCCACGATTTCAGCAAGATTTCACTGCCATTGTCCAAGCTTCTCCAAAAGGATGTAGACTTTATGATTGATCAGCCTTGCAAAGAGGCATTTGAGGAATTAAGAAAAAAGCTTACGACCTTTCCTATCATGTAGCCACCAGATTGGGAACTTCCCTTTGAGTTCATGTGTGATGCCTCTACCTATGCACTTGGGGCTGTGTTGTCATAGAGAGTTGATAGACGATCCCATGTCATTGCTTATGTTTCATGTACTTTAGATGCAGCCCAAGTTAACTACACCACCACAAAGAAGGAGCTTTTAGCTATTGTTTTTGCTTTAGATAAATTCTGATCTTATTTGCTTTGCTCCCATATCACTGTCTTTACTGACCATGCAGCTTTGAAGTACCTGTTGAAGAAGCCTGATGCTAAACCTAGTTGATCAGGTGGAAGCTTCTTCTTCAGGAGTTTGATATTGAGATTAAGGACAGGAGTGGTGCGGAAAACTTGGTTGTTGATCATTTGAGCAAGATTGAGGGACCTGTTGAATCCTTTCCTATTAGGGATAATTTCCCAATTGAGCATTTGATGCACTTGCATTCATTACATATCACCCCTTTGTTTGCTGACATTGTGAATTTCATTGTTGCATCTATTGTCCCACCTCATGCATCTAGGTCTCAAATAAATAAACTTAAGAGTGATGCTAAATTTTATGTGTAGGGTGATCCTTATTTGTGGAGGTTTGGTAGCGATCAAGTGATCCACAGGTGTGTGCCAAATCATGAGATTCAGTCTATTCTTCAGTTTTGTCATGGCACGCCTACTAGTGGCCATTTTGGTCCTCAGCGGATCGCTAGGAGGGTATTGGACTGTGGGTTCTATTGGCCCACTTTGTTTAGAGATGCTCATTACTTTACCACCACTTGTGAGCAGTGTCAAAGAGCAGGAAGAACCATTACATGTAGACATGAGATGCCTCAGCAGCCCATTATTTTTTGTGAGATTTTTTATGTGTGGGGTATTGATTTTATGGGTCCATTTCCTATTTCTCATGGTTTTTTATATATTCTGCTTGCTGTTGATTATGTTTCCAGGGTTGAAGCTAAGGCCACTAGAACTAATTATTCTAAAGTTGTTGTGTATTTTGTGAGATCTAACATTTTTTGTAGGTTTGGTGTGCCTAGAGCCATTATCAGTGACCAGGGGGGCCATTTCTGTAACAAGTCATTGACATCCTTGCTTCAAAAGTGTGGGGTTGTGCGTAGAGTTGCTACAACATATCATCCCCAAACTAATGGGCAAGCAAAGGTTTTTAACAGAGAGATAAAGCAAGTGTTACAAAAAGTAGTGCAACCCAACAGGAAGGATTGGAGCAAGCTACTTGAAGATCCTTTATGGGCTCACAGGACCGCTTATCGAACACCTTTGTCTCCCTACAGGGTGGTTTTCGGTAAGTCATGCCACCTTCCGGTGGAGATTGAACACCGTGCTTATTGGGCGGTGAAGAGTTGTAACATGGCATTTGATGAAGCGGGTATGGAAAAGAAACTTCAATTGCAAGAACTTGACGAGAATCCGCTTAGATGCCTATGAGAACTCCAAGATTTACAAGGAGAAAGTGAAGAGATTTCATGACTCTAGGATTCTTAGGAAGGAGTTCCATATTGGCCAAAAAGTTTTATTGTTTAACTCTTGCCTCAAGCTTATTTCTGGTAAACTTCGATCTAGATGGGATTGACCTTTTTGTTATTACTAATGCTTTCCCCCATGGTGCAGTTGAGATTAAAAATGAAGTTACCGGCAAGGTTTTCAAAGTGAATGGTCACCAACTCAAGTTATTTCATGACAGACCGCTAGTGGAGGAGGAGCTTGTGGCAGACATCTCTTTGGTCTTGCCAATTCTATTTGATGATGTGCCTTGAATGACATTTGGGGAGTTTCCTTTTCCCTTCTTTTATTTGTTGTCTCTTTGCTTACATCTCATTGCATGCTTACATTGAGGGCAATGTGCATTTCAAGTGTAGGGTAAAGGATTACAAAATCTGTTTTCTGTTTACATTTCTGTTTATCTGTTTATTTTTTATTTTATCTATCTGTTTTCTGTTTGTTTTTGTTACTGTTTCTATTATTGTTTTGTTGTATTTGTTTTGTTTTGTTCTGTCTGGTGTTATTCTATTCTTACATTCAGAAAATAAAAATTAGAATTTAGACACTTTTTCATGTATTTCATAGGATTTCTAACTTGTATAATTTGTGAGAAATGTATTAACTTTTGTTGGAATGAAAGGTTTCATGCTTGATGTGAATCATTGTTGCAATTGTTGAAGTGATAAGTAGGCTTGAGAAATAGAATTTAAGATGAATCATGTGTGATATAATTATGCCTTGTGAGTTTTTGGGCCTTTGTGGATGAATCACATTATTTCATTCATGTTCTTTCATGTGTGATTTCACCCTTGTGCTAGATTACTATATGTTTTGTCTTGCCTCTTTTGACATTCCTTGTTTCACATACTTTGATTGAGATGATTTAGGCCTTCTTTATTTTATCCACTAGCCAAATAAACTATCCTTGCATTGATATCCATTGCTACCCTTTTTGAGTCTTTAACCTTTTCTTTCTTGTGTACCTCATTATAAAAAAAAATGAAAAACCAAGTTATCCTAACTTTAGGGAGAAAAGGGGCCTTGGAATTGTTTTAGGAGTGGGTTTCAAACAAGTGTGGGGTATTTTTATTTTGTTTGATTTGAAAAGAAAAGGAAGGAAAGAAAAGAAAGAGTTTACAAAGTAAAAGAAAAATAAAAAAATGCATAAACAAGGAAAAAGAAAAGCAAAGAAAAAGAGAAAGAAAATGCAATAAAAGTTGTTGTGATTCATTTTCATCCTTATAAGTTCTTTATTTCTACCCCTCTTTATACTTGTTGGTTTACTCTCCATTGCCCCTCTTTTCTCTTAGTTTTAGCCTAAATATCCTTTTCTTATACACCCCTTTACCCAAGCCATACATTACAACCCTATAAAGTCCTTTTGATCTTTTAATGCATGTGTATTTCAAGTTGAATGAATTAGAGTCTTGTAAAAATTTGGATGTGCTAGATACATGTGGTGTTTGAGTGTAAACATAAACTCATACACATTAGAAGAGGTTGAGTGTTTCTCTTTGAGAGATTTCTATCACCTTGGTTCATTCTTAATTTTAACTTGACTACTTTTTCACTTTGTACTTTGTGATCATGTGTTCATGGATTGTTTGAAACCTTAATATCATTCTTCCATTTTTCATCTTTCTCACTTTTGTGCATTGTTAGGATCCATTGAAAAATGTGTGTGCCTTGTTCTTACCTTTCTTTTAGTTTGTGGTTTACTTTAGTTTGAATTTTTCTTCTAGTCTTTCTTTTAGTTTTGCCAAGGAGTGCAAAAGTATAAGTGTGGGGTATTTTGATTGAGTAATTTTAATTTAATATTTTTCTATTCTTCTTAACTTATTTGAATTCTCTTGGACTTTTATTTTCCCATTCTAATTCAGTTTTTACCTTAGGCAAACAAGTCTGCTTAATTGTTAATTGTTGCTTATTTTTGGAGTTTTTGCTTACTTGACCTATCTTCCTTGTACAGGAACTAGAGAGCTCTACAGAACTCCAAATGGTGCATATGAGTAGTCCCTGAAAAGATAAGGAAAATATCTACAAGTTTGTCAGAGATAAGCTAAGGCCAATTCTATCATTTTGAGGATCATTTTAGGCTTGGAAGTCAAAACTACTGCACTTGAATTTTGGGCTGTGAAATTGGTGTAATTAGTAATTAGTTAGATTAGTTGGGCTCAATTATGGCCCATCCTTTCCTACTGACTCAGTCACTATATTTTAGTGATTTTAGTTATTTGGATGGACACACTTCATTTTAGCACAAACATATTTTGTAGTGACTTTTAGAAATTTTTAGAATTAAAACTCTTTCTCTTATTTTCTCTCAATTGTTCTTGATTGTTCTTCACTGTTCTTCATTTTCATTTCTGTTCTTCCATTTTCTTGCACTAATTTTGTGGGGCTTTTGTGATGACCCTGTATGCATCTGGTTCATTAACATTATAATATGGTCTTAACACAACAATACTTAACGTAATTAAGTAAACATGGAAACATCAAAATAAAACAAGACGTCATCTTACGTGACATAATACAACTAAAACATTATGTATGGAATTATGATATATATATACCCCGGCATTCGGGTTATGTTCCACAAGATACATCATACAAAGCAATCCATACCGGGCTACAAAACATACAACAAAATTGAGCCAACAGGCTCTCCAAAAAGAACCGCCTTCCAGAATCCACTTCCTCGAACTCGGCCTCGGCCTCTTGTCCAGGATCCTCACTTAATAGCCAAATCGGCCTCTCAATTGAGATCCACTAAACAACCCCTACTCGGGTCTCTTACCTCAGACCTCATCCTCTGATCTTTGGCTATCACCTGCGATAAGATATAATCCCCAACCGGGGTGAGATACCTAGTTCACTTTCACAGTACATGGCATTTATATTGGCATTACAATTAACATAGCCAAACTAGCCTTTTAAGAAAAAATTAAAACATAGTCATCCCGGCTTTCATAAACATCACATGTATATAATCACACCAACATGCCATCCCAACACAGATATACAAGCTCACCAGTGCACATCTCATGCACAAATGTATATCTTGATATACAAGTTCACCAGTGCACATCTCATGCACAAATGTATATCATCCGTGCACATCTCATGCACTCAGACGTATATGAATTGTTGAGAAGCTCATCCCGGATGAGTCTTACACTCTCATATATGGTCCGCTTCCCTGGCTAGAGGACTTCCTTAACCACAATACAAACATCACAGTGCAAATCATTTACATGTATGTTTCAATCAAAAAGCAGTTACACACAATTTAAATACACACACTGCACCATACAATAACCATAACTCCCCGGGAGTATGGTGGAACACAATTGATCGAGGTCGTTCTCAGTCAAATTAATACAATTAAATGCAGTACTAGGAAGCGACTCCTAGGTCATCTCTCAAGGACCAATTGTCTGTGTTAAGGGATTAAACGTGCAAGGGGGGGTTTTAGCAGAATTCAGGAATTATATAAACTAAAACAGAATTACCAATTAATTGCAGTGACTTAAACAAGTCAGGCCTTTGAACAGATTGCGCCTCTAATATCCTTGGTTCACAGAAGATAAACTATCCTAACTTAATCCTTGTTAGTCCAGATTAATCTACTAAGCGAAGATTAACCTAAAACCTCCCTACACGAATTAAGCAAACGCGAACCTTGTGAGAATCAAGCAAAACAGAATCATTAAGCATGAAATTCGAAAATTGCAGAACAGAAACCCAACAAGGAAGAATCAAGCAGAACAGAATTACAAAGCACAGAGAACCTCCATTAAGGGTTTGCAATCTGTCCTAGGGCCCAACCCTAGGATTAGCCTTCCATTAATTCGAAAACTACAACAGAAACAGAATAGCAGAAACGAACATTAAAACGAAACTAGAAGATAAACGAAATTCAATTGCAAAATGAGAATACAGAAACGAAAATAGGAACTGAAATTGAAATGCAAAATGTATTCTGAAAAGGGAAATCCAAAACAAAAGCCAAAACCTTAAGCAGAAACCAGCAGAAAACGAAAACCTAAAACCTTGCAAAGGAACCCTTGCAAAGGAGCTGAACGTGAATAACCTCCCCCCCTAAAATGCATGGGCACAGTTCCCTAAAATACTAAAGTCTGACCTAAAACGAAAATTGGGCTTTTCCTAACAATTCTGGCCCATAAAATTCACTAAAGCAAAATAAAACGAAATCAAAATGCTGATGTGGAAAATAATGCTGACATGGCACTCCAATCTTCAAGTCCATGAATTAATTCCAAGCCCATTTAATTATTAAACTGCCCTGAAAATAAAAATCGGAATAATTAAACTTATAAAATCCAAATTCGTTAAAATCTGAATTATCGGTCCAATTAAATCCAAAATGAGAAACAGTGCGGAATATCAACGACTAAACACAAATCAGGGATTAAAATGAGTACAGAAAGGTGAGAAAATATAGGTGAAAAGTGACTCATCAACAATCAAGGGATACAATCTCCCCAAGAACAGAGAGCTTACCTTCTCTGATTCCAGCACCGGCTACCTCAGCCTCGTGTTTCCGACCACCGATATCTTCTTTATCAAGCCCTACAATAGGCACGAAAGATATCAAGAACGGTTTTCAACCGTTTCAAGAAAAGAACCCAGTTCCTCTCCAGATCTCAACCCTACCCAACCAATCAGTGACTTGTAAACCCCATAAAGATCTATCCGGGCATAACAAAATACCCAAAACCCAGAAAAGTTAACTCTCAAAGTTGAACCTTCATCACAACAACCTCCTAAGCATACTTTTCCAAAGAAATATCACCCAAAACCAACCCTAACTCATATGGGTTATTTTTCCTCTCAATCCCAAACTTAAAGGAAATGGTAAAACTTACGCGTCTTACCTTAAAATGTCAAGAGAGGATTGTAGACAACTTATAAAAGCCTGGATTTACTTACAGTGTCTTCTAAGTCATAAAGGTTGAAACTTTAACTTCCTTTGGAGAAATGATCTCCTCAATTGATGATTCTTTCAAAGAATAAAGGGTGGGAACTAATTTGTATGGTGATTCTCTTTAATCCTTACGTTGGATGTGAAGGTGTTTAGGTTAAGGAATGGTTATCTAGGAAGCTTTTTCTCACTTTAACAATGGAGGAAATATGGAATAAGAGAAAGAAAGTGTTTTAGCAAAGATGGTGGAAATAAGGTTACTACTAAAATATCTCACTTGAGCATATCTTATATAGCCTGTAAGTTAACACGCGTCCTAAAAATAACATGAGAGCCTTCCCGCGACAAAGTAACCAGCAGGGAGTCAACACGTGTCACTCGTGTAAAGTGAACATGTAGGGCCAACACGTGTAAGAAGGCTAAGTCTAATGTACCCTCCTCCTCCAACCTCATCCGACCTAATCCAAGTTCCTACCTTGGTACTTCACAAGTCGAAGGTTCCTCCCAACTGCTTCCGGGATCACTAACCCAGTAACTCTATCAAAAGGGGTTGCGAGCTCTTCCGGTTTCTCTCTACCTGGTAGTTCTTACAAGTCAACCACATACGAGCTCTTCCGAGCTCACCCAAGCTCAACCGAGATCCACCGAGATCATAACTCGGCAACACATCCAAGCTCATCTATGATTACAACTCGATAATACATCCGAGATCACCCGAGCTTATCTGAGATCACAACTCGAACTTCAAAGAAAGGAAGACACAAGCTCTACCAAGATAGTTATCCAGTTGCTCTTTCCTTCCTTGTCTGGGTTCCTTTCTATACATCAGCGTTTTTCCTAAAAGTTCTATGTAAATACACCACTTACGTGTCAATAACCCAGTCTACATGAAAATTAACATATATCACGATCCCGGATTAGTAAAGGTGTTATCTACACCCTTTTATTATCCGAGTTCCAAAATACACCCCCCTCCTAAGGTGACAACTCGGTCATACAAACCTGAACTAAACACAGGGTTATTATAGCTTTCATTGATGATCATCATGGAAGGCTAAACAATCAATCAATCCAAGGATCCAAGCCCAAGAAAGGAGAATTTGAGTTCTGGTTTGGTATTTCAAATTCTGTGTGAATGTTTACTTTCTTCTTCAATCCTCTATTCGATTTTCATGATTATGAATGTGTTTAGGATTGAAAATGGATTAGATTATGGATTAATTTCCTAATTTTGAATTTTAATCACAGATTATTTGGATGATATTTCAATTAGGTTTGAGGTTTCAATTAATTTAGGGGTTAATTTGATTGAACTGCTTCTAATGAAATTGAATGAACTTTCATAACAAAATCATTATCTAAGAAGTATGATAATTTGTATTGCTTGGTTTGGTGAATTGGATTGATGCTTTTTAATCTATTTTAGAATACCTTTTATCAATTCTGTTAGTTTCTATTTTGTTACGTTTTTTTTGCAATTTTTATTCACGCATGCAAACTGTTTCATAAAAATCCCCCTATTATTTACTAGTGAATTAAAGTTGGAACCATATTGATTGTGTCTCTAAGTCGACCTAGGTTAATCTTGTGCTACAGAATTAGTGTACTTTAATTGTTTTGAAGTGATACGACATCGGTTATCAGAGATCGACTTCTCGCAAAAGACATTTTTCATATACACAGACTTAGAGATCAAAACCTTCATCCAAAATACACTTTAGAAGAAGAAAAAAATACAAAATTAAATTGATGAAATATAACTTAATTGTACGTATATCTTAATGTGCAAGAGATACCTGGAATTCAAATAGACATCAATCTACTCACAATAATATCAATTTGTATCTAAATGCTATACTGAGGGTTGTTGTAAAGGTAAATTAATGTAGTCAGTATTCATGATTTGAGGTTGAGTGTTTTCTGGATCATTTCGTATTTGTTGGAATTGCACTATTATGGCTCTTAATTTTAGTGGCAATATTATCATGCACTGAGTTTGATTTTGTTGTTATGTTTGTTCCCTGAGCCCATGTTTCTTGTCCAATGACTGTGACTTCATTCCTTATTTAAGGCTTGTTTAATAATGACTCATAAAATGTATAATTGTGATTTTTATTTACATATTGGAACTTGGAAATTCAAGTGAATAGAGAAATCAGAGATTGGTAATGAATGGACTAAGGTAGGACCGTTTAAATGAGAATATGCATAGATCAAATACATTAATATGATGTAGTTGTTTTTATTTATTTATTTATATCATTCTTGTTACATATAACTCAAACCATGATACATTTTCTAGGCCTTGTATCAATAATTCTTTATGTATTTGACTTTATATTGTCGTGCCATCAAATGTTTATGGCATAATTATTATATTCTTCATCTAAACTTATAAATGATATGGTGTCAGGTGTTGGTTTTGCTAGTGGAATAATAATTAAGCCTTGGAAGACTAGAAGTTTCAAAAGTAACCAAGTTTGAGAGAGTTCAGAGCTGCCCAAGTTTGCATGGTAAATCACAGGGTCATAAATTTCACAAACCGCTAGAGATAATAATTTGTCATATTCTTAGTTTATCTTTTTTTATTCAATTTAGTCATTTATCTTTTTATAATTTTGGGTGCATAATAACTTCTGATATTGTTTGTTTTTGTTTGCTTTTGATTCATATGATAGATAGGGATCTTAAATTGTTATATGATGAATGAATTGAGTAATTAAGTTGACTAGACAAATAAAAATATAATCTAAGACCGTTCTTGGAAAAACCCTGTTATGAGAAGACAAATAACCGCTTCTAAATCATATAATTGAGAGCTAAAGAGTATTAGAGCAGAGTAAATCATATATGTAGTTATAGTATAAAGCGTTTTACACAATCTCTAACAGAACATCATGATGTATGAACAATTAGTTGACTTACACAAAAACTATCTTAAAAATGATACCAACAATGATTTCTGATAAGTTGGTAGTATAAAAGTTTTTATATTTACAGTGCATAGAAATTAAACTCATTCGAGTAACATGTTCAAAGATCTTAACTCTTTTTACCTGCGGCAAAGGAGGGAATTGTGACAATGTACTACGCATGCCAGCCAATGTTCCATGGAAACTTCCATTTGGGAAGCTGTAAGAGGAATTGATACTAGGACTGTAACACCCTGAAATTTTGATAACTGAATATAGATGTTTGATATATCTCTTGTGTTATTTGATTATTTGATTAGTTTAGATTAGTTTAATTGTTGTGTAAATTATCCTTCTGCAATTGCTTAGTGTGGATGTCAAGTTATGTGGAGTTTGTTTGAGCTGCGTTGAATTGTGTAATTTTGAGTTTGACCCGAAACCTATTTTACTAAAATCACCATTTTGGATTGGTTAACTGTTGGATCGCCTTAAAATTGAAAAAGTAGGTTTCAAAGCTACACATGCAAAGGTTTATCGTTGGGATTGTCGAAATAACATCTGAACCACAAGATATTAATTTTTCATAGAAGCAGAAATTTCAATTTTTTGGGTCAGCTCACCCAGGCGAGCCAAAATGCCTTCCAAAATTCTCTTGGATGAGTCAAGGCGATTATAAATTCGTACCAGCAGCAAAAATCACGAAAATGAAGGCCTTCTTCTTCCCAACACCTTCCCCCAACCTCCCACCATCCTTCTCTACCACCCACAACCACCGGTGACCACCACGAGCTATCGTCACTTGCCGTTGGACCACTGCACGGAGAGAAACCCTTTAATCGGAGTGGAAACTTTGAAACTCAACTTGAAGATTCAATAGAGAATGAAGCCTCCAATCCTTCTTTCTTGGTTTCTTTAAGGTAACCGTGGTTTCCTTTGTCTTCTCCTAACTAGTTTATGCTTCTCTTAGTATCTCTTGCATGCTGAGTATCGTTGTGGGAGTTTTACCTCTTCCTTTGAAAACCCTTTGAAAATGAGATTTTGTAAAAGTATCCTTTTTATGAAATAGATTTCATTTTTGTGATCTTTGTTGAGCCCCGATGACATTGGTGTGATCGGAATTTCAAAATAATGTCTTTTGATGTGGACTTCCAAAACACCCTTTTAGCCCCTTTTTAATTTGAGTGGGTATTTGGCCCCAAATGTTAATTTTGACCTTGCCTTTGAAATCTATACTAAATTATCTTCATTTTGGTATACAGAGCCCTGCCTTCAGACAAGCACACGTATTTGAAGGATCACGAAACAACACCGTTAGGTGTAATAAGGAGAACTCCTAGTTAGGTAAGGGGAGTTTATTATTTGGTTATAGTTTTGATACCATAGTTGGGGGCCAGGGAGCCCAACTATGAAGATAACTGCCTGTCCCTGTTGTGTGCTGGTTTTCAAAGAAAAACTACGTTTTTAACTAATAGGATGTGATGTATTTATGATTGATGTGTATTTGTTCGTGTGTGTGCTCGTTTTCAAGAAAAATTGTGTTTTTAACTGATGGGATGCGTTGAATTTGCTTGTTGATGGATAAAACTGTGAATGATGTTATTGTTGTAATGATTGGATTTTTGGGAAAAGTCTTAATTACAGAGGATACTTTGTCCAAAATTTTATAATGTGTCCTCCTATTTGTTTCTTTATTAAATTTTAAGTGGGCATAAATAGTGTGTTTTCTATATTGTAGTCCTCATCTTTAATTTATAATTTTCCTAAAACACCAGTCTCGTGGTAATATGAATTGTGAATGAATGAGATGATGTTGAAATGGGATAATGTGATTGGGTTGATGATGATGTAATGAGATAATATTGATATAGTTGATGATGTTGAATATTGATGTTTATGATTATGATATTGAAATAAAATGATGTTGATATTGTTGATGATATTGAAATTGAGATGTTATTGATGTGGTTGGTGATGTTTAAATGAGATAATGATGATGTGGTTGGCGATGTTCAAATGAGATAATGTTGATGTGGTTGATGATGTTGAAATGAGATGATATGATGTTGAGGTTGATAATGACATTGATGAGAGATAATGTTGATGTGAACAATGTCATTGTGTGATGTGGATATACATGGATACCCATAGGGGGTGCATGACTAGTCACCTTTGCGAGGAAGGATGTGTTCCTACCCAGGTCATGTATTGATGATGCCCATGGTTGTATGTTGTGTATGTACACATGGGATGCAATGACCGATTGGTTACCCTTGCACAGAAGGATGTGTTCTTAGCCAGGTCATGCATTGATGGTGCCCATGTTTCATACTTCATAATTGCATGAATGGAAATAGAATGGTGGCAGTAAGTATCGGGGGTACTAGGGGGCATATCACTCTATTTGGAACTCCCTTGAGACTTAGGGCTGATCACCATGGGGGGAGCGACCTGTGAACGACAGGGTGACGACGAGCTATTGCAACATTTTCCTAGAGAGGCTATTTCCATGAGGATGGTACCACATTGCATTCTGAGAGATGAGTCAGGTGCATGCATCATTCTAAGCATGATTGTTTTGATTTGTGAAATATAGTGGATGACTGGTTTGTTGAGTGTGTATTAAATTGATGGATTATTGAGGATGATTGTGGTTGTCATTATTGATTTCTTTCTAATCATTGTCGTCTGATGTTTGTTGTATATGTATAATAAACTCACCCTTGCATTTGTTGTACCGTGTAGTTTGTACCTATGATGATCACGAACTTTTGTTCGTGTGAGCAAATAAGCAGCATTTCGTGACTTTGGAGGGAGATTCTTTTTGGTTGGATCCGTCAAGCCAACGTGGTGACGTTCGAATTCTTTCTAGGAAAGACTTATGTTTTGTTAATCAACTCTTCCTTAGTTAGTCCCTTGATTCTTTTTGTTGGACATGTAAATTCTGGGGATAAGTGCTTGTAGTTAAAACTAAATTAAGATTGATATGTAAATGATATGTACTAGTTTAATATATGCGTGTATATATGTAGATATATATTCAATTACGCAATTGCGTCATGTGTATGATAATTGTATTATCACGAAAAAATTTACTCTCATTTTCATAATCAAATTAATGGAGTTGTCATTAAAAATTAAGATTTGCACGATTAGAGTTAGTGATATAGTAGCGACGAGGCGGATCGTTACAAGGAACACATGCACCAATTCCATGTCCTATGCGTAATGTAATTGATGAGAAATGAAATTATCTTAGTTTAATGTGTTAAAAAATAGTAAATAGACCTAGAAGATTAAGACCTTCACTTACATCCTTGGATAGGATCCTGTTTATAACACCTTGAAATTTTGATAACTTCAAATATATGTGATGTATTTCTTATATTATTTGATTACTTTATTAATTAGGATTAGTTGAAATGTTATGTGAATTATCCATGTGCAATTCCTTGGTGTAGATATCAAGTTATGTGGAGTTTGTTTGAGTTGTGTTGAAATTGAGTCATTCTGAGTTTGACCCAAAACCTATTTTTAGTAAAATCTGTATTCTGGATTGGTTAACCGTTGGATCACCTTTACATTTTACAGGTAGGCTCATAACCCACATATTAAAAGTTTGACCGTTGGGATTGAGGTAATAATATCTAAAGCACGAGATATTAATTTTTCACATAAGCATAAATTTTAAATTTGGGTCACCTCGCCCAGGCAAATTTTGGAAGGCATTTTGGCTCGCTAGGCGAGTCAAGGCAGTTTTAAAAGCATGCAGCAGCCTCCAAATCACGAAAAACTATGCTTCTTCCCTAAAGCACCACCCAACCCCTCCCCACCCTCCTCCACCAGCCACAGCCACCGGTGACTGCCACGAGCCGTCGTTTCTTTCTGTTGAACCATCGCACGGCGAGTAACACTTTAATCGGAGCGGAATCTTCAAAACTCAACCCAAGGATTCTATAGAGAATGGAGGCTCCAATCCTCCTTTATTGGTTTCTTTAAGGTAACCATGGTTTCCTTGTCTTCTTTTATCTTAGCTAGTTTGAAGTCTCTCTTGATATCTCTTGTGATTCGGGTACCGTTATTGGCTATTTTTATACTTCCTTTGAAAACCCTTTGAAAATGAGATGTTGTAAACGTCTCCTTTTTATGAAGTTGATGTCATTTCTGTGATCTTTGTTGAGTCACGGTCACATTGGTGTGATTGGAATTTCAAAATGATGTCTTTTGATGTGAGCTCCTAAAACACCACTTTAGCCTCTTTTTAGATTTGAGTAGGTATCTGACCCCAAATGTTAATTTTGACCTTGCCTTTGAAATCTATACTAAATTATATTCGATTTGGTATATAGAGCTCTATGTTTGGGCCAAAGCACGTGAACTTGACAGATCCCAAAACGACGTTTCAATAAGCTAACAAAGGGATATAGTTAGGTAAATGGAGTTTATTATTTAGTTATAATTTTGGTACCATAGTTGGGGGCCAGGGAGTCCAACTACGATGATAACTGCTTGTCCCTACTGTGTGCTGGTTTTCAAGAAAAGCTAACTTTTTAATTAATGGGATGCGATGTATTTATGATTGATGTATGCTTGTTCCTATTATGTGCTCATTTTCGAGAAAAACTGTGTTTTTAACTAATGGGATGCGATGAATTTGTTATTAATGGATAAAACTGTGGATGATGTTGTTGTTGTAATTGATTGGATTTTTGGGAAAAGTCTAAATTACAGAGGAGACTCTCCCCAAAATTTTATAATATGTTTTCCTATTTAATTCTTTATTAAATCTTTAAATGGGCATAAGAGTGTGTTTTCTATATTGTAGTCCTCCTCTTTAATTTAGAATTTTCCTAAAATACCAGTCTCGTGGTAATATGGATTGTGGATGAATGAGGTGATATTGATGTCATTGATAATGTTGAAATGAGATGTTATTGATGTGTTGGTGATGATTGAATGAGATAATGATGATGTGTTTGATGATGTATAAATGAGATGAAGTTGATGTTTATGAGGATAATGTTGAAATAAGATGAATTTGATATCGAGATGAGGTGATGTGTATGTACACTAATACCCATGGGGGGGTGCATGATTGGTCATCCTTGTGGGAAGGATTTGTTCCTGGCCATGATCATGCATTGATTATGCCCATGGTTGTCATTATGTGATGTGGATATACATGGATACCCATGGAGGTGTATGACTGGTCATCCTTGCGGGGAAGGATTTGTTCCTAGTCATGGTCAAACATTGATGGTGCAATGGTTGTATGCTGTGTATATACACGTGGGATGCAGTGACCGGTTGGTTATCCTTGCGGGGAAGGATTTGTTCCTAGACACGGTCATTGCATCGGTGAGCCCACGTTGGTGTGTTATGTATGTAACATGGGGGGTGTATGACTGGTCATCCTTGCGGGGAGGGATTTGTTCTTGGCCATGGTCATACATTGATGATGCCTATGTTTCACACTTCATGTGCATGGATGGAAATAGAATGAAGGCACGCACGTACCTATGGGTTTCAGTGGGTTGAAAACCCAGGTACTAAGGGGTCATCAGGTT
>QARZ01041100.1:258528-263528 GCA_013407115.1 Glycine latifolia
TTCTATGCATGATTGTTTGAGTTATGAAATGCATTGGATGATTGGTTCGTTGAGTGTGTATTGGAATCATGGATTTTTGTTAATGATTGTGGTGGGTAATGTTGTTTCCTTCCCAATTGCTGCTATTTGATGCTTGTTGGTTTTATATAATAAACTAACCCTTGCATTTGTTGTACTGTGTGGTTGGTACCTGTGATGGTCGCAAACTTTCATTTGTGTGAGCAATTAAGCAGCAGTAGGTGACCTTGGAGGGAGATCTTCTTTTTGGTGAAGCCGCCAAGCCGACGTGATGATGTTGGAATTCTTTTTGGAAAGAGTTGTGTTTTGTTAATAAACTCTTTCATAGTTAGTTCCTTGATTCTTTTTGTGGACATGTATATTTTGAGGTGTAAATATATGTAAAACTAAATTAAGTTCTAAACATGTGAACGATATGCACAGGTTTATTATATGCATATATGTGTATTCAATTATCGTAATTGTATCGTGTGTACGATGATTATATTATTGCGAAAAACTTACTACCATTTTCATAATCAAATTAATGGAGTTTTCATTCAAATTTGAAATTCACACGGTTAGAGTTAGTGATGTCGTAACGACGAGGCGGGTCATTACACTGTCTACATGAAAGTTCAGTTCTGTGTTCACTGTGGCAAGTTTGATGGACAAAAACTACAAAACATCTCTTTGTTAGGCTGAGTAGTCACAAAACAATAATAATGGAACAAACAAGAAATTTTGTGCTATTGAATTATCCTAAAATATCTCTTAACATTCACTATTCAGTTTTAAATGGTAAATTGAAAGCATAAAAGATGCCACTACTATCATACCTCAACCTGTTGCTGAAGTGATTGCACGTAGTTTAGTATCTCATCAAGCATTATAGCTTTGCCAGTTATCTAAGATAAACCAAAGACATCATCATAGTTTAACAACCTAAGAGAAAATGAGAATGTAGAGACATCATCATAGTTTCTTGAGAAATCATTTTAACACAATCATGATATTTGTAATGACCCGCCTCATCGCTACTATATCATTAACTCTTACCGTACAAAATTTAACTTTTAATTAAAACTTCATTAATTTGATTATGAAAATGATGGTAAATTTTTCGCGATAATACAATTATCATACACATATTACAATTACCTAATTAAACATATATGTACATATATATTAAATCAGTACATGTCATCCACATGTTAGAACTTCCTTTAGTTTTACATGTATATACACATGAAATTACATATCAAACAAAAAGCCAAAGACTAACTAAGAAAGAGTTGATTAATAAAACACAACTCTTTCTCCAAAATGAAATCCAACATCATCACGTTGGCTTGGCAGCTCCAACCAAATTGAAGATCTCCCTCCAAGGTCGCCTACTGCTGCTCATCTGTTCACATGAACAAAAGTTTGCGATCATCACAGGTACCAACCACACAGTACAACAAAAGCAAGGGTGAGTTTATTATATAAAACCAACAAACATCAGCTAGCAGCAATTGGGAAGGAAACAACATTACCCACCACAATCATTAACAAAAATCCATGATTCCAATACACACTCAACAAACCAATCATCCAATGCATTTCACAACTCAAAAAATCATGCATAGGATGATGCATGCACCTAGCTCATCTATCAGCATGCAATATGGTACCATATCCCGAAAATAGCCTCTCACAAGAAAAATGATTCACCGCCTATCAGGGTCACCCTGTCGTGCACTGGCCATTCCCCCTCGGTGATCAGCCAGCGTCGCTAGGGAATTCTAAACCTGATAACCCCTTAGTACCTGCGTTTTCAGCCCACTGAAACCCACAGGTACGCAAGTGCCTTCATTCTATTTCCATCCATGCAATATGAAGTATGAAACATGGGCATCATCAATGCATGACCCGACTAGGAACAAATCCTTCCTCGCAAGGGTAACCTTTCATGCACCCCCCATGTACATACATAACACACCAATGTGGGCTCACCGATGCACTGACCGTGGCTAAGAACAAATCCATCCTGGCAAGGGTAACCAACTGGTCATTGCACCCCACGTGTACATACACAGCCTACATCCATGGGCACCATCAATGTATAACCTGGCTTGGAACAAATCCATCCTCGCAAGGGTAACTCGTCATACACCCCCCATGGGTATTCATGTATATCCATATCACATCATCTCATTATCATCATCATACATATCAAACTCATCTTTTTTCAACATTATCATCATGAACATCAATCTTATCTCATTTTCAACATTATCAGCCACATCAATGTTACCACATTTAAGCATCACAAACCACATAAACATCAACTAATTTCATTCACAATCCATATTACCATGAGACTGGTATTTTAGAAAATTTCTAAATTAAAGAGGAGGACTACAATATAGAAAACACACTCTTATGCCCATTCAAACATTTAATAAATAATTAAATAGGAAAACATATTATAAAATTTTGGGCAAAGTCTTCTCTGTAATTAATAATTTTCCCAAAAATCCAATCAATTACAACAACAACAACATCATTCATAGTTTTATCCATCAATAATAATTTCACCGCATCCCGTTAGTTAAAAACATCGTTTGTCTTGAAAACAGGCACATACAGAGGGACAAATACACATCAATCATAAATACATCGCATCCCGTTAGTTAAAAACTTAGTTTTTCTTGAAAACCAGCACACAGCAGGGACAGGTAGATATCCTCATAGTTGGACTCTCTGGCCCCCAACTATGGTACCAAAACTATAACTAAATAATAAACTCCCCTTACCTAACAAGAAGTTCTCCCTATTGCAGCCTAACGGTGTTGTTTCACAATCCTTAAAATATGCATGTTTGTCCGAACACAGAGTTCTACATACTAAATTGAAGATAATTTAGTATAGATTTCCAAGGTAAGATCAATATTAACATTTGGGGTCAAATACCCACTCGAATAAAAAAGGGGCTAAAAGGGTGTTTTGGGAGTTCACATCAAAAGACATCATTTTGAAATTCCAATCACACCAATGTGATCGAGGTTCAACAAGGATCACAGAACTAACATCAATTTCATAAAAAGGAGACTTTTACAACATCTCATTTTCTAAGGGTTTTTCAAAGCAAGTGTAAAACTCCCAACAACGGTACCCAAAACACAAAAGACACTAAAAGAAGCTTAAACTAACTAGAAGAAGACAAAGGAAACCAAGAACGAATGATTTGGAAGCTCTGTTATCTACCGAAACTTCGAGAAGGGTTTCAAAGATTCCACTCTGATTAAGTGGTTCTTCTCCGTGTCGGGGTCTCGTGGTAAGGAACGGCAACCCGTGGTGGTCACTAGTGGTCTTAGGTGGTGGATGAGGGTGTTGGGAGGCTTAGGTGCTGGTTGAGGGAGGAAGAAGACCCATTTTCGTGATCTTGATGCTGTTGGACGTATTTAACGTTGACTTCACTTGCCCAGGTGAGCAAAAATTCTTGCAAAATTCGCTTGGGCGAGCTGACCAAATTTTAAAATTTTGCTTTTGTGAATAAATTAATTTCTGATGCTCCAGACATTATTTTAATAATCCCAACGGTCAAAAGTTACATATATTAGTTAGAAACCTATATTTAAAATATGAAGGCGATCCAACAGTTAACCAATCCAAAAGTTACTAAAATAGGTGTTTGGGTCAAACTCAGAATCACACACTTCAACGCAGCTCAAACAAACTCCACATAACTTGATGTCTACACCAAGAAATAGCACAAGGATAATTTACACAACAATCATTCAACTAATCCAAACTTGATGTCTACAAATATATAATTTTGTAACTATTTGTTTTAAAAATGGATTTGAAACTATGAAAAAACCTATGCTCCATTAGCAAAGTTGGAAGCCATTAGATTGCTACTTGTAACACCCTGAAATTTTGATAACTGAAAATATATGGTTGATGTGTTTCTTGTATTATTTAATTACTTTATTCATTTGGATTGGTTGAAATGTTGTGTGAATTATCCTTGTGCAACTACTTGGTGTGTATGTTAGGTTATGTGAAGTTTGTTTGGTCTATGTTTGAATTATTTGTGTAAAATGTTAATTAGAGATAAAAAGAAAAATTACAAAAAATGCTTGAAGAAGAATGACCATATTACCCTTTCCTTGATATGAGAATTACCATTCTACCCTTGAAGTGGATATTACCAAAATACCCTTGAGAAAAATTACAATAATACCCTTAGATATTTTGCCTTAGATGTTTTTGTAGAAACTTGAAGAATAAATTACAGAAATACCATGGAGATGGAAAATTACCAAATTACCCTTAGTAGCAAATACACATCACAAGAAGGATAGGATAGGAAACTAATGGATCCAAGTGGCAAGTTTAGAAGTGTTTAGAATAGATTTAGTCATGATTATTTAACTTAAGATAAGAAACAAAATTTTAGTAACATAAAGAGATCTAGCCATGTGGAATATGGGATAAAGGCTTAAGACTTTGGATGAATGACACCTTAGTAGCCATCACCTTAATTGGAAAGCACATGAAGTACAAGTGGTATAAACGCTCAACATAGGTACAACCACTTGCATGTGTATGTGAATTTTTAAGTAAAAACCAAAAAATTAGAAGAAGACAAGGAGACAAGCTTATCCTTGAAGAATCTTTCAAATATCATAAGGAAATGATTACCTAGTTAGCATGTGATTAGTAAAGTAGCATCTTAAGGAGACAAGTGGAAAACAAATGAAAGGTGTAGATCTAGTCTTGGAGAAAAAGTAGCATGTGTGTGTATGCGTGTATGTGAGACAATTGGTGAAGCCAAGGTATTATGTGAAGAAAGCAAACCAAAATCAAGCTTCTTGAACAAGCCTTTTTAAGGAAGCTATCAATGTGGGATTTTTTTATACCAAAAATCAATAGAATGGAAGTATGGCCGTGAATGTGAAGTGTGTGCAAGAGCCAATTCCTTATGTGAGGAAAATAAACAAAACTAAGCA
>QARZ01041100.1:266028-274716 GCA_013407115.1 Glycine latifolia
GGAAACTACGGCCAAGCATAGGATACGGAGGCCTTTTAAGCAAAGTACCAAAGGTGCGCTCCGCCCGGTGACTAAGAAATTGGTTTGCGCTTTGAAGTGATGAGTCCCCGGCAGAGGAAAGGGCTGTAGGTGATGGCGCGTTCTGCTTCTTATCTAGAGAGGGGCGCTGAAATCGTTCCTATTGGGTCGTGCGTGGCAGCTGGTATAGATGGGGCCTCTGTAAGTTGATTGCTGCCCGGAATTCGTGATCCTGGGTTGAGGAGCACTCGCGTTTAAGACTCCTGTTTAGTATTCGCTATCATTGTTGTTTATTCTTAAATGTCCAAAGAAGCTTCATGGTCTGGGGCCGGGTGGGGCTCCGGGACATTACTACCACGGCGACTATCGACCCGAGCCCAAAGAAGGAAAAGAACGGACTAAAGCGAGGAGTTCATTGGCCAAGTGGATGAGATCGGTCGAGTGGTCTCCGTTGGAGATGGGATTGCACGTGTTTATGGATTGAACGAGATTCAAGCTGGGGAAATGGTTGAATTTGCCAGGGCATTCCACCGATTCCACTTAGGGAGAAAGCCTTTCCCGTATCTATACCTGATCTGCTAATTTCTATCCTTCGAAAACGAGCCATCGAAGTATCTAACTGCGCATTATAGCGAATCTGTCTGAGCCATCTCTTTTGAAGGTATGACACAAGATCCTTTATTAAGGAAAGAGATAAGTGATTTCATCAGAATGAACGGGCAATTTAGGTTAGGGTTGGTTGAGAATTGCTCGGGAATTCATAGTTACTTTGCGGGGGCTACTCTTCTTTTTTGTCAATCGAGCCGCTTTCCCTCATTCCACTCGTCCAGCCTCTTCGCGAACTTGTACAATCGATGCCACAAAGATAGTCAACTCTATTATCGAAGACAATCCGTTTGCCTGTCTTGGTTGATTTCGCATATCTCTTTCTTGTTATTGGGCAAGCTGCTCTTGCTCAGAAAAAACCCATGTACAGCGAAGGAGACCCGCTTGCCCACTTCTCCTTCCCCGCCCCATTTCTGGAGCGGGCCTCGCTGTCGTCCTACTTCCTTGTAGGGGGCGTAGTCATTGTTCTTAGTTCTCTGTAAGTTGATTGCTGCCCGGAATTCGTGATCCTGGCCGGGCCGACCCTCCTTTATTCTAGTCCAGTTGGAGAGGGAAAAGTCCCATCCGTTCCAGAAGTCGCAGAGAAATGGAAGGCTTAAATACCAAAAACTACGGAGGCATGATCTAAAGAAAAAAAACGATGAATCTATCTTCATTCTAGTGTAATAGTTTCCTCAAAAAGGAACAACTGGACCAGGATCTAAAAAGCCAAGGTCGCGGGTGGCCAAGAGGGCCCACTTGGAGACTTGGGATCTCAGCTTAGTAACAGATGCCTTCTCCGACATGTCTGGGCCCTTCCCCAAAAGGCCCCACCGTCGGGGCATAAGCGCCCTCTTGCTACCCATATGCGAGGCGCCGTCTTAGCCTTCCCTGACCAGGATCGCTCCCACACCTGTAGCGTTCGTGATCGGCCTACTCAGCTAGGCTTTGAAGCAGTTGGCCTGTAAGCCAGTCTGATTGCCTTTTCACTTTCCTCCTCTTTTTCTTTTTAGTTCATTCATTATTACCGAATATGCCAGCGAGCGGAATAGCTATTCTAAGATGAGATGAAGCTTTTTTGCCTTTTGTCATCTTTTACTTTTGGCTCCCTAGGCGAGGCTTTTGAAGTCCCAGGAATAACATAGCTAATCTGTCTGACGCCTCTTGAGTCTCCTTCTTGTCCCTCTCCTAGAGTCTGAAGTGAGTTCTCCGAGGCTTGTAAGAGCTACCGGGTAGAGAAACCGGAAGAGCTCGCAACCCCTTTTGATAGAGTTACCGAGTTAGTGATCCCGGAAGTTGTTGGGAGGAATCTTGGACTTGTGAAGTACCAAGGTAGGAACTCGGATGAGGTTGGAGTAGGTTGATTGAGGTTGGAATAGGTCGGATGAGGTCGGAGGAGGAGGGAACATTGAACGTACTTTAGTACCAAGGATAGGTTCTTATGCAATCGATTACATAAGTATTTGTAAGTGATTAAAACAGTCAGTACTTGCTGTTTAACTCGGACTTAGTCTTTTTACATGTGTCGACCCTCCATTTTCACTTTATACAAGTGACACGTGTTGACTCCCTGTTGGTTGTTTTGACGCAGGAAGACTCTCATATTATTTTATGACGCGTGTTAATTTACAGGATATTTAAGATGTGCACAAGTGAGATATTTCAGTAGTAACATCATTTCCAACGTCTTTATTAAAACACTTTCTCTCTCTTATTCCATATTTTCCTCCATTATTAAAGTGAGAAAAAGCTTCCTAGATAACCATTCCCTA
Source organism: Glycine latifolia (assembly GCA_013407115.1). Lineage (NCBI taxonomy): Eukaryota > Viridiplantae > Streptophyta > Magnoliopsida > Fabales > Fabaceae > Glycine > Glycine latifolia. The sequence goes on from QARZ01041100.1 coordinate 268,404, forward strand.
ACCTAAACACCTTCACATCCAACGTAAGGATTGAAGAGAATCACGATACAAATTAGTTCCCACCCTTTATTCTTTGAAAGAATCATCAGGCGAAGAGATCATTTCTCAAAAGGAAAGTTTAAGAGATAGAAGGCACGTTAAGGACATCTAAGCTTGGAGAAGCTGTCCTCTAGCCTTCTTGGTTGTTTTTAAGGTAAGATATGTAAGTTTCACTGTATCTTTTGAGTTTAGTTATAAGAGGAAAAATTACCCATATGAGTTAGGGTTGGTTTTGTTAGAATCAAGAAACTAAAGCAAAAGATTCAAGGATGATGAAAGCAATTATGTTTTGATATTTTACATGCCCACTCAAATATGATGGCATTTGTAATTTTGGTTAAAGCTTGGTTCATGGGTTAAATCCTTATATTCCTCTGAAGCTTTTAAGTAATTCATTCATTCATACATTCATGTAATAGGTTTTAATCATATGAGTATATGCAAAAGAATAGGATTTCATAAAAGCATTTAGATAAGTATAAAATAAATTTTCACTGCTTTAATTGATTAAATGAGCATAATAATCGATTACAAGCTTGTTTGAGTTTCTAGAAAATGATTTGAGAACATTTTAATCGATTACCATTTTCTTGTAATCGATTAAATAAGCTAGACACAGATTTGGGAACTCACTGGAATAATCGATTATATGGGTAAATAATCGATTACATAAGCAATCTGCATAATGCATCATAGCCTGTTTAACTGGTATAATCGATTACCAGATGACTGTAATCGATTAAACCTGCATTGTCTATTTTCAGTCATGTTCTGGCTTAATCGATTATATTGGTAAATAATCGATTATTTTGTTCGTTCAAGATTTCCAAATTTGTGATGAACAGATTAATCGATTATATGACGAGATAATCGATTACTGAAGTTAAAATAATCGATTATTATAACGAAATAATCGATTACAATTTGTTAAATCTATTTTTTTATAAATAGAAAAGCTGTGTCTTTGAAAAATAAGAGATCAGAAAGAGAGTACTCGTATATACTGAGTGTTTTACATTCTCTAAGAGTTCTAAAAGTGTTGAAAGTTAGAAATTAGAGAATGATTCAAAAGTGTTAAAGTCTACATGTGTGCTTAGTCATTATACTCATTGTGGTTGAACATTCATGCAAGCTAGTGATAAAAGAAGTTTCAAGAAAGCATGATAGACATCATCTTAGGTTGATTAATTCGTTCATATCATTTTAGTTGAAGAGGAACATGAGGTGATACCTTTCTTGAACCTTAAGCTTTTGTATTTGTTATTGTTTGTTATGTAAACTTTGTTGATTTTCCATATAACATTTGGGGTTCGTTAAAGCAAGTCTAGAAAGGGTTTTCTAGGGGAAGAACAGAGAGGGGATCTTTGGTTCTTGGTCTGTTTAAAAATCTAGGGAGTAGATTTTGATTTTTGGCTAGGGTAGGTAAAAGAGACTTTGTTGTTTGCTTGTAAAGAACAAAAGTTTTGTTATAGTGGAACTCTAACCTTGTTTGGGTTGGAAGTGAAACTGGATGTAGCCTCTGGGATTGAGAGGTGAACCAGTATAAATTTCTTGTGCATTTAAGTTTTAGTTCACGTTTCATTGAATTCTTGTAGTATTCAATTTGCTTATCATTTTGCGCAAGAGTTAATTGATTGGTGGAGAAGGTTGTTTTCTAAATTGGCTTGGTTTAAGATACGATCCATATAAATTCTTGCGCTGATACTTTGTTTTGAAAGAAATTTTAAAAAGGAGGTAAAAACCAATTCACTCCCCCTCTTGGTTTATTTGATTAGGTATTCATTATATTTTCAGGTTTTGGGTGGTGTTTCTTTGGAAAAATATGCTTAGGAGATTGTTGTGATGAAGGTTCAACCTTGAAAGCTAACTTTTCTTGGTTTTCGGTATTTTGTTATGCCCAGATATTTTTGGGGTTTACAGGTCAACGTTGGAGGCATATGTATGAAATCTGGAAAAGAACGGGTTCTTTTCATGAAACGGTTGAAAACCATTCTTGATATCTTTCTTGCCTGCTGTAGGGCGTGATAAAGAAGATATCGGTGGTTGTGAACACGAGGTTGGAAAGGACAGTGCTGGAATCAGAGAAGGTAACCTCTCTGTTCTTGGGGAGATTGTATCCCTTGATTGTGTTCCACCATACTCCTAGGGAGTTATGGTTATTGTATGATGCAGTGTGTTTATTTAAATTGTGTGTTACTGCTTTTAGATTGAATTATACATGTAAATGATTTGCACTGTGATGTTTGTATTATGGTTAAGGAAGCCCTCTGGTCAGGGAAGCGGACCATATATGAGAGTGTAAGACTCATCCGGGATGAGCTTCTCGACAATTCATATACGTCCGAGTGCATGAGATGTGCACAGGTGATATACATTTGTGCATGAGATGTGCACTGGTGAACTTGTATATCTGTGCTGGAATGGCATGTGGGTATGATTATATACATGTGATGTTTATGAAAGCCGGAATGGCTATGTTTTTATTTTCTTAAAAGTCTGAGATGGTTATACTGCTGTTTTTATTAAAATGCCGGGTTGGCCATATTAATTGTAATGCCAATATAAATGCCATATTAATTGTAATCTCCAAGAACCCTGAGTTTACTTAGATTGTATCTCACCCCGGTAGGGGATTATATTTTATTGCAGGTGATAGCCAAAGAGAGGAGGACGAAGCCCGGGGTAAGAGACCCGAGTAGGGGTTGTTCAGTGGATCTCAATTGAGAGGCCAGGTTGGCCACTAATTAAGGATCCCGGACAAGAGGTCAAGGCCGGGTTCAAAGGAGAGGAAATTGGAAAGCGATTTTGAGCGAGCCTGTTGGCTCAATTTTGTTGTACATTTTGTAACCTGGTATGGGTTGTACTATGATGTATCTTGTGGAACAGAACCCGGGTGTCGGGATGTATATAAAATTCCATACATAATGTTTTAGTTGTAGTGTATGACGTAAGATGACGTCTTGTATTATTTTAATGCTTCCATGTTTACCTAATTACGTTAAGTATTGCTGCGCTTAAGACCATATTATAATGTTAATGAACCAGATGCATACAGGGTCGTTACACTAACTAAAAGTTTTACTATAAATATCTCCTTGATTCACCAAAAAAAATCTGCATGGGAAGTGCTAGCTTCCTCTAAACCTCACGTTCACTTTCTCTTTTCCTTTTCTTTCTTCACTTTTGCTTTCATTTTATCTTCTCTTTTTCTCACTCAAACTACAGCCCTTTCACCAATTTACCTATCATTTCTTCATCCAAAATCTACTATTAGAAGAGAGCAACTTTACTTCTCAAGCTCTTGAAGCATTCCAACCAAATATTTTGGTAAGTTAAAACTCGAATGGCTTTGAACTGAAAGTCAAATTAGGCTTATGATATAGGGAATTAAAGATCTAGATGTGAACTTTAAGATATTAAAAATTCATCCAAATCTAGATTGTGTACTACTTGCAGTCGCGAAAATAATAAGGGATGTTAGTGTACCATTTTGAGCATGTAACCAGATTTGGAATTTTGTTTTTAAAATACTATATCTAGAGTTTTAGAACTCCAGTTGAGGCATGTGATAACTAATTAGAAAGCTTATGAAGTCTAGTTTAACATACTAAAAGATGAGAATTTAATGACTTTTAGATTAGCACATATTATAGGAAGAACCGAATCATATATGGTGAGAAATCTATACTAAATCATGTTCAATTTGGTATGTATAGAGCTTTGCGTTTGAACCAAAGTACGTGAATTTGAGAGATCTCAAAACGACACTACAAGGAGTTAACAGAGGGATATAGATAGGTGAGGGGAGTTTATTATTCATTTATAGCTTTTGATACCATAGTTGAGGTCAGGGAATATTAGACTCTTGGCAAGCGTACTAATTGTCATTGCAGGTTACATAATTTATAAAAGATCACCTCCATAGGGACTTGAGTTACTCAGTTACTCCAAATAAAATTTAACAGTTTAATAGTTATGTACAACGAGTATGAGCAAAATTTCATGTGTTTTCGGAAATAACAGAATATTAAGAAATTATGAAAACTAGTAAAATTGAATTTAATTAATTTATGAGAACGTAGGATTGGGTTTCATCATTCATACCCTTAGCATCCAATTAACATTTAAACACATATGAATCATTTTCTAACATTACTGATGCACACATTAATTCACCTCGAATCGATCCCTCGCATTCGAGAATCCTAAGGATATTTACCGAATATCGATCCCTCGCATATGAAGTAAATAACCCAGCATTACAATCATAATCGTGTGCTATTTGCAATCTAAACAATATGCTCTATTCCTAGCAATGTAACATAAAGAGTAAAATCATTAAGTTCAAATCCTAAGGGCACTTTCCAGTCAAGCTTAGAATCCAATTTCATGAAACTAGTGATCAAGTAGAATTAAGCATTAAGAACAGAATGAAATCACCAGAATGAGTAGAAAATATTCATGCATATATAAAATATTAAAGAGATACATAAGGGTACAAAGATTACATCCAATCCTTAGGAGAAACTAACTGATCATGGTGCAGAGCATGAGATCAACAGAAGACATGACAAAGGTAGCGATCCTCAGTATGTTCCTGTAGAGTTTCCACTTTTTTTCTCTCTTCTCCCACCTCTCTCTAAGCCTTTTGGCCTGTTCCTTATGTTTTTTCACCAAAAACCATGCTTCCATCTTCACTTTGCATGCCTATATATAGGAAATGGTGACCAGCTTATGTCCATTCTCCCAGGCGACCAATTTTGCCTGTTTTTACTCGCCTGGGCGAGTTAATACATAATTCTGGAAATAACCATTCACCCAGGCAAGCTAAATACACATGAATCACTCGCCCAGGCGAGTTAAAGTCTTAATGCTGAAGAAAGGTGTTAGACTGGGTAACCTGGGCGAGTTCTGGGTGAATTTGTTTCAGGAAATGTCCTTTTTGCCCCTTTTTGCCATTTTGTGCTTGTTTTGGTTACTTGGATGCTCCGGATACCATTGAACTTTATTAAATCTCCAGATTTGAGTGGATGAATCTTCCAAAATGTGAATAACACCCTATATAATTACAAAATATAGAACAACTAGGTCTAGGGTAATTTAATCAAAGAAATTTAATAAAATCAAAAGATAAGTGCCTAGCATTATAACCCTATTTTTACTAAAATATGGCACTTATCAGGGAACCCAATTATGGAGTTGTATGCCTGCCCTTGTTGTGTGCTAGTTTTTCATAAAAATTATGTTTTGAACTAATGGGATGTGATATATTTATTATTGATGTATGGTTGTTCTTGTTGTGTGCTCATTATCAAGAAAATCTGTGTTTTTAACTAATGAGATGCGATGAATTTGTTATTGATGGATAAAACTGTGAATGATGTTGTTATTGTAATGATTGGATTTTTTGAAAAAGTCTTAATTACAGAAGAGACTATGCCCAAAATTTTATAATATGTTCTCTTATTTAATTCTTTATTAAATTTTAAATGGGCATAAGAGTTTGTTTTCTATATTGTGGTCCTTCTCTTTAATTTAGAACTTTCCTAAAATATCAGTCTTGTGATATTATGGATTGTGAATGTAAGAGATTTGGGTTGTTTGAAGACCCGAGGAATGTGAATCTCAGGCATGTGTTATATGTATATAAGTGGAATGTGATTGCTTGTGATGTTAATAATATTGAAATGAGATGATATTGATGTTTATAATGATGATGTTGAAATGAAATGATGTTGATGTTGTTCATGATATTGAAATGAAGTGATGTTGATGTTGTTGATGATATTGAGATTGAGATGATATTGATGTTGATAATGACATAGAAGAGAGATGATGTTGATGTTGATGATGTCATTGTGATGGATGTATGTTGTGTATGTACATGGGGCGTGCAGTGACCTATTGGATATCCCTGCGGGGAAGAGTTTATGAATTTTAAGCATTCCTGAGGAGAGAAAGGGACTGCTTAGTGTAACGACCTAATTTTCTACTTCATTTTTATTAATTTTTATTTATTATTTAAAGATAAGTTTCTAAGAAGCATATATTAGTAAAAATTCTAAAACATAAAACGTACAAATATGGACTTAATATATTATACATAGCCATTGTCTCTGATACAAAAGTCTATATCATACAGGTACAATAATTTTGATACTCCAGCCTAGTACATAGCTTCTTTATTTATCATCATTACTTCAAAGCATCACGGTACCTGACCATCATTGCCATCTAAGAAAAACATGAAACAAATCTTTGTGAGAAATAAAAT
>QARZ01041100.1:284716-354491 GCA_013407115.1 Glycine latifolia
TAGATTCTATTTATCATTTTTCCATATTTTTCTGCCACCTCAATCTTTCTGAATAACATTTCGAAGTTACTATCGTATAAAATTCCTAGAAATTTTATTTTGAGGTTTTTTTTGTCACAAAAATATTTTGATACTTAGTCAGCTAAGTGTATTTTATAATTTCATCTGGTTTCTACAAAATTTCTAAAGATATTTGGGCATTTCTGACCTAAGGGCATTTTGGTAATTTTACCATTCATCTTAGGGGTATTTTTGTCATTTCCAAAATGTCCAAGGGTATTTTTGTAATTTCCACGTTAACCTCACACTTCCACAATTCAATTATAATTACAAATTCTAAATATAATTTTGAGGATGTTACACTTAGCATTTCGGTCTCTATCCACAATCAGTGCATTGTTGGACCCATGTTTGTATGCTATGTAAGTACATGGGGCTGCTTGACTTATTGGATATCCCTAATGGGAAGAGTTTATGAATTTTAATCATCCCTAGAGAGGAAAAAGTATTGCTTAGAATTTTGGTCTCTATCCACGATCAGTGAATTGATGAGCTCATGTTTCATACTTCATAGTTGCATGAAAATAGAATGAAGGCAATGTGTACTTGTGATTTTTATGAGGATAAAAATGCGGGTACTACGGGGCATATCACTCAGTTTGGAATTCCCTTGAGACTCTGGCATATTGTTTTTCAGTAAAAACTAAACTATGTTCTCACATGTGAATGACATATAATGGTTCAGTTTATATATATGTATATTTATGTATTTGTGCGTTGTCTGGTGAGTGTCGTATCACGAAAAATTTAATCTCATTTTCATAATCAAATTAATGGAGTTTTCATTAAAAATTGAAATTTTCATGTTTAGAGTAGTGACATTGTAGCGACGAGGTGGGTCATTACACTGCTTGCATTTACATGTTTAATGGATTTCAAATTATGCCAAATGGATGTAAATAGTGCCTTCCTTAATGGTTATATTGAGGAGGAAATCTATGTTGATCAACCTTCTAGTTTTTTTGATTTTAAACATCCAAATAATGTTTTTACTAAAGAAAGCTCTCTATGTCTTAAAGCAAGCTCCTAGGTGGTAGTATGAAAGATTGAACAACTTTTTACTTAGCCAATCATTCATAAGAGGACAAGTGGATAAAACATTGTTTATCAAGAAATATGCCAATGACATATTATTGTTGATGATATTGTTTTTGGTTCAACTAACAATTCCTTGTGCAAGGAATTCTCAATCTCAATGCAGAATGAATTTGAAATGTCAATGTTAGTATGTAGGTGTCCTAGAGACAATCTGATTTATCAGTTGAACACCTTGTACTATTTATTATTTCATGATTAATAAGAGCAAACTTTATCTTTATCATATTTATGTCTCACCTATATTTATAACAGTATGTGTTTAAAGATAAAGGCCCTATGAATAGAACAAGTGTACACTCGAGGATCTATGATAGGGATCATGATCATGAGGATTCGAGGACATTACATGTCTATTGCCTAAAGCTTGTTCCTAGTCTTGAATCATCAAGAAAGGGCATTGATGATCTCAATAAGACTAGTACAACATCTTCTACTTGTATAGAGATACAAGGTAGGGACCTCATGGAATGCAAGCATAGTGATGCCTTAGTTGATGTCGTGGATGGATTTGTTGGGAACAGATGGCACTGAACTGACCCACCGAGAGACTCCATAAGGATTATTTAAAATATCATTGGATTTGTAAAGTCTCTCATCGTTTGGTAATGTGAATCATCCTAGACTTGAGGATGTCATCGAATACTGTGTCCTAGGGTTATACTTTGACTGTACGACTCTATCCGCCTAAAAACGGGGAGAATAGTGTACTCTTGGGTATAACCTGAATACATGAGTATAGATGGACATGCCAAAAGGATTCACAATCCCTTATGAAGGATTAGTCTTTCACCAGACCGGTAAGGCTTGGATGACTTCTAGTTGAATCGGGAATCTATGTATAGTAAGAGATCATGAGGAGTCGTGATCTGTCTTAGAGTCAATAGAAGAAGATTCCTAGTTCCTGTTAAAAACTATATTCAGTCAATAAAGAGAGATGATACTTTATCCTCGCTCTCGACTAAATGTGAATGATGATGTGAGGGATGATGGAGACATGGTATCCAAATTAGAAAGGTAGATCACTTGATCAACTCAATTAGTTCTGGGGCCGCAGAACATTGCTAGAGTCTTATGTGGTCATTAAATGAATTGGGCCCGTTAAAAGAGTTTAATTGGTACAAGTTTATTTATGTCAGTGCACTTGTTAGAAGCTGGATTTTAATGGCTCAAGTTCATTTTAATTCCAATTAAATTCAGCACTTGTTAGAAGCAAAAGTAGAAACAATAAAAAAAGGCTTTTTAGTGCAATAGTGTAAAGAGGTGTAGGTGCACTTGTGTGTAATTTGTTTAGCAACTTAGTAAATTAGTTAGCTGCACTTAGAAGCTAAAATACTGCACTATTTCACAAATTTGGGACAGCCAAGGGTCACTTAGGGAAGCGTGCACCACAAGCTTCATTAAGCTTGCCTTAGGTTCCTTTAGTGTACACTACAAGCTTCTTTTCAATTTTCATTTCCCTTGCATTTATCTTGTAATTTCGTGGGCTATATGTGGCTGCCCAAAACTAATTGTAAAAAAACTTTTGTTTATTAATACAAATCTGATATTTGTGTGAAAGTTTCTCTCTTCTTCTTGTGCAATAACTTCTTGAGTCTTATCAATGGCTTCTCAATGCTATTGTGGTGATTCTTCCTAGACTTATTGGAGAGCTTCTCCATGGTGTCTTCCATCTTCATCTCTAACCTTTCTTCCATCTTCCATTGCTGCTATTAAAGCTTCCAAACAGCCACATGTTTCATGTGAAATGCTGGACAACTTGTGTGTTATTGAAGTTTGCTTGAAGATTGAGTTTTATTGCAAGGTAGATTTGAGAAAACTAATGGCTAATGGTACAGCCATACATCATGTTCATTCCTCTTTGGAAGACATGACCACTAGACTGGAGAATATAGAGATTAGAATGAGTCTTAGAGACTTTGATAATCTTTAGCTTGGTGGTTGTCTTGTTTAGCTTTTGGTTGTGTTGTTTTTATGTTCTCCTTTTCAGTAATGATCTTTAATGTTCAACCTTTACATTTTGCACCTTCAATCATTAATAAAATTTTCTTTTATGTTGTTTAAATCTTCCTTTGCTTATTTCACTATTATTGAAATATTTTGTCTTTGATAGGCCAAAATGGGGAGAAAAATGAACATATAAAATGAACATATGAAGGGTGCTGGGTGAACAAAAGAATATAAGGGGAGAAAAATAATAAACTTTTGCTCTGATTTAACTAAACATAAGCGATGATCTTAATCTAACATTATATGAAATTACATAAGGGGGAGCAATACAATATGGTATGATGTTTAGAGTTTATGCAAAGAATACTTAACACCTGGTCTTAGGTAGAAGTTGATTCTCTTTTAGGTTTCAAGCAAAAACTCCTGTAAACTCTCTCCTAAAAAGATCACTAAGGATCAAGATGTTTAATTGAAGTTTGGCATGATCAAAGACAAAAAAGGGGGCGATTGTTAGAGTCAGGGTGAGCTCAAGAGGATCAAAAAGCTGAGTCTCTTAGGCAATAAATTATTTAGGCTTTTTACATGTCAATTCAATTGAATGGTAGTTGTAATTTTTGTATGTCTAAGATGATACTTCCTATGATCCATTGCATAAAGCTCATTCATGTTTTTGCCTTCATGTTTTCATAAAAGCATAAGTCTTGTGAAAAAGCTTTTCTGAAACATATAGTTTTCATGATTGCATAGAAAGCCAAGTGTTCGATATTTAAGTTTTTGGAAAAACAATTTCTCACTGGTATAATCGATTACCAGCAAATGGTAATCTATTACTTAAGCTTTAAAAAACACTTTAATTGATTATAAGAGTATGGTAATCGATTACATTGCTCATAAATCTTTGGCAGAAAGTTCAAGACACTTAAATCGATTAAATGAGTAATTAATCGATTACATAAGTGAATTTAATCGATTACATTAGTGAACTAATCGATTACTGACAGTTACAAATAGTTTTCTATAAATAGTTGTTGGGTGTTTTGAAAAGACACAACAAATTATCAAAGTATTTTCATAAGCTTTCTGAAGTAAGAAAAGATACAAGGTGCTATTCTGAGTTAGTTCCACAAATCCTCAAGCTTCAAGATTTCTAAAGAAGATTTCTTTTTGGGCAAAGTTCAAAAGAAGATTTTGGAAAAGAAAGTTCTGAAGTAGTTTTTTTCTCACCATTGATTCAAGTCTGGTAAACTTTTGCATACATCAGTAGTGGATCATCAGGTGGTTTCTTTCCATACAACTTGCTTGTAAATTCGTTTTGAATTTCTTTTTGTGTGTAACTATAACAATAGTTTTTCTTAAGGCTTTTCTAGAATAGGTGTTTCTAGAGGTAAGAGTAGAGATAGGTTTTCTCTATGTCTTGATCACAGAGAATCTATGTGAGTTAGATATCTAGTTCTTGATCTAGGTGTGATTAACAATGGTTGTAAAGAGCTTGTAATAAACAGATTGTTATTAGTGGAACTCTAACTTGTTGGTTAGAAGAATTAGATGTAGCTTCTCTAGGTTGAGATGTGAACCAATATAAATCTTTGTATTGACTACTTAATCTTTATCTTTTCTTGTGGTTATAACTTGTCATTTGTTCGTACATCAATTCACAACCAACAGAAAAAAATTTTGATTGCATTCTTTGAGAATTGGTGTTTGATTGGTTGAAAGCTTTCTTGGACTATTTTGTGATACAATCTTTTTAACTCTGATTATTTAAGAATTTTTTAATTGACCAAGATCAACCGATTCACCCCCCCTCTTGGTTCTTATGTGTCGTTCACACTGTTTTCAACAACAAGTATTAAAGATAAACAAAACTGGTTCTATCCAACTAAGAGTTCATGCTCACTATTTTTGTAATACTTTCACACTTTTGACAAATACAAATTCTTTTAATAATTTGATTGACATGAATCTCTATCCTCTTTCTTGACAAATACAAATACAAAACTGGTATTTTAGGAAAATTAAATTTAATAAAGAATTCAATCATTACAACAACAACATCAGTCACAGTTTTATCCATCTACAAAATTAAATTTAATAAAATTTTAGGTAGAGTCTCCTCTAAAATTAAGACTTTTCCCAAAAATCCAATCATTACAACAACAACATCAATCACAGTTTTATCCATCTATAATAAATTCATCACATCCTATTAGTTAAAAACATCATTTATCTTGAAAATGAGCACACACAAGAACAAACACACATCAATCATAAATTCATCACATCCCATTAGTTAAAAACTTAGTTTTTCTTGAAAACCAACACACAACAGGGATAGGCAGATATCCTCATAGTTGGATTCCCTGGCCCCCAACAAAGGTATCTAAACTATCACCAAAATAATAAACTCCCCTTACCAAACTAGGAGTTATCCCTATTACAGCCATCTATATATAGCAGTCCGTACACGCAAGTTTTATCCATCTATAATTCTTGCAAATTTATGTTAAGTGTTTTGCATTGGTATTTGTGCTTGAGGGATGTAAGTCAAATTTTGTTGGCTAAGATAGTTGTCCATACATGTAAGTTGGAAACTATGGTGGCTATGGTAGCTGTCCATTCACACATGTTGGCAACTTGCCTTAGTAGCTCTGCCTATATATAGCAGCGCATGAAGCGGAAGCATGTTCGTTCTCACTTCTTTGTGTGTTTCTTTTCTTTTCTCTCTAAACTCTTTTGCACCCAGAAACCTCTCTTCATCAACCCTCTATACTACCTTTAACTCTCAAGAACCACCATAACTGCAGCAGAAAAACCTCTACGTTAAGAGGAACTCATGAACAGAGCTTAACCCTTTTCCTTTCTGGTTGCTGTGAGAACTTGCGTTCGAACAAAACTCACGTTAGTTTGAAAGAAAAGAATTCTTGTTTAGGTAAGGGGAGTTTATTGTGTTGATAACGGTTTTAGATATCATGGTTAAGATGAAGTATGTATATGTTTTCTGGTGTGTTGTGTGAAATAAATTGATGTTTTTATGTGATGTGTTTGTGAAGAAGACGACTACCGGATTGGGTAAGTCGGGCTGAGCATGTTACATATACATATAAATTACAACAATGTTGTGTTGATGACGTCGGCTACCGGGATGGGTATCAATCCCTTGTGTTTGAGATGTCGGCTACCAAGATGGGTATATCAAGCTGAGCGGTTTACGTAGCATGCAGGTGTGCATGCAATACGTGACTTAGTCCTTGCTGGCGGACGTCTGTATACCGGGTTCCTTACCTGGGGTTGCCTCCTTAGAGCTGCTAGGGCTCACTTCCTTTTCCTTAGATATATTGGGTTCCTTACCCGGGGTTGTACTTTGGAGCTTTCGAGCTCGAGTTACTGAGAGAGAGAGAGAGAGAGCCATCGGGTTCCCAAATCCGGATGAGCTCGTACTTTCTCGGGAAAAGAGCCATCGGGTCCTCTACTTGGTTGAGCTTATGTCCCTTCTTCTAGAACGACCGGGTTCTCTACCCAGGGTCGTTTCTTTAGAGCTGTTAAGCTTATCTCCTTAGAGCTACCGGGTTCCTCACCAGGGATGGGCTATTCTCCTTAGAATTGCTAAGTTCAAGCCTTTTATTTGTAAGCTACAGGGTTTCCCTACTCGGTAGATCCTGTACCTTTTCTTTGTAAAGCCACCGAGTTTTCCTTACTCGGGTCTCCTTACCGGGACAACCTTGTGTAGGTTGGTGATATTAATACAATCCTGAGTCTTGCAAGCACTATCTGTTATAATCAATTACAACGCTTATGTAATCGATTGCATAGTGCTGAGTTCGTCCTTGGTATTTTATAGAAACCTAAGGGCCCTCGAGACCACCCTTGACCAATCTTTACCGACCTTGTCCGACCTCATCCGCTCTTGTCCATCTTTGCCCTCCCTTGTTCAACCTTGATCGACCTTGTCCGATCTTTACCGACATTGATCGACCTTGTCTGATCTTTACCGACCTTGTCCGCCCTCGTCCGACCTTGTTTGGATTCTTATCTCAAAGTTGTTATAGATAGGTGCCAACCCGGACATCTAATACTTCACACCAATTCACTTGTTTGTAGTGTTTATGAATAAACGTGTAAGGGACATATGTGAGTACGTTGGTAACAGTTGAGGTTGACCTATGTGATGGCTTGAGATATTGGATGCATTGATATCATTGGGGGGGGGGTGTATGGCATTATCCTAGCCAGGACGAGTTGTTCCCAAGCCAGGCCATACATTGATGGTGCCCATGGTGATCTGAATGCGGTTGGATATACATAAATACCCACGAGGGTGTATGGCAGTATCCTAGCCAGGACGAGTTGATCCCGGGCCGGGCCATACATTGATGGTGTCGTGGTGATATTCTACGTATAGATGTGAGATGCCGGGACCAGCTGGTTAAACTTACGAGGACCACGGTTAGTGCATTAGTGGGCCTGTAAATGGGTCAGCGTATATGTACATGGGGGGTGTATGGCAGATCCTAGTTGGGAAGAGAATGTTCCTGGTCGGGCCATACATTTATAGAGCCCATGTGACGTGTATGTAAATGGGGAGGTGTATGACAGATCCTAGCCGGAAGAGAGTATCCCTGGTCGGGTCATACATTGATGGAGCCCATGTAACATACTTCATTTGCATGACGAAAATAGGATGATTGACTGTAGAGTACAGAGGTATTGGGGGGCAACGTCTGTAGGGAGATCCTTATGACACCTATTTTGGCTGATCACCATGGGGGGGTAAGTCCTGTACACGAAAGAGTGACCCCGACGTAGCTGTAGCTATCATTTGGACCACTGAGATGGCCTATTTTCGGGATGGTACCACATTGCATGCTGAGAGAAAAGTCAGGAGCATGCATCATGACTAGTCATTATAAGATGGATTGTGAAATGTTTTTGGATGGGTTTACCATAATTGATCGCGTGATGAAATGCTTGGATATTGTTGTAATATTGCGATGACCAAATTGTCTTTTCTTAACTGATGTTATCAATTGTTATTTTACATGATGAACTCACATTTGCTTTCTTGTGCCATGTGGTTTTGGTACCTGTGATGATCATGAACCGTGTTCGTGTGAGCAGACGGGTAGTAGCAGCCAGTTTGGGATATACTTTCTTTTGATGGAGCCGCCAAGTAGTTGGGGTAATGTTAGATTAGATCCCGACTTATAGATGTGTTTTGTTGCTGAGATGACATTGGACTAGATCCTAGACTAGATCACTCTTTGTTTCATTTGAAAATTTTGTACACTTCAGACATGGTCATTTGTAATCATCACCAAATTATGTTCTTCAATATATAAGTATTACGATGTATTACATCATTGAATATTTGTATTTTGATTCGTGATATTAATTATGCTCACGCAAAAAAATTACTACTATTTTTTTATATATATAATCAACTTAAAGGGATTTTCAATTATAAATCGTGATTAAGAGTATGATACAGTAGTGACGAGTCGGGTCGTTACATGAATTGATTTTCTTTGAAAAGCTGTATTTATAGAGTTTTGTAGGTTAAATTTTGAATTTTAAACCTTGTAACAGCTATTTTCGTCTTTTAAGAGGTTTAAATGTCACTGACACAAATTCGAATTTGAATTTAAGATAAGATATGCCAGTTAAGATTTTTGAAGATTTTGTGATTTTGTAGAAACACCATAGATAATCGATTACTCCAGTGAAAATTTGTTTCAGAAAAAGCATTCTGCAATAGGTAATCGATTAATTTGATACCGTAATTGATTACTTCATATGTTTTCTATTTCTGGAAGACATTCATACAACTAGTAATCGGTTAAATTCATTGTGTAAGCGATTACTCCAAGTAAGTGCTTATTTTGAAATGCACTAAAAATACACTATAATCGATTAATCCGCAGTGTAATCGATAACTCTAGAAAAAATTTATTTTGAAAATGCATTTTAAGTGTCAGGTAATCGATTACATAAGCTTGGTAATCGATTAGTCCAGCGAAATTTTGTCTTTAAAATCCTTTTAAACAACACATAATCAATTAATTGGAGGAGTAATCGATTAAACCAAATGATTATGCAGTATGAACAATGTTTCTTCAGCAGAATTCGAATTTCATTCACTTGTGATGCATGGTCAATTTAGATTGCATATCATGTAGTCAAATAGATCAAAGACATGGTATCATATATTAGACTCATCAAGAATTCCTAGCAAATGTTCCTAAGATCATAGAATCTATCTCTAGATAAGGGTTTTGTAAAAATATCAGCCAATTGATTATTAGTATCAATGAACTCAATTTTGATGTTACCCTTTTGGATGTGATCCATGAGAAAATAATGTCTGATCTCAACGTGTTTTGTCCTTGAGTGCATGACTGGATTCTTTGATAGGTTTATTACACTTGTGTTGTCACACAGTAGGGGAGTTTCATTCATCTCCACACCAAAATCTTGGAGTTGTTGCTTAAGCCACAAACTTTGAGCACAACAACTTCCAACAGCTATGTACTCTGCTTCTGCTATTGAGAGTTTGCTTCTTGCAATGCCATGATATTAATGAGCTTCCCGACAAGTGGCATGTTCCACTAGTGCTTTTCCTATCAAGTTTGCATCCTGCAAAATCAGAATATGAATAGCCAATTAAATTCAGTTATGCACCTTTTGGATACCAAAGACCAACATTTGGAGTTGATTTGAGGTATTTAATGACTTTCTTGACAGCAGTGAGATATGACTCCATAGGATTAGCTTGATATCTAGCACACAAGCATACACTTAGCATTATATCAAGTCTACTTGTTGTCAAGTATAGTAGAGATCCTATCATTCCTCTATACTTTGATTCATCAACTTTCTTGCCCTTTTCATCTGAATCAAGATAAGTTGAGGTTGTCATTGGAGTAGTAGCATCTTTGCTTTTATCCATGTCAAATTTCTTGATCACTTCAAGGCAGTATTTGGTTTGGCTAAGAAATGTTCCATCCTTCATTTGCTTCACTTGAAGTCCAAGAAAGAATGTCAACTCTCCCATCATAGAAATTTCAAACTCATTATGCATAGAGATAGAAATTTCTTTGCACAAGGAGCGGTTAGTTGAACCAAATATTATATCATCAACATATACTTGAAGCAATAAGATATCATTGCCATGCTTCTTGATAAACAACGTTTTGTCAACTTGTTCTCTTATGAAAGATTGGTTGAGCAAGAAATTGCTCAATCTTTCATACCAAGATCTAGGAGCTTGTTTTAATCCATAAAGAGCTTTCTTTAGTGTAAAAACATGGTTTGAGTATTTTAAATCAACAAAACCTGGAGGTTGGTCAACATAGATTTCCTCCTCAATATACCCATTTAAAAAAACACTCTTTACATCCATTTGAAACAATTTAAATTCCATTAAACATGCATATGCAAGTAGTAACCTAATGACTTCTAACCTTGCTACAGGAGCATAGGTCTCTTCATAGTCAATACCTTCCTCTTGGTTGTAACCTTATGCAATTGATATGCTGCTAGCATATGTAGTTTTTAGGTTAAAAGCATTAAGAAACTAAGAATAAAATGTCAAATAAATGCTAGAATAAGTACAAAGTTCATCATTATTGTGTTTATCACTGATTTTCGGCAATTTTGATGTTAGGAGCCAAGAAAAGGAAGAAAAGAAGCAAAATAAAGAGCTAAGGATTTTTGGAATCTCGCGCCAACCTCGCCAATCGCGTGGGACTTACTGGAAGCTGGCGCCAATCGCGCCAAAGCTCGCGCCAACCGCGTGGACGACGCTGGGAAATACGAATTAGCTTAAAGATAACATAAGAATAAAAGATATTAGGGTTTTTATGACCTAAATATAAATAGGAAAGTAGTAGGACATTTAGGAACACAAACACAAAGGCAGAAACAAGAAAAAAAGGCATTGAAGGAGATAAAGAAAGGAGGAAGATCAAGAAGAAGGCCAAGATTGAGGGGTTTGATTATTCTTCATTCTTTGTATTCTTTCTCTTCTACCTCATCATCATTGTATTCAAGCCAGACATAATCATGTCTAGCTAATTACTCTTTGATTGTGGTTAAAGCCAAAGCCAATGTGAACTCTTATGTAATTTGAATTGGTATTGATACAGTTTATAATAATTATTTTGCTTTATCTTGTTCTTTAATGACTTTTGCCTCAATAGACTTGATCAATCTGTTAAGGTTCCAAGAACTAGAATTCACAATAGGGATATTGGGATTTTAGTCTCTCAAAGCGGTAGAGTAACAATCTTTACATTACCTAGGGATAGGGGTGTAGAATTGCAAAGAAATAAATATATCAACTCAAAGCTTAATTTAAGAAGGATTGCTAAGGAATTAGAATTCTTAATTACATTAAAGGGTTAAATGACTGAGGAATCAGGGTTTAACTAAATTACGTAAGATATATCCTTTGAATAATTAGAGTAAGCAAAGTTAATAATCAATTCAATTATAGAAGTAGGGATCAGAGGTGATTATGCTTTAACCACAATTCTTCCTCATTATTGCATAATCTTAAGTTTACATCACGTTTGAATTTTCTTAATTTTAGTAATTTCTTAAATCCAAATCACAATCATATTCTCTCAATTTATATTCTTTCTATTCCAATTTAAAGATTCTAAATTACAATTAAATTCTAGTGCCTCAATCCTCGTGGGAACGATATCTTACTTATCATTTTATTACTTGAACGAGCGGTGCACTTGCCGTGTTGCAACTACAACCAATCTAGCTTTATTTATGACTATGATACCACTCTCATCAAGTTTGTTTCTAAAGACCCACTTGGTGCCAATAGGTTTGTGAGAAGAAGGTCTAGGAACAAGTTCCCAAACTTCATTTCTCTTAAACTAATTCAGTTCATCATGCATGACAATCATGCAATGTTCATCAAGTAAAGCTTGGTCAATGCTCTTAGGTTCAATTTGTGAAACAAAAGCCATATCACAGCAGAGATTTCTCAACGAAGATCTAGTAGATACTCCCTTAGTGACTTCACCAATTATGTTATCAAGAGAAAGATCTCTTAAAGTTCTCCAATCCTTTGGCTTTTGGATAGGTGTTGATTGTTCCATTTCTATAATTGGTTCTTCCTTTTCTTTTTCCTTTGAACCATTGAGTTGTATATACTCTTCTAAAGGACCTGCATCATTTTCACACTTTTTTTCCTCTTTAGAGGGTTTAGATTCATCACAAATAACATGAACTGATTCTTTCATACATAAAGATGAATTATTTGAAAGAAAAGGGCCTTAAAGCCCGAAGGATAGGCTTGAAGATACAAGCCCTCTAATGTTGATCCACACATACCACACAAGAATCATTCTTTAGGACATAGATGTTACCTTGTTTATATTCGAAATTTGATGATCAAGGATAGGCTTGAAGATACAAGCCCTCTAATGTTGATCCACACCACTTCTTGTCAAGACTCAGGAACACTTCTTGAAGGCTACCAACAAACACCAAAGGAGGCAGGCTAGGCACACCAATGGAGAGGAAGAAGGTTATGTTTTAAAGTGTTTTTACTTATCTAAGAGGCTCACCAATAGATGATATTGGTGGCTGAATTTTCAGCCAACACTCACACAAAGGGGCACGTGAAAATAGAGGAAAGTAGATTAGGGTTTTTCCTCCCAAAATATTATAGAACTATGATCACAATAGCACACTTTATAGAAGAGTTTGAGTCAGATTTTTAACCAAAAAATCTGATCATGAAGCATCCCACACGTGAAGATAAGATAGAGTTGTTGCATTTCAAAATTTCCAACAACCTCCTATCTTATCTTCCTAAGACCAAGTCAATTACTTGGGATTTAATTTTGCCAAAAGATAATCATATATCAGCCGTGTATAAGCCCATAAGCAGCTCTCAAAATTCTTCCAAAAATCTAGGACATGATCATGACAAGATTCTAGTTGAATTCAAATTAAAATCTAGCTCTTATCTTCTCCTTTTGATATGAAACTAACTACTATAGTTAATTCATATTTAAATTCAAATATTTAAATTCAAAATTAAAATTACCAAATTTAAATATTAGATAAATAATTTAACTATTTAAATTAATTAATAATGTCTTGGACTATCCAAGCCCATTAACTCCATTTATGCGCCCCTCTCTCTTTAAGATAAGTATCCAAACTCTTTCTTGGGCCAACAACCATTATTAGGCCCAAAACCTTTAATGCTATAGTGTCATGACAATAAAGTGTTAGTGTGTGACCCATTAGGCCCAACATAGCTACTAACATAAATGAGTTTGGGCCCAACAAGGCCGCTACTTATTTAATGACAACACAGAGCACTAGCAATGTTTTATTGCCCCAGAACTAGTTAGGTAAATGACAAGATCATCCTATTAAATCTATTTGGTTTCCGTATGTATTTCCTTTCGTCTCGGTTACCTTCCCATAAAACCTAGGGTAAGGAAACGTATCAGCCCTTGCGGTCTAGGGTAAGCTTTAATACGAAATAGGGAGTCTCCAATTTTACTGACTCTAAAGGCAAATCATCTCATGATTTCTTTTACTATGCATAGATTCCCGAGTCTCGTAAATGTCATCCCGATTTCTCTGATTTACAGATAACCTAATCTCTCACAGAGATTTGATGAATTCCTTTAGCTAGTCACCCTAGACTCGTGTTCTTTTAGGACATGCCCAAAAGTATACCAATGTGTCTCCATGTTTCAGGCAGACGAGGTATACAATCAAAGCATGTCTTCTAGAACACAATCTAGGTGAAAACTTCTGTTCTAAGGAAAGACACACCCAAATAATAAGAGACTACTCTAATGATATTATCTTTGAGATTTCCTCATAGAGTCTCTTTGTGGGTCCGTTCAGTGCGAGCTATACCCTTATAGGTCCACCCATGACTTTAGCTAAGACATCTCCATGTCTGTAGCTCATGAGGTCTTTACCTTGTATCTGCATACAAGTAGTTAAGTCGTGCTAGTCTTACCCGAAATCACTGATCCCCATTCTCAGTGTCTCTAGACTAGGAACTTAAAATTTAGGAGTAGACATCTGGTATCCTTGAATCCTTATGATCATGATCCCATCACTGATACTCAAGAGATACCTATTCTATTCCAAGGGTTTTATCCAGTTACTCATATATTAATAATGATATCGAGACAGAATATGAAACAAGATAAAGAGCGCTTATAATTTATTCATGACAATATGAAAAGTACATGTACGTCCTAATCTAATGAAAAGATTGTCTCAAGGACATCCATATACTAACATTATTTAGAACTGTTAGGTGCAAAAGTGCAAAGGAGATGTGGGAGATGTTGGAGATAACTGGAAGGTACAGATGAAGTAAGAAGATCAAAGAAGCATGCCTTGATCCTTGAGTATGAAATGTTAAAGATGAACTCCACAGAAAACATATCACAGCTTCAAACAAGATTCACTCACATAGTAAATCATCTTCTTGGTCTTGGAAAGATTTTTTATGCTGAAGAGTTGAACATCAAAATCTTGAAGTGTCTCACAAGACCATGGCAACCAAAGGTGATAACAATCAAAGAATCAAAAGATCTATCCAAAATGTCCATGGCTGCACTTTTTGGTAAGCTTCTTGAGTATGAACTTGAAATGTCACAACTAGCCAATGCAGAAGATGCAGACAAGAAACATAAAAGCATAGCCTTGAAAGCTGCATCCTCTAAGATGGAAAAGGAAGAAGACTCAAGTGAAGAAGATGGTGATGACAACATGAATCTAATTGTCAAAAAGTTCAGCAAGTTCATGAGAAGAAACAAGAACAGAAAGTTCACAAACTTCACTTGCTTTGAATGTGGTAAGCCTGGCCACATTAAATTTGAATGTACTATCTTTTTGAAAAAGCAACAAGATGAAAAGAAGACAAAGAAAGAAGGAAAGCCTAAGAGAGCCTATATAGCTTGGGAAGACAATGAGTCAATAACTTCTGAATCATCAAGTGAGAATGAAGAAGCAAATGTATATTTCACTTCCACAATAAGTGAAGATGATGAATTCTCAAGTGCTGAAACAGAGGTAAATTCTAAATTTGATCAAGTTGTTGATGCTTTCCATGAAATGCATGAAGAGGCTCAAAAGCTTGGAAAATCCAATAATAGGCTAAAAGGAAATCTTAGATAGCATGTCACAAAACTTGCAGAAATGCAAACAGAAATTTGTAATTTGAAAGAAGAAAATGAAAAACTTGTTTCAAGCTACAAAATGAATGTATGTGTATGTGCTTCTTCTTCATCAAATGTAGATAAATACAATGCTTCACAAGAAGATTTTGATGAGTTCAAAATGGTCAAGGTGAAAAACATATGATAGTACTTTTAGAAAAAAGTTACTAGGTTGATCTTTTGAAAATGCTTTATAAAGGAAAATGAAATCTAGCTGAAATGCTAAGTGTGCAAAAATATGCTGAAGATACTTCTAGATTGGGTTACAAACAAGGATCAAAATCTTTTGGAAAAACCAAGTTTGTACCTCCAAAATAGAAAAATCAAAAAGTTGTTTCAAAAACAAAGTTTAATCATATGACTCATTTTGAAAGAGCATCAAGAGCTATAACTTGTAACTATTGCATGAAGAAAGGTCACACATCTAATAAGTGCTATGCTAGGAGATTCTATGTGCCAAATGGAGATTGCATTTGGGTGCTCAATTGGGTACCTTTCTTTGTAAATTAATTTGAATTTTGTAGGTACGTCTAAGAGCAAAATCATCATTATGGTATCTTAACAGTGAATGCTTTAGACACATGACTGGTGACATATCAATGCTCACAAATTTGACTCTTAAAGATGGAGGATTTTTCACTTATGGAGACAATAACAAAGGAAAGATAGTTTGTGAAGGAAGTATAGGAGACATCTTTAAAACCAAGATCAGAAATGTTCTCTATGTGGAAGGTTTAAAGCACAATCTTCTAAGTATAAGCCAACTATGTGACAAAGGATTCAAAGTGTCATTCAATGACAATTGCTATATGATATGTGATGGTCAAATCAGTGAGGTGATTCATATAGGTAAAATAAGTTAATATCTATCTACTCTCTATAGATCATGCATTCATTCACAACACTAATTGCCTAATAAGTAAAATTGATGAATCTTGGCTATTGCATAGAAGGGCAAGTCACATTAACATGCATCATATGAACAAGCTTATAAGAAAAGACTGAGTCATTGGCTTACCCAAACTAAAGTTTGAAAAGGAAAAACTATGTGATGCTTGTCAAAAGGGGAAACAAACAAAGAATTATTTTCAAAGTAAAAATGTAGTTTCTACTTCAAGACCCCTTGAAATACTTCACATGGATTTGTTAAGCCCTTCTAGAACTATGAGTTTAGGAGGTAACTTCTATGGACTTGTGATTGTTGATGATTACTCTAGATTCACATGGACTTTGTTTTTAAGATCCAAGAGTGATGCTTTCAATGCTTTTAGAAAATTAGCCAAACTTGCTCAAAATGAAAAGGGAAGAAAAATTATCTCAATAAGAAGTGATCATGGTGGAGAATTCCAAAATGAACATTTTGAAAAATTCTGTGAAGAAAATGGAATCAACCATAATTTTTCAGCTCCAAGAACACCCTAGCAAAATGGTGTTGTGGAGAGGAAAAATAGATCCCTTGAATAAGGTGCAAGAACTCTTCTTAATGAGACAAATTTGCCCAAACATTTTTGGGCTGATGTTGTAAGTACAGTTTGCTACACTTTGAATAGATTACTAATAAGGCCTATTTTGAACTATAAAAGGGTAGAAAACCAAACATTTCTCACTTAAGAGCATTTGGCTACAAGTGTTATGTATTGAACAATGGTAAAGAATCAGTTGGAAAATTTGATGCTAAACCTGATGAAGTCATCTTCCTTGGATATTCATTACAAAGCAAAGCATATAGAGTCTTCAATAAAAGAACTTTATGCATGGAAGAATCAGTTCATGTTATTTGTGATGAATCTAATCCCTCTAAAGAGGAAAAGAAGTGTGAAAATGATGCAGGTCCTTTAGAAGAGTACATACAACTTAATAGATCAATGGATGAAGAAAAGGAAGAACCAGTTGCTAAAATGAAACAATCAACACCAGTCCAAGAGCCAAAAGATTAGAGAACTACAAGAGATCTCTCCCTTGACAATATAATTGGTGAAGTTACAAAGGGAGTATCTACTAGATCTTCATTGAGAAATCTCTGCTGTAATATGGCTTTTGTTTCACAAATAGAACCTAAGAACATTGATCAAGCCTTACTTGATGAACATTGGATGCATGCCATGCATGATGAACTGAATCTGTTTAAGAGAAATAAAGTTTGGGAACTTGTTCCTAGACCTTCTTCTCTCAAACCTATTAGCACCAAATGGTTTTTTAGAAACAAACTTGATGAGAGTGGTATCATAGTCAGAAAAAAGCTAGATTGGTTGCAAAAGGTTACAACCAAGAGGAAGACATTGACTATGAGGAGACCTATACTTCAGTAGCAACGTTAGAAGCCATTAGGTTGCTACTTGCATATGCATGTTTAATGAATTTTAAACTGTTTCAAATGGATGTTAAAAGTGTTTTCTTAAATGGATATATTGAGGAGGAAATCTATGTTAAGTAACCTCTTGGTTTTACAGATTTCAAATATCCAAACCATGTCTTTAAACTAAAGAAAGCTCTTTATGGTTTAAAACTAAGCTCCAAGGTCTTGATATGAGAGATTGAGCAAATTTCTGCTTGACCAATCTTTCATAAGAGGACATGTTGATAAAACCTTGTTCATCAAAAGGCATAACAATGATATCTTATTGGGTCAAGTATATGTTGATGATATAATTTTTGGTTCAACTAATCAATCCTTGTGCAAGGAATTTTCTATCTTTATGCACAATGAGTTTGAGATGTCAATGATGGGAGAATTAACATTCTTTCTTGGACTTCAAGTGAAGCAAATGAAGAATGGGACATTTATAAATCAAACCAAATACTTCCTTGAAGTGATCAAGAAGTTTGAAATGGAGAAAAGTAAAGATGTTGCAACTCTAATGGCAACATCAACCTATCTTGATTCAAATGAAAATGGGAAGAAGGTTGATGAGTCAAAATTAAGAGGAATGATTGGATCTTTATTATATTTGACAGCAAGTAGACCATATATCATGTTGAGTGTGTGTTTGTGTGCAAGATATCAAGCAAATCCCACAGAATCACACCTCACTGCAGTCAAAAGAATCATCAATTATCTCAAATCAACACCAAAAGTTGGTCTTTGGTATCCCAAAGGTGCATTACTCAACTTAATTGGATATTCTGATTCTGACTTTGCAGGGTGCAAATTGGATAGAAAAAGTACTAGTGGAACTTGCCACCTCCTAGGCAACTCACTTATCTCATGGCATTAAGAAGCAATCTTGTGTTGCTCTATCAACTGCTGAAGCTGAGTACATATCTGCTGGAAGTTGTTGTGCTCAAAGCCTTTGGATGAAGCAACAACTACAAGATTTTGGTGTAGAATTAAAAGAAATACCTTGCTATGTGACAATGCAAGTGCCATCAACATATCCAAGAATCCAATAATGCACTCAAGGACCAAACACATTGAGATAAGGCATCATTTGCTCAGGGATCACATTCAAAAGGGTAATATCAAAATTGAGTTCATTGATACACATAATCAATTGGCTGATATATTCACTAAACCTTTGGCTAGAGATAGATTCTATACTCTTAAAAAAATGCTAGGTATCCTTGATGAGACTAACATATGCTAGCTTGTCTATATGATATTGCATCTTATTTGGCCAATCATCACATGAGCTTCAAATTCAAAATTTATTGCATGATCACTGTTCATTATGCATTATTCACTGTAATAATCAATTACTTATCGAAATAATCGATTACCTACTCATTAAAAGTCTTTCTACAAACAAATTTTTACTGGATTAATCTATTACCTCGTCGGTTTAATCAATTACATACTGCTTGAACTGAATCTTGTGAAAAATGAACTCTGGAATAATCGATTACAATCTTTGGTAATCGATTACTGCTTGCTATTTTGGATTATGCTCTCACTGACTTAATCGATTACAATCTTTGGTAATCGATTATTGCTTGTTATTCTGGTTTATGCTCTCATTGACTTAATCGATTACAATCTATGGTAATCGATTACTGTTTGCTATTCTGGTTTATACTCTCACTGACTTAATTGATTACATATCGATTTAATCGATTACACCATTGAACATAGCTGCTTTTTGATTATGAATTAATTGATTACATAAGGGCGTAATCAATTACTTATGGCGTTTCTTAAATCTCTACAGATTTCTTGGAAATCTAAACTGCCCAATTGCTTTTAAATTCAAAATTCAAATATTGTTCAGTGCATTAAACCTCTGGGTAACTAAATTAGTTGTTACATTCATTCAAATTTCAAAATTTCAAACCCTAGAAACCCCTATATATTAAGCATTTCCCCAAAGAGAAAATCACACCTGAATTTGCTTTTCTCTGAAGCTTCTATTTTGTAAGCCTTCTTCTTCTCTATTCTGTCCCAAACTCTGTCCAAATACCATGTCTACCTCTAAGAGAACCTAAATTCAGGCTAAACCTATATTTTGCAGTACAACATCTCATTTTGAAAGGTAGTGTAAAACTCCCAACAATGGTACCCAAAACATGAGAGACACTAAGAGAAACTTAAACTAGCTAAAAGAAGACAAAAGAAACCAAGGTTACCTCAAAGAAATTAAGAAAGGAGCATTGGAGACTCTGTTCTCTACTGAAACTTTGAGAAAATTTTTGAAGATTTCGCTCCGATTAAAGTGTTCCTCTCCGTGTGGTGGTCTCGTGGCAAGCAACGCCATATTTTAAAATTTTTGATTCTGTGAGAAAATTAATTTCTCACGTTTCAGTTAATATTTTGACAATCCCAACGGTAAAACGTTAAATATTTTAGTTAGAAACCTACCTTGAAAATTGCAAGACGATCCAACAGTTAACCAATTCAAAATTGTGATTTTACTAAAATAGGTTTCGGGTCAAACTCGGAATCATTCAAATACAACGCCTCTCAAACAAACTCCACATAACTTGACCTCTACACCAAGCAATTGCACATGGATAATTCACATAATATTTCAACTAATCCTAATTAATAAAGTAATCAAATTATACAAGGAATACATCACACATATATTTTAAGTTATCGAAATTTCAAGGTGTTACAAGAAACATGAACGATGGTCTCATTGGTACTTGTGAATAATCATTAGAGAGTGTATTTCCACTAAGTATAGGGTCATGCCCTAATTCCCGACACAAAAATCCCTCAAATTGTAATACAATCTTTCTACCTCATTTGTCCATTCCTTCCTCAAAATGTGTGTCGATCCGCATGAAGCTCCCGACCATAAATATCCTCCATCGTGCACACACACCAACATATTAAGAAAAGAAATAATTTAGTCCTCTTCCCTCTCTAGGGTCATTAATTAACATGGTCCTTTAAGTGGAAAATACCACTTTACCAAATCATTCATCACCACATACCCAATCATTAAATCATTACAAGGCATTAAAAATAAAAAAATTTTAGGGTCGAACACCCATGAACCCAATCCCAAAGTGCGACAATTCATAGTCAACATAATTAATAACTCATTTCATAACATGCAACATGCCTTACCAAGTGGTCACAGTCACTTGGTCTTACAACAATTAACATAACAATTTTCACACTTTCACATATTAAAGTCTCAATTAAAGTAAACAATTCAATCCATGCATTTCTACATATTTATGACACATTCTAATTTTGAATTGCACTTAATTATCCATTTTGAAATCAACTTCCCATTGATGTAAAAATCCAATTAGGACAAACCTACACACTCCATTTCATGCAAATTTTGTATCTAACACTATTTTTAAAAATGAGGAACCCATTTCCATGGTCAAAACCTACATAAACTAAGCCTGTACAGTTTGATCAAAACAAAACAGAATTTACCAAAAAGGAGCAAAAGTTGAAATTATGATTCCATAAGCTATACTAACTCAAATAGGGTATATTTTATGTCTAAACCTAGGTTTTTGGACCTAGTGATTTTAATTTTGCAATCCATATCATCAGATTCCATCTCAAAACTTAAAAATTTAGAAAATAGAGCGTTATACACATATAACTTGCCCTAACTTAAATAATTTCACTCCAAAGGCTATACAACTCCAAATGAGACCTATCATGTATGCTTTCCTAGGGTTTTGGGTTCAAGGAACACAATTGTCAAACCAGAATTCACATATTCAACAGCAAAAATCATAGTATGATAGATACCGATGATTACAAAAACATACAAAATGACAACGTTAATAAAGTTTAACTTCATAACATCAAAGCATCGGTCCTAAGAGATCAGGTACTTCTCCCTTACCTATTAGTGGACACAAAGAATTAAAGAGGTGAGTGTGGGTTAAGTTGTAAACTTCAGTTTCTCCTAGAACTTGGATAGGAAATGAGGGGTATGAGATTCCTAGTGAGTATAAGATGGAAGAATGAAGAAGAGCTTGAAAAATGATTAGCAAACTCACCTAAACTTCTTAAAAAATCTTCAACCACCTCAACAACGGAGAAAGAGATAAGAAAAAGAAAGAGGGGATGCTTTCTATCTCTTTCTCTTTCTCTCAAATCAATGGCCTCAATGCTAGGGCACTACAAGAAAAGACTGATTTTTGACAAAATATAATCGATGGATCTGATCCATCAAAAACATTTCCATTTCCAACGGGTAATGGTATGTATGAAATATAAAGTTTTTCTGACGGAATTTCAATGAACTTTAAAAATATTTATTTGACAGAACTTTTCCGATGGATAAATATGAAAACAGTATGAATAACACACAAGATCCAAGATGAGGGGTGAGCCTATTCTAGATAAGACTTAAGAAAAACTATTGTTATAGTTACACATAAAGAAATTCAAAAAGAATTTACAAACAAGTTGTA
Organism: Glycine latifolia; assembly: GCA_013407115.1. NCBI lineage: Eukaryota > Viridiplantae > Streptophyta > Magnoliopsida > Fabales > Fabaceae > Glycine > Glycine latifolia. Next base: position 306,874 of record QARZ01041100.1, read on the forward strand.
TGGAGAGAAATCACCTAATGATCCACTACAGATGTGTGCCAAATCCTCTCAAGTAATCTTGAAGTTTAGGATTTGTGGGACTAACACAGAATAGCACTTTGCATCTTTTCTATCTTTAGAAAGCTTATGAAAATACTTTGGTAATTCGTGGTGTGTTTTATTAAAACACTCAACAACTATTTATAGAAAACTATTGTAACTATATGTTACCAATTAATTCACTAAACTAATTGATTAAATTCACTTATGTGATTGATTATTTACTCATTTAATTGATTACCATCAGCCATAATCGATTATGAACAATGTAATCAATTATCACAGGAAGTCTTTGTTTGAAAATGTTGCCAAGTAATCGATTACCATCAGCCATAATCGATTATCATAGGAAGTCCATTATGTGATTTTGTGTAGTGTAATTGATTACCATACTCTTGTAATCGATTTAAAGTGTTCGTAAATCTCAAGTAATAGATTACCACTTACTGATAATCGATTAAACCAGTGAGAAAATATTTTTCCAAAATATAAACATGGAACACTTGGCTTTTTATGCAATCATGAAAACTTTTATGTTTCAAAAAAAATTCTTCACAAAACTTATGCTTTTATGAAAACATGAATGCAAAAACATGAATGAGCTTTATCCAATGGAGTATAGGAAGTCTCATCTTAGACATACACAAATTACAACTACCAATCAATTAAGTTGGAATGTAAAAAGTGTTAGAGTCAGGGGGAGCTCAAGAGGATCAAGAAGCAGGGTCTCTAAGGCTACAAAGTATTTAGGCATTTTTACATGCCAAATCAATTTGATTGGTAGTTGTAAAACTCATACATGGTTTTGCATTCATATTTTCATAAAAGCATAAGTTTTGTGAAAAAGCTTTTCTGAAACAAAGAGTTTTCATGATTGCATAAAAAGCCAAAGTGTTCAATGTTTAAGTTTTTGGAAAAACAATTTTTCTTTGCTTTAATCAATTGCCAGCAAATGGTAATCTATTACTTAAGCTTTCAAGAACACTTTAATAGATTACAAGAGTATAGTAATCGATTATATTTCACAAAGTCATAGAAAAGTCTTTGATCAGTGTCATATTTTAGTAATTTTCAGGTTTATAATGCGGGCACTTATCTTTTGATTTCAGTAAATTCTCTTATAAACTTGCCCTAATCCTAGTTGTTTTATATTTTGTACATATATAAATGTTGTTGCTTACATTTGGAAGATTCATCCATTCCATTTCAATGTTCCGATAGGTATCCGTGGCATCCAACAATACCAAGACAAGAGGGAAGAGCAAAAAGATCAAAAGAAGAATTTTCTAGAAGTCAAATTCGCCCATGCTAGCAATCAGCCCGTCTGGGTGAGTTAACCTATCTTCAACATTAAGTAACAGCTCACCTGGGCGAGTTTGTCTGACCAGCTCCACCTTTTCCTATAAAAGGCCATGCAAGGAAGGGGAGAAAAAAAGACCAGAACATGAGGAGCACCTTAAAAACACAGAGGAAGGTGAGAGAAGTGAAAAAAGGAGAGGAAACTCTGTCGGAAAGGATCGTGATGCACTTCCTTCATCATGTCTTCTGTTTATCTTGTGCTCTACACAATGATCGGTTAGTTTCTCCCAAGGATTGGATGTAATCTTCATACCCTTATGTATCTCTTTTGATATTTGATATATGTATGAATCTTTTCTACTCATTATTGGTGATTTAATTATGTTCGTAATGCTTGATTCTACTTTATCACTAGTTTCATTAAATTGGATTCTAAGTTTGACTAGAAAGTGCTCTTAGGATTTGAATTGAATGATTTTACTCTTTACATTACGTTGCTAGGAATAGAGCATAACATTTTGATTGCAAATAGCATGAGAGTATGACTGTAATGCTAGGATATTTACTTCTTATGTGAGGGATCGATATTCGATAAATATCCTCAGGATTCTCTAATGCGAAGGATCAATTTTGGGTGATTTAATGTGTGCATCAGTAATGTTAGAAAATGATTCATATGTGTTCATATTAAATGGATACTAAGGGTATGAACGATGAAATACAATCCTACGTTCTCTTAAATTAATTAAATTCATTTTATTTGTTTCCATAATTTTCCCTATTTTTGACGCATTAATCCATTATCTCCGTTATTTCCGTAAACAATCAAATTTCTATCATATTTGTTGTACATAACTATTGAAATGTTAACTTTCATTTGGGAAAACTGAGTAGCTCAAGTCCCTATAGAGACAATCTTTTATAAAATTCTGTAACCTACGACGACATTGGTACGCTTGCCAATAGTCTAACAAGTTTCTGGCACTGTTGACGGGGACTTGAGTCATTTACTCAATTCTTTCATATTTAATTTTTCAGTTGAATAGGACATTTTCTCTACTTTCATTGTTTATTTTATTTTTATTTTTTATAAATTATCTTTTGTTATGTTTTATTTTTCACTAACCTTGGTACTTACAGTTTATTGTAGTTTGTTCTTTTTCCTTTATGTGAGGTAAATTTCCTGCAAATAAATTGCTATTTGATTCAGAAATTACCAAGACTAAAAGGAAGAATAGGAAGAAAAAGAAACAACCATCCAATAAGTGACCGAGTTAATCTTCTTCTATTGATTCTCCTTCACCAGAAAAGCCACTTGTAAATGATAGTATGGCTGATAGAGGAGGAGAAAGAAATAGACCACCAAGGAGGACTCTTGGTGACTATGCTTATCAACAAGGACCAAAGCATTACAACAGCATAGTCATTCCTCCTTTCAGTAACAAGGTTTTGGAGTTGAAGCCAACATTGCTCAGTTTGATTGCTTCACATCCTTTTGCTGGAATGGATCATGAAGATCCATATACACATTTGTCTATCTTCATGGAATTATGTAGTACCATGAGAGCTTTTGATGAAGATGTCGAAGCTATCTATCTCAGAAGTTTTGCATTATCTTTAATAGGTAAGGCAAAAACATGGCGCTAATCACATCCAAACAAAAGTCTCAGCACTTAGGAAGAAGTGGAGGAAAAATTCATTGCTAGATTCTTTCCTCCATCCAGATTCATTAGTGCAAAATCAGTGATTACTACATTTTCCCAAGGGTTTGATGAACCTCTCTGTGAGACATGGGACAGATTCAAATCTTTACTGTGGAGGTGCCCAAACCATAACTTTGATGATGTTGCACAATTACATATTTTCTGTGGTGGTTTGAGACCTCAGACAAAGATGATTCTTGATGCCTCAGTTAGAGGTACTATGATGTCAAAGTGTCTGGAGGAAGCAATTGTAATCATTGACTCCATAACAACCAGTGATTACTAGTCTCACCATGATAGGTATCTAGTTCAAAGGAAAGGGATAACATAGCTAGATACTCAGAATGCAATTCTAGCTCAGAATAAACTCTTGACACAACAAATAGAGGCCTTAATAAAATAGATAGGCCAGCTTCCTCAACAATTTCAACAAGGTGGAACACAGAAAACACATCAAGTTCATGAAGTACAACAAGTTCTAAGATGTGATTTCTGTGGTTGTGACCATTCAACATGGTGATTGCCAACAGGAAGAGGAGGCCCATTATTTGCATAATCAAGGCAAACCTAAATAGAACTTTCAAAGAAATTACCAAGGCTACGTAGGTGGTCCAGGTTCAAATCAGCCTTATGGCTGGAGGGAGCAAAACGATAATGCATATTATGGTCCCACTATGTAACGCCCCCTCAGCTGGAAGGGTCATTACTAACCACAGAATCACATAAAAGCAGATAATCAATCAGAGTTTAAACAGTTTGGAAGCATAACTAAAGAGTGACATCATCAAGGGTCACTATCATAACACGGTACACTATAATATGGTGAATATACATCAAAGTTCCTCTGTACAATACAACCACACAAATATCCCATCAGGGTACATCAAAACAAACCAAAGGCTAAGTACAAAACATCTGAGCCACCAGCTCATGTCATCTAAGCCTAAGGTTTATCAGCAGCAACTATCTCTGCATAGGCTTCTTGCCTTGGGATCTATCTGCTCCTTCTCCTGATGAGTCACCTGAAATATAAGTCCCACAAACGGGGTGAGATATAAAATCTCAGTAAACTCAGGGCCCTTGAAGGTATTTCCTTTCCCTGGTTCACTGACAACAGATACACAGACAAAAACATCACAATTATCATGGTTATCATCAATTTATTTCATTCAATCAACACATAGGCAGTCAATGTACCACCATCTGTCCATATCTATGTGATTCCGATAGTCATCACCATCTACCACATATCATCATTATCTACCGCCTATTATCATCATCCTGCATATGCTTTCATCTAGATATATATGCCAATCCCTACTCACAAAGGATCCAATATATACTAGGACATCTCATGGCAGGAAATCACTATCTATCAGAAGCACCCCGAAAATATATAGGTACAACCACGTCTGGAGGACTCCTATATACCGGGCCGGCTCCCCTATCATGAGCTACAACTCATATCCTGTCTCAATAATTACTATCTATCAGAAGCACCCCGAAAATATATAGGTATAACCACGTCTGGAGGACTCCTATATACCGAGCCGGCTTCTATCATAGGCACCCCGAAAATATATAGGTACAACCACTTCTGGAGGACTCCTATATACCGGGCCGGCCTCTATCTTACAGGAACATCTCATGTCAGGCCTATAACCATCACCTGTCATCTATCCTATTACCATAGGATTCCACAATCAATCATGCTTATCTCCAACTAAAACAAATCATAATCATCCATCTCTGGATCCAAACCAAAAGACAAGCATCACAATCCAAATTACAGTCATTACCCTCTCATAGGGCACAATCATCATTCATCAGCCAATCTGACCAACAACCAATCAACAACATATGCATAACAACATAACAGAACCATCACCTCAGATTGGTGAATGGCTGAACACAACAAAAGGGAACACATTCAAGAATCAAGAGCTTACCTGCTCTAGACAGATCACCGGCTCTCCCGGCCTCGTGGTCAACACCACCAGAGCTATCAAGCTCACGTCCTACACAAGAACCAATACATAACACATCAAATACAGTTCTAGGACGTTTAAACGAAAGGAACTATCATCCTCTTTATAAACATATACTAATCACTATACAAGTGATCATCTGATCCTCAATAGGATCCCTCTCAGTTTATACCAGGCTACAGAGTCTCTGCAAAGACTCTGGTCAGGCGAATATAAAGCATATCTCTGCTTACAATAGCCTAAACCCAACTTCTCATTATCACCAGTTTCAACCGGTCAATCTCATCTATACAGTCTCCTGAGCAACTTTGTCAACTGCTCTAAGGTTCATACTAGTCATATTACTAGTCTTTTATCTCTGCTTATACATACTCAGAGACAAAATCAAACTTCATCAGTAACGATGATTCAAGGCTCTAACTTCCTTAGAACAGTCCTCTGAGCATAATACTCTACAGAGTCCGAGCCTAAAAATGACTCTAACACCTCCAAAAACACCCCTTAAGATAACCCCAAAACCTCAAAATCCAATACACAGAACCAACGGTTAAAGCTCGAGTTTCTTACCTCTGTGATGTTCAGAAACACCAGGGAATCACTTTCCCTAAGGTAGCTTGCTCAAACCAAGCTTCCTTCGCCTTACACTCCGAGCTCTCAAGGGGTTCTCTCAGAGAAATCAAATCTCACTGTTTCTCAGCTATTCTCAGGAATCAATCGGGGGTTTACTCTTATCTCGGGGTTCTGATCACTTTCTCAGTTGGGCCAGAGGTGTTTAGATGAACGATGAAGAAGTTACAAAGCTCTGTAACTCATCAATGGCTTCCTCTCTCTTTTTCCTCTTCCATTTTCGTTCAAATGCGCTATTTATCTAGGCCTGCCCGAGGTCTGGCGCGACCCGCGCCACCTCCCGCGCTATCCGCGCCATGCCTCTGGCGCCACCCGCGCCAACTCTGGCGCGGTCCGCGTGAAAAACCAGTGAAAATTGGTTTTCCAGGGCACTTATGGCGCGATCCGCGCAGCCCTTGGCGCCACTCGCGCCACAGCGAAAACCTTGGCGCTGTCCACGCCAAACCTGGCGCGATCCGCGCCACAACAGAAACCAGGTTTTCTGCTGTGAATCCCCGCGCTGTCGCGCGGGGGTATGGTACCAACCACGCCATAACTTAGGGTTATCACATTCACCCCTCCTTTTAAGAATTTTGTCCGCAAAATTTAGAAACATACCTGGTAGCTAACTCGGGATAAAGCTGCAATAGCTCCTGCTCTCGCTCCCAAGTCGCTTCCTCAGGCGATCTGCCATCCCACTGAACTTTAATAATAGGAATGGTCTTACTCCTAATCTTCTTCTCTGTGCGGTCTAAAATCCTCACTGGTCGTGTAGGACTCGTCAGATTCTCTCTGATCTGAACTGTATCAGGCTCTACCACGTGTGAGGGATCTGCTACATACTTCCTCAACTGGGACACGTGGAATACATCATGAAGTCCTGACAACTGAGGTGGTAAAGCTAGCCTGTAGGCCACTGGTCCTACTCTCTGAAGTACCTGGTAAGGACCAATGAATCTAGGGCTAAGCTTCCTCACACCCAACGCCCGTCCAACACCAGTGACTGGAGACAGTCTCAGAAACACATGGTCGCCCTCATCAAACTGTAGCGGCCTGTGTTTATGATCATAAAAACTCTTCTGTCGATTCTGAGCTCTCAACAACTTATCTCTGATCAATCTGATCTGCTCAGATGTCTCCTGAACCATATCAGGTCCTAAAAGCTGCCTCTCACCTACCTCTGTCCAACAAACAGGAGTCCTGCATCTCCGGCCATACAAAGCCTCATAAGGAGCCATGCCTAAACTCGCATGATAACTGTTATTATACGAGAACTCTACTAAAGGTAGATATCTATCCCATCTGACACCTTGCTCCAAGACACAGGCTCTCAACATATCCTCTAAGGTCTGGATGGTCCGCTCGGTCTGACCATCTGTCTGAGGATGATATGCCGTACTGAGTCTCAACTGGGTCCCAAATGACTCCTGAAGCGCACTCCAAAATCTGGAAGTGAACTTAGGATCTCTATCACTGACAATGCTCTCCGGAACCCCATGCAGTCTGATAATCTCTCTGACATATAGCTGAGCCAGTCTCTCTGCAGTGTAGTCAGTCCTCACAGGCAAGAAATGAGCAGACTTAGTCAGTCTATCAACAATCACCCAGATGGAATCACATCCAATCTGAGTCCTCGGCAGCCCAACTACAAAATCCATGGAAATGCTGTCCCATTTCCACTCAGGGATTTGTAATGGCTGAAGCAAACCTGATGGTCTCTGGTGCTCAATCTTGACCTTCTGACATACTAAACATCTGGTCACATACTCAGCTATGTCTCTCTTCATCCCTGGCCACCAAAATCTCCTCCTGAGATCCTGATACATCTTGGTAGCTCCTGGATGAATACTGAACTGGCCTTTATGGGCCTCAGTCAAGACTGCATCAACCATCTCGCCCTTAGGCACCACAATCCGGTCCTGATATCTCATCAAATCATCAGGCTCCCAGTGAAACTCTCGTCGGCCCATCATATCTATAATCGAATCATCTTGCTTCTGAGCCTCTCTGATCCTCTGAATCAACTCATTATCAACTCTAGTCCTTCTCAGCTCAAGACCACTGGTACCCTCAGTCACTGTCAGATGCATATCTCTGAACTGCTCAATCAAATCACAGTCAGAGATCATCATGCAGGCAATACTCAAATGTTTCCTGCTCAAGGCGTCTGCTACAACATTCGCCTTGCCTGGATGGTATCTCAAATCAAAATCATAATCCTTGAGAAACTCCATCCACCGTCTCTGTCTCATGTTCAGCTCTTTCTGATCAAACAGATACTTGAGGCTCTTGTGGTCACTGAACACCACTAACTGGGCACCATATAGGTAATGTCTCCATACCTTTAGAGCAAAAACAATAGCTGCTAGCTCTAAATCATGGGTAGGATAATTCTCCTCGTGTGGTTTCAACTGCCTGGAAGCATAAGCCACTACTCGCTTCTCCTGCATCAATACACAACCAAGACCCCGCTTGGATGCATCACAATATACCTCAAAACATCCCTCAGGATCAGGAAGAATCAACACCGGAGCTGTGGTCAACTTCTCTTTCATGAGTTAGGGTTATCACACACTAACTCTTCTTTTGCAAGTCCTTATAACAACTCTTATGCAGGTTCTTCAAATAGAGGTCCACAACAACAACAACAAGAAGCTCAGCCTGATAGAATGTAAAAAGGGAAGATACTCTAATTCAGTTTATGCAGATGTCCATCAAAAATGAAAAGAATACTGAGGCTTCCATTAAAAATCTTGAAGTTCAGGGTGGACAACTTGCAAAACAAATGTTTGAGAATAGAAGTGGCCTTTTTCAGAAAATACACAGGTTAACCCAAAGAAACCAAGGGAGTGTTTTAGAGTGAATGTCTTGAATGAAGTAATTTCTGGATCCCTGAGGTTGATTCAAGGAAAAGATTGTTCAGAGAAAACATTGACTGAAGCATTTTAGGAGATGAGTGAATTTGAAGAAAATGAAGTTCAGATTATCTCCAACAGCTAGATGCTTTCAAGGAAATTCCTTACAACAATCTCTCTTTGAATAATTGTCAGAGGAAAAGAAGAATCAAGAATAAAAAATAGAGGTGGAAGCAGTACCTCCACATCTTAAATATGTTTTTCTTCTAGGTGATTCACAGAAACCTGTTATCAGTTATTCAAGTGTTTCTGAAGAAGAAAAGAAGCTGGTGAAAATTTTGAAGGAAAACATAGAAACCATTGGCTTACCATTATTGTCCAATTGCTGGAAGCCTGAGCCATAACAAAGGCATCTAGCTAAAAAGACGTTAAAGAAGTGCTCCTGGGAGGCAACCCAGTATTTCTAAACTTTGTTTTAATTTATGTTATTTGAATTTTATGTCTTATGTTTTTGAATTATATTTTTGAACTTTACTTTTGAATTTTATGTCTTATGTTTTTGCATTATATTTCTGAACTTTACTTTTGAATTTTATGTCTTATGTTTTTTAATATATCATTCATTTTGTTAGAGCTACCATTGCAGGGCCTGGGGACAAGCCTATTTTTCAAGAAGGATGCAGGGCATATAAGGATGAAGACATGGTGGATTCTGTTGATTATCTCATTTGAGGAGACTGAGCTCCTCATCCATGATCTTCAAAAATCTATGACATTGTCTTTATGTTTCTTTATCACTTAGTATTTCAAATTCAATACTTTATTTCCTTACTTACTATGTTAGATTTTTGCTTGAATAGTTGCGTGCATTTATGATTCTTTTTGGTATTGCGCACTTTGATTGTGTACATAAAGGTTTATCTTTTTGGAAGTACACATTTTTTATTAAAATTTTGCTTTATTAAACATAGTTATAGAATATGTATAAATCTTTTTTGGGACTTAAAAGACAATTTTCTTCTGAAAACATAACATGTTTTGGAAATAATCAACAGATAAATGTTTTTGAAATTTGCTTTTGAAATTGGATCAGAACACAATAAAATTATTTTTGGAAACTTGGAGAATGAAAAATAATGAATGGTTTTCCAAAATACCAAAAGAAAGGAAGATGTTTTTACATGTAGTTTATAAAGAACAAGCTTTCAAAACACTGATTTGATTTAAACATGGAAATAGGCCTTAAGCTTTAGTGATTGTGTGTACCCACAGAAATTGCATTGAGTGTCAACACTGATATATTTTATAGTTAATTTTGCATAGATTTCTAATTGTCATAACATATGATGCATGGATATGATTTAGGCCTTCTTTCTTCTTGAAAATTTTAAAGCCACTGCCTAAAAAGCTATCCCAATATATAATGATTTACCACTTGCTAGCCCTTTGAGCCAAACACTTATGATTTTGTTGGAACACTAACCTACGATAAGAATTTCTTACCTTACCTTAGGTGATGAGGACCAAGAAAAATAAGTGAAGAGCCTAGATACCTCCAATGTTTTAAACATAACTTGATTTCTAGATGTCTGTTTTAGGTGTTCTTTAATGCGTTTGAAAGCTCTAAAGATTTCCTACAAGTTGTATTTCTAGTCTCAAGTCCTAATTTTGCATCTATGATGATGAAAATGGGACATGAAGTTCAGCACAAATTAGACTTTTTTAGTATAATTATTAATAAGGAATATGTTACTCAAGTCCCACATTGGAGAGAAGTAGGAGTGAGGCACCACTTGTTGGTTATAAAATAACCACTCATTTGTCTTATGTACTCACCTTTGAATTGAATAAAACTTTGCACTTTTAAAAGTGTGTGAGAGGAAGTTCCTCTTGGGTTCTTAATTGGACCAATCATTGGTTCTTATCAAAGGTTTCTATAATCTTTGTGGCGAATCCCCACGGGACTTATCACTTTTCATAAGGTGTGGCGTCTTCTTCCATTTCTTGTCTTTTCCACCTTTTTACTTTATTCTATTTTCTTTAACATTTTGTTCATGTTAAATTCGTTATTTTTGTTCTGCACTTTTCTTCATATTGTCTTTATCTTTATTTCTCTTTGTCAAACACTTGACGTGCACTTTTTTCTTTTGTTATAACAAGAAGCCTTTTCAAGGACGATCCATAAAAACAATGAACCCCGTATTGGTTCATATCATTAGGTTAGGAGAGCAAAGGGGTTTTATTGGGAATTTCTATCATTAGATGGCTAATGTCATGTAAATACTTTGATTTTACATGTGGCTATTTATGTAAGTTAAGTTTTGAATTGAGAATAAAAGAAAGAAAGTACAAGAAAAAGAAAAAGGGAAACAAATTCCTTGTAAAAAATATAAATGAAATATGTTCTAAATTGTATAGAGTGTTGTAAATTCTATAAGTTGGGTGATTGAGAAGTTGGTATAAGAAACATTGATGACTTGGTAGAAAAGAAAATATATAGAAAATGATAATAGCTTGTTTTATCTTTGATTGCTCTCCTATTTCTTAGGGTAACTTTGAATATCCAGAAAAACCAAGATTTCCTCTGTTTTAGAATGAAGTGCAAAATTGATAAATATTTACTTTGATTTGATAGGAAATGAACTACAAAATTGATCTATGACATATTAGTGTTAGAATTGAGAAGAAACACTTACCTGTGGGAGAATTTAACAACTTTAAGAGATTTTCCTCTATTTGAATCAATCAAGTGTTTTCTATGATATTCTTTAGAAATGACATGTGAATTGATCTTAATCTCATTTGGTTTTGCGAATTCCATCCTTTTGTGATTTCATTTCTCATTGTTGATTATTTGAAATGTTGTTCTAATCACATTAAAAGTTGATTCTTTACAAAGCACATTCATAAATCTTTGATATAGAAACATGGCAACATTTTCCTTTATACTTCTAGTATTCGTAGTCTTTTTTTTTTTTTTACATTGTTTGAGGACAAGCAAGATTCTAGCTTGGGGGTAGTTGATAAGTGACATATTTTAGTTATTTTCAGGATTATAATGCAGGCACTTATCTTTTGATTTCAGTAAATTCTCTTATAAACTTGCCCTAATCCTAGTTGTTTTATATTTTGTACATATATAAATGTTGTTGTTTACATTTAGAAGATTCATCCATTCAATTTTGATGTTTCGACAGGTATCCGTAGCATCCAAAACAACCAAGACAAGAGGAAAGGGCAAAAAGGTCAAAAGAAGAATTTTCTAGAAGTCAAATTCGCTCAGGTTAGCAATTAGCTTGCCTGAGCGAGTTAATCTGTCTTCAACATTAAGTAACAACTAGCCTGGGTGAGTTTGTCTGACCAGCTCCACCTTTTCCTATAAAAGGCCATGCAAGGAAGGGGAGAAAAAAACCAGAACATGAGGAACACCATAAAAACACAGAGGAAGGTGAGAGACGTGAAAAAAAGGAGAGGAAAACTCTATCGGAAAGGACCGTGATGTGTATCGACTCGCCTCATCGCTACTGTATCATACTCTTAATTATGCTTTTAATGGTAATTTATGTCTAAAAATCCCTTTAAGTTTGTTTATAAAAATAGTAGTAAATTTTTCGTAAGTGTAATCAATATCACAAATCAAAACTCGAATATACAAAGAGGCAATACATCATAATACTTGTATATTAATAATCATAAGTTAGTGGTAATTATAAATAACCAAGCCTAAATTGTACAAAATTCTCAAAAGAAACAAGGATTTAAATGACAGGGTGTACTAGCAATATGTCGGGGTGTAGTCATTAGACAAGGGGTGTAACTAGCAAAAATACAACCCTTGCCCGGGATCTAGTCCATCTACATCCCGGCTACTCGACGGCTCCAACCAACTTAGGTCATCTTCCCGGTCACCTACTGCTGTCCATTTGCTCACACGAACATGGTCCACGATCATCACAAGTACCAAACCACAAGGTACGACAAAGCAAAGGTGAGTCCATCATGTAAAATAATAATTAAATAAATATCATCAGTTATAAAAAGACAACTTGGTCGTTGCAAAATCACAACATTATTCAAATATTTTATCACGCATTTAATCATGAACAACCCGTCCAAACACATTTCACAATTCATCTTAGAACAACTAGTCATGATGCATGTTCCAGACTTATCTCTTTGTCAATGCAATGTAGTACCATCCTCATGGAAATAGTCTCCCTCAGGAAAATGATGCAGAAGCTCGTCAAGGTCACTTTGTCATCCACAGGTCGCTCCCCCCTCATGGTGATCCGCCTTGAGTCACAAGGGAGTTCCAAACAGAGATGCCCCTCTAGTACCTTTGTACCCTACTGCCACCATCCTATTTCCATTATGCATGAAGTATGTACATGGGCTCTATCAATGTATGACCCAGGCCCATGCTCAACTTGACCCGGGTAGGATAATGTCATACACCCCCCATATACATATATACTGACCCATTCTCGGGTACACTGATGCACTGACCGTGGTCCTTGCAAGGTTAACCACCCGGTCTCGGCATCTCACGTCCACACATAAAATATCACCATAGCACCATCAATGTATGTTCCGTCCCAAGGATCAACTCGTCCTAGTTAGGGTAATGCCATACACCCCTATGGGTATTTTATGTATATCCAAACGCATTTAGATTACCATGGGGTACCATCAATGTATGGCTCTGCCCTGGTCAACTCATCCCGGTTAGGATAATGCCATATACTCCCCATGATATCAGTGCATTTAATAACTCAAGCCAATACAATGGCCAATCTCAACGTAATCACATACGTCATTCATAAACACTACACACAAGTGAACAGGGTACATTATTAGATGTCCAGATTGGCACCTAGCCATAACAACTAATGTAATAATCCAAACAAGGTCGGATGAGGGCACAAGGTTGTCCGGGTAAGGAAGCCCGGTAATTCACAATGAAACGGGTACGAGCTCTGCCGAGTAGGAACCCGGTAGCTCTTTCTCTTCCTCTCATGAAGTAACTTGAGCTCGGTAGCACTAATGGGCCACCCCGGGTAAGGAACCTTGTATATCTAAAGAAAAGGAAGCGAGCCTTAGCAGCTCTTAAGAGAACAACCCCGGGTAAAGAAACCCGGTATATGGATGTTCACCAATGAGGACTATGTTACGTCCTTCATGAACACATGCATGGTATGTAAATCGTTCAACTCAGTATTCCCATCTCGGTAGCCGACGTCACGAATAAAGGTTTGACACATGCAACTCGGCCAATCCTTCCCGGCAACCGACATCACACAAAGGTTGGACACATGCAACTCGGCCAAGCCTTCCCGGCAGCCAACATCACACAAAGGTTTGACACATGCAATTCAACAAACCCTTCCCGGTAGCCGACATCACAACACAATAGCGTTTTAATATATATACATATAACATACTCCACCCGACTTACCCAACCCGGTAGTCGTCTTCCTCACACCATTTACAGACATTATCAATATATTTTACGCAGCATATTAAATAACAGATACACACTTTAACCCAACCATGATATCAAAAATCATTATTAACACAATAAACTCCCCTTACCTCAATAGGGATTCTAACATGTGTTTTGTTTGAACACTCGTTTTCACAACAACCAAGAATGAAAAGTTTAAGCTTCGTTCATGAATTCTTCTTAACAGAGAGGATTTTCTGTCGCTCTACGGTGGTTTCTCGAGAGTTTTAGTGGTACAAAAAGGGGAAGAAGAGAGAGATTTCTTGTGCAAAAATTTTTAGAGAGAAAAAAAGAAGAAAAACAAGCCCAGAAGTGAGAGTGAACCATTCTTCCACTTCAGGTTTACTTATAGACGAAGCATTGAGGCAAGTTGCCAACAACTTGATTCAGCCAGCTATCACAGCCACCATGTTGTCCATTTGCGTGACCGAACAACCACCATTATTTTTACTATGCGTGTACGGATAGCTTATCTCAGCCACAAAATTTAACTTTCACCTTTTACGCACAAACACCCTTGCAAAACACTTTAACAGATTTCAAGATTTATATTAAACAATTAATCAACACAAATATCATTCTATTTATAAAATTTCAAGGTGTTACATGATGCGCTTCCTTCATCATGTCTTTTGTTTATCTTGTGTCTACCCAATGATCGGTTAGTTTCTCCCAAGGATTGTATGTAATCTTCGTACCCTTATGTATCTCTTTTGATATTTGATATATGTGTGAATCTTTTCTACTCATTATTGGAGATTTCATTCTGTTCGTAATGTTTGACTCTACTTTATCACTAGTTTCATGAAATTTGTATCCTCAAAATTATATATTGAATTTATAATTATAATTGAATTGGGAAGTGTGATAATATTTGGATATTTTTGGTTAAAGTGGAAATTACAAAAATACCCTTGGACATTTTGGAAATGACAAAAATACCCTTAAGATGAATGGCAAAATTACCAAAATGCCCTTAGGCCAGAAATGCCCAAATATCTTTAGAAATTTTGTAGAAACTATATGAAATTATAGAATACACTTAGCTGACTAAGTATCAAAATATTTTGTGACAAAAAACTCTAGAATAGAATTTCTATGAATTTTATACAGTGATGACTTTAAAACTTTATTCATGAGAATTCAAGCAGGAGAAAAATATTGAAAAATGATAAATAGAATCTATGCAATTTTCTCTTAATTGTAGGATGTATAGATCTATTTAATAAAATAGTTTAGTAATTTTGATGGTCAGAAATAGTATGGACCAATCAAAATTTAGATAAAAGCAATCTAGTATGTAAGGTTTATGCAATACTTTGCATAGATTGCTTGTGAGTAATTTAAATTGTCATTAAAATCAATTTCTGGGAATCTCTAAAATTCTATCATTCAATATTATCTCTAGATAGGAGAATTCAAATCAAACTTGACTTTCTACAAGAAAATGCCATGTGGAAAACCATAATTGGAATTAGATTTTTATTCATCGTCAAAAATGACGCATGTAGCATTCAAAGAAGCAAAAAATTGTCTTCCTTTCCCCTTAAGCTTGAAGATCACGTGGAATGGTGTGGAAAGGAGGAGAAGTTTCATGAAAGCCACTTGTAAAGGCAAGCTCCATGATGAATACAAGTGGTAGGACACTTGTATTGCATGGATACAAGCAACATGAAAATGAAGCAAAGATCTCTCTCCATTTATCTAGTCTTCACGTGAACCATGTAGAAGATAGGAGAATCTTCATGAATTGGACAAGTGGTGGAAGAAACTTCAAGAAATGCCAAGTAAGTGGACACTTGTAAAGGGAGGATTATGATGAAGACAAGTGTAATGACACTTGTAAGCAACATAATGAATCTTGAAGATTTTTTTTAATAAAGTAAAGGAATCATAATGAACTTAGTTAAGATCTAAAGGAATAAGAAGAAATTAAGTTAGAATGAAACTAAATGAAGGTAATTTAGTTAGAATGGAACTAAATGAAGGTGATTAAGTTAGGAAGGGCAAAAATGTCCTTGAATATTAAATTATTTTCTAAACACTATATAAAGGGAGGGGGCGACCTTAAGTGCAAACCATTCTCAAGGCATTCGTCCTACCTCATTCACGTGAATCCTCTCCCTCATATCACTTTCATTTCACTTTCATCTTTCCTTTTAAAGCTTGAATCAAGTAGGAAAAGAAACCCCACCACCTTGAAGAAATTTCGTGTAAAGCTAACAACCTTAGGAAGAGTTTGACAAGATTAGAAGAAGGATATCAAGGCTTCATCTCTTAGAGGACTTCCCAAAGAAGGCAGCCATTATTCCATTCCATTTTCAAGACTCAAACTCACTTGAGGTAGGCTAGGCTTCAATCTCTAGTTAAACATTTGTTTGGATTAACCTATATGCTTAAATAGGCAGATTGATGGTTATTATTTAGGCTGGAATTTCATGTCATTTGAAGGTTATTTTATGATGTGAAAATGTTGATTTAAACCATAGGATAGGTGATGATTTATATGTTGAAATATTAGTGATCTTTGGAAGTGATTTTGATGATATTTGGACTGTTTGTCCATATTTTTATTATGGGCCTGTTTGGTATTAATTTTAGAAGTAGAGGTTGAATGGTGTGTAGTTAAATGGTTCAAATACTAGAGTGATTCAATTTTGAGGATAAAGTAGTAAGGTGGTAGGTGAAAGGAGATTAAGATGCATGCTAGGTTATGATCTTTTCTTGTGAAGGTTTAAAGGAATTAGAAATTATTTGGAAGATATATTGTGCTTTATTAGTTAGAATACTAACATGATTTGTCTGTAGCTTGAGGATAATCAATTGTCATGCCTAAGTTTGTACGATTTTGCTTGAATAAGGTATGGTAGCCTAACCATACTTTGGGTACGCGTGATGTTATGATGTAAATATCTTTCCATAAGGCAGTATGTATTTGCTTATGGATTTTATTATCGATGGATGTTGATGTGATGATAGGTTGATTCATGTTTCCAAGTCCAGTACGAGATTTTGTGAAACTGAATCTGATACTACATACAGTACGATATGTAGTGCCCAGGTGCAGATATATGGCAAAATTCATGCATGTTTACGTAAGACGATCGCAGCGTCTACATCCAGTACGAGGTGTAGCTACATACAGTACGATATGTAGAAGCCATTTGCACCCTGGGATAGTTCATTTCATGCATTCATATAGTTTGCATATTTATTTTATGGATTTGTTTGAATATATTAATGATTTACTAACGTACTAACGTGTTCGGTGGTTTAGCCTTGCCTACTGAGAAATTTTTATTTCTCACTAGATTTGTTTCATTTTTTTAGATGGCAACAGTGGTCAATTTCCTTGATGACCTGAGTCGGTGATGGTGTGGAAATGAAGAAAAAAAAATGAAGTAGACTTTTGTTTGGAAAAACTTCTACTTGTTCAATAATGACTTTTGTAACAAGGACTGTGGTTATATATATAATATACTAGTTTCAACTCTTTTGTAAGTTATACGTTTTTAGAAGTAATAATATCTGGAAAAATTTTAGGTTGTTACAGTTTTGGTATCAGAGCAGTTCATCCTGTTAGAGCCTAAGGGGAATGGATTGACTATGCTTTTCTGTGTACTTTGAGTGTGACTGTTTGTGTGTGATTGTCTGTGTTTGTTGAATTCTGACACACTTTACTTTATGTTGAGCCTGAGCACCTCAATATTTTTGTTAAAGTGAATAGGAATTCATGGCTAGTGGTAGTATATGTTACATATATGTTGTAATATGATGCTGAGTATTGGTGGAATAGCCAGAAGCAAATTTTGGCAGGTAATGGAGAAGATATCTCATGGAAGGTGTTTAAAACAACCTTTTATGGTAAGTATTTTCCCATATCAGTAAGAAATGCTAAGGAACTCGAATTTCTTAGGCTTGAACAAGGAAATACTAGTGTGTCTAAATATATTGCTAAATTTGAAGAATTAATCAAATTTTCCTCCACCTATCAATATAACCCTGATGAGCACTGGAAGTGCATCAAAATTTGAAGGGGGATTGAGGGAAGATATGTTGAAAGTAGTAGGACCCCTAGAAATTAGGAAGTTCGGTGTTTTGATAAATAAGTGTTACAGATGTGGAAATATGGGACACTATGCTAGAAATTGCAGAGTTGAAAAACCCCAAGGCACAAAACGTCCTCAACAGACTGGAAGGGTTTTTACCATGAATACAGCAAAGGCATCTCAATCTGAAAATCTCATCGAGGGTAAGTGCAAAATTAAAGATAAAATTTTAATTGTATTATATGATTCAGGTGCTACTCACTCTTTCATTTCTTATGACACTGTTATACAATTAGGGTTACCTTTATCTCAATTACCTTATGATCTTTTAGTTTCCACTCCTACTGGTAAACCTATTACTACTTGTCAAATCTGCCTTAATTGTGTTTTTCAAATTGATCATAAATCTTATTCTGCAAACTTAATTTGTCTTCCTTTGACTGGGTTTAGTATAATCTTGGGTATGGATTGGCTTGCAGCTAACCATGTGTTGTTGGACTGTTCAAATAAAACTATTGTGTTACCTTCAGAAATTTCAGAAAATAGTCAAACCCAGTGTCTGTATTTGAACTCCATTGTCTCCTGTTCCAGTAAAAAATGAAATTCAAGGGTATGTTCTTTTATCAGCTAATGTAACTGAGTCAACTAATGAACTCTCTAATATACCCGTGGTAAGAGAATATCCAAATGTATTTTCGGATGAGATACCAGGGATACCTCCAGAAAGAGAAATAGAATTTTCTATTGACCTAATTCCTGGATCTGGACCAATATCCATGGCACCTTATAGGATGTCCCCTCTAGAGTTAGAAGAATTGAAAAAGCAAATAGAGGAGTTATTGGAAAAGAAAATTTATTAGACCTAGTGTTTCACCCTGGGGAGCTCCAGTTTTGTTAGTGAAAAAGAAAGATGGGGGAATGAGACTTTGTGTAGATTATAGACAGCTTAATAAGATAACCATTAAAAATAAATATCCATTGCCTAGGATAGATGACCTTATGGACCAGTTGAGAAGAGCAACAGTATTTTCTAAGATTGATCTTAGGTCAGGATACCATCAGATTAGGGTTAAAAATAAAGATATTCCTAAAACTGCATTTAGGACTAGATATGGGCATTATGAGTATTTAGTGATGTCTTTTGGATTAACTAATGCTCCAGCAGTCTTTATGGATTACATGAATAGAATATTTAGATCTTATTTAGATAAGTTTGTAGTAGTCTTTATAAAAGATATACTTGTTTATTCAAAGTCAGAAAGAGAGCATGAAGAGCATCTTAGGATAGTATTGCAGACACTTAGAGAAAAGAAGTTGTATGCTAAATTACCTAAGTGTGAATTTTGGGCCAAGGAAGTAAATTTTTTAGGTCATGTTGTTTCTAAAAAAGGCATTTCAGTTGATCCTAGTAAGATTGAATCAGTTATGAATTGGGAGAGACCAACCACAGTATCTGAGGTTAGAAGTTTTCTAGGACTAGCTGGTTATTATAGGAGGTTTATTAAAGGATTTTCACAAATAGCTTTACCTTTGACTAGCTTGACTAGGAAAAATGTACCTTTTGTATGGTCACCAGAGTGTGAGAAGAGTTTTCTAGAATTAAGAAGAAGATTGACTAGTACTCCAGTGTCAGTATTGCCAGATCCTCATGGCACATTTGAAGTATATTGTGATGCTTCAAAGAAAAGTCTAGGTTGTGTGTTGATGCAAAATGGGAATGTGGTAGCATATGCATCTAGACAGTTAAGACCCCATGAAGTCAATTACCCAACTTATGATCTAGAATTAGCAGCAGTAGTTTTTGCCTTAAAGATCTGGAGACATTATTTGTATGGAGTAAGATTTGAAGTCTTTTCAGATCATAAGAGTCTTAAGTACCTTTTTGACCAAAAAGAGTTGAACATGAGACAAAGAAGATGGGTTGAATTTCTTAAGGATTATGACTTTGAGTTAAAATATCATCCAGGAAAGGCAAATGTAGTAGCTGATGCATTAAGTAGAAAATCTCTGCATGTATCTAGGATGATGATCAAGGAAATGGAATTAATAGAAAATTTTAAAAATCTTAATTTAGGATTTTCTGTTAATTCTAAAAGTATTATTTTAAGTCAAATACAAATTACTAGTAATTTCAAAGAACACATTAGGCTAGGACAGTAGAGAGATTTAGATTTTCAACAAATTTTAACTCAAGTCCAAGAAGGAAAATTACAAGATTTTGATGTGAATAATGATGGGTTGTGGACTTATCAAAAGAGAATATGTGTACCTAATATTGATGGATTAAGAGATAAAATTTTGAGTGAAGCTCACAAAAGCAATTTCACAATGCATCCTGGAATTACTAAGATGAATCAAGATTTGAAGAAAATGTTTTGGTGGCCTGGTATGAAAAAGGATATAGCAGAATTTGTAGGAAAATGCTTAGTATGTCAAAAGGTAAAAATAGAACATCAGAAACCTTCTGGCACTTTGCAACCTCTAGAAATTCCTCAGTGGAAGTGGGAAAGTGTATCTATGGATTTTGTGGTAGGATTACCTAGGACTATGTCTGGTCACGATTCAATTTGGGTCATTGTAGATAGACTTACTAAGTCAGCTCATTTTATACCTATTAGGATTTCTTATTCATTAGAGAAATTAGCTCAACTGTATATACAAGAAATAGTTAGATTGCATGGTGTACCTTCCACTCTGATTTCTAATAGAGACCCCCGTTTTACTTCTAGGTTTTGGGGAGCATTACAAAAAGCATTTGGAACCAAGTTATGCTTAAGTACTGCTTATCATCCCCAAATAGATGGACAAACAGAAAGAACCATACAAACCCTAGAAGACATGTCAAGAGCTTGTGAGATAGCCAACAAGGTTCTTGGGAGAGATATTTGCCCTTAGCAGAGTTTGCATATAATAATAGTTATCATACAAGCATAGGAATGGCTCCATTTGAAGCTCTGTATGGTAGAAAATGTCAGTCTCCTTTATGTTGGTATGAATCTGGGGAAACAAGTCTTTTGGGTCCAGACCTGGTAACTCAAACCACGGAACAAATCAAGAAGATTAGAGAGAAATTGGTAACAGCTCAAAATAGACAAAAACATTATGCTAATAAAAAAAGAAAACCTCTAGAATTTCGAGAAGGAGAACATGTTTTTCTTAAAGTCACTCCAATTACAGGAATAGGACTAGCAATGAAGGTCAAAAAGTTGAGTCCTCGTTTCATTAGTCCTTTCCAAATTCTGAAAAGAATAGGTACAACGGCTTACCAAATAGCTTTACCACCAAATCTTTCTAACCTTCATAATGTCTTTCATGTCTTTCAACTCCGTAAATATATTTCTGACCCGAGTTATGTTCTAGAATCTGAATCAATACAGTTAAAATAAAATTTAACTATGAGCTTGCCCCGGAGGAGAATTTTGGATAGGGAAATAAAGCAATTAAGAAATAAGTCTGTGCCACTGGTAAAAGTAGCATGGGGACAAGGATGCTTAGAAGAATGTACCTGGGAGTTAGAATCAGAAATGAGAAGGACGTACCCTGAACTGTTTACAGGTATTTACAAAATTTTGAGGGCAAAATTTTCTTTTTAGGGGGGGTGAAATGTAACATCCTCAAAATTATATATTGAATTTATAATTATAATTGAATTGGGAAGTGTGATAATATTTGGATATTTTTGGTTAAAGTGGAAATTACAAAAATACCCTTGGACATTTTGGAAATGACAAAAATACCCCTGAGATGAATGGCAAAATTACCAAAATGCCCTTAGGCCAGAAATGCCCAAATATCTTTATAAATTTTGTAGAAACTAGATGAAATTATAGAATACACTTAGCTGACTAAGTATCACAATATTTTGTGACAGAAAACTCTAGAATAGAATTTCTATGAATTTTATACGGTGATGACTTTGAAACTTTATTCATGAGAATTCAAACAGGAGAAAAATATTGAAAAATGATAAATAGAATCTATGGAATTTTCTCTTAATTGTAGGATGTATAGATCTATTTAATAAAATAGCTTAGTAATTTTGATGGTCCGAAATACTATGGACCAATCAAAATTTAGATAAAAGCAGTCTAGTATGTAAGGTTTATGCAATACTTTGTATAGATTGCTTGTGAGTAATTTAAATTGTCATTAAAATCAATTTCTGGGAATCTCTAAAATTCTATCATTCAATATTATCTTTAGATAGGAGAATTCAAATCAAACTTGACTTTCTACAAGAAAATGCCAAGTGGAAAACCATAATTGGAATTAGATTTTTATTCATCATCAAAAATGAGACATGTAGCATTCAAAGAAGCAAAAAATTGTCTTCCTTTCCCCTTAAGCTTGAAGATCACGTGGAATGGTGTGGAAAGGAGGAGAAGTTTCATGAAAGCCACTTGTAAAGGCAAGCTCCATGATGAATACAAGTGGTAGGACACTTGTATGGCATGAATACAAGCAACATGAAAATGAAGCAAAGATCTCTCTCCATTTATCTAGCCTTCACGTGAACCATGTAGAAGATAGGAGAATCTTCATGAATTGGACAAGTGGTGGAAGAAACTTCAAGAAATGCCAAGTAAGTGGACACTATATAAAGGAATCATAATGAACTTAGTTAAGATCTAAAGGAATAAGAAGAAATTAAGTTAGAATGAAACTAAATGAAGGTAATTTAGTTAGAATGGAACTAAATGAAGGTAATTAAGTTAGGAAGGGCAAAAATGTCCTTGAATATTAAATTATTTTCTAAACACTATATAAAGGGAGGGGGGGACCTTAAGTGCAAACCATTCTCAAGGCATTCCTCCTACCTCATTCACGTGAATCCTCTCTCTCATATCACTTTCATTTCGCTTTCATCTTTCCTTTTAAAGCTTGAATCAAGTAGGAAAAGAAACCCCACCACCTTGAAGAAATTTCGTGTAAAGCTAACAACCTTAGGAATAGTTTGACAAGCTTAGAAGAATGATATCAAGGCTTCATCTCTTAGAGGACTTCCCAAAGAAGGCAGCCATTATTCCATTCCATTTTCAAGACTCAAACTCACTTGAGGTAGGCTAGGCTTCAATCTCTAGTTAAACATTTGTTTGGATTAACCTATATGCTTAAATAGGCAGATTGATGGTTATTATTTAGGCTGGAATTTCATGTCATTTGAAGGTTATTTTATGATGTGAAAATGTTGATTTAAACCATAGGATTGGTGATGATTTATATGTTGAAATATTAGTGATCTTTGGAAGTGATTTTGATGATATTTGGACTGTTTGTTCATATTTTTATTATGGGGCTATTTGGTATTAATTTTAGAAGTAAAGGTTGAATGGTGTGTAGTTAAATGGTTCAAATACTAGAGTGATTCAATTTTAAGGATAAAGTAGTAAGGTGGTAGGTGAAAGGAGATTAAGATGCATGCTAGGTTATGATCTTTTCTTGTGAAGGTTTAAAGGAATTAGAAATTATTTGGAAGATATATTGTGGTTTATTAGTTAGAATACTAACATGATTTGTCTGTAGCTTGAGGATAATCAATTGTCATGCCTAAGTTGGTATGATTTTGCTTGAATAAGGTATGGTAGCCTAACCATACTTTTGGTACGCGTGTTGTTATGATGTAAATATCTTTCCATAAGGCAGTATGTATTTGCTTATGGATTTTATTATGGATGGATGTTGATGTGATGATAGGTTGATTCATGTTTCCAAGTCCAGTATGAGATTTTGTGAAACTGAATATGATACTACATATAGTATGATATGTAGTGCCCAGGTGCAGATATATGGCAAAATTCATGCATGTTTGCGTAAGACGATCGTAGCGTCTACATCCAATACGAGGTGTAGCTACATACAGTACAATATGTAGAAGCCATTTGAACCCTGGGATAGTTCATTTCATGCATTCATATAGTTTGCATATTTATTTTATGGATTTGTTTGAATATATTAATGATTTACTAACCTACTAACGTGTTCGGTGGTTTAGCCTTGCCTACTGAGAAATTTTTATTTCTCACTAGATTTGTTTCATTTTTTTAGATGGCAACAATGGTCAATTTCCTTGATGACCTGAGTCAGTGATGGTGTGGAAATGAAGAAAGAAAAAATGAAGTAGACTTTGTTTGGAAAAGCTTCTACTTGTTCAATAATGACTTTTGTAACAAGGATTGTGGTTATATATATAATATACTAGTTTCAACTCTTTTGTAAGTTATACGTTTTTAGAATTAATAATAACATACGCTTCTTAAAAATTTAATCTTCATAATAATAATAAAATTAATAATATCTGGAAAAATTTAGGTTGTTACAAAATTGGATTCTATGTTTGACTGGAAAGTGCTCTTAGGATTTGAATTGAATGATTTTACTCATTACGTTATGTTGCTAGGAATAGAGTATAACATTTTGATTGCAAATGGCACGAGATTATGATTGTAATGCTGGGATATTTACTTCATATGCGAGGGTTCGATATTCGGTAAATATCCTTAAGATTCTAGAATGCGAGGGATCGAGTTGGGGTGATTTAATATGTGCATCAGTAATGTTAGAAAATGATTCATATGTGTTACAATTAAATGGATACTTAGGGTATGAACGATGAAATCCAATTCTACGTTCTCTTAAATTAATTAAATTCATTTTATTTGTTTCCGTAATTTTTTGTATTTCCGACGTACTTATCCGTTATCTACATTATTTCTATAAACCATCAAATTTCGATCATATTTGTCGTACATAACTATTGAACTGTTAACTTTCATCTAGGAAAACTGAGTAGCTCAAGTCCCTATGGAGATGATCTCTTATAAAATTCTGTAACCTGTGATGTCATTGGTACGATTACCAATAGTTTAACAAGTTTCTAAAAGACTTGATTGCCAGCAAATGGTAATCTATTTCTTAAGCTTTCAAGAACACTTTAATTGATTACAAGAGTATAGTAATCGATTACACTTCACAAAGTCACAGAAAAGTCTTCCTGTGATAATCGATTACAATATTGTTGTAATCGATTACTTGGTGCGTATTTGAAACCAAGACTAGTTGTGATAATCGATTACATTGCTCATAAATCTTTTTCAAAAAGTTCAAGAATACTTTTATCGATTAAATGTGTTAACAATCGATTACATAAGTAAATTTAATCGATGACATTAGTGAATTAATTGATTACTGATAGTTACAAACATTTTTTTATAAATAGTTGTTGGGTGTTTTGAAAAAACATAACGAAATATCAAAGTATTTTCATTAGCTTTCTGAAGTAAGAAAAGATTGCAAGTGCTAAACTTTATTAAACCCACAAATCCTCAAGCTTCAAGATTTCTAAAGAGGATTTCTTCTTGGGCAAGCTTTCAAAATAAGTTTTGGAAAGAAAGTTCTGAAGTAGCTTCTTCCACCTTTTAATTCAAGTTTGGTAATCTTTTGCATACATCTTTACTAGATTATTAGGTGGTTTCTTTCTATACAACTTTGTTGTGAACACTTTTGAGTTTCTTTTTGTGTATTAATAACAATAGGTTTTCTTAAGGCTTTTCTAGGATAGGTATTCCTAGAGGTAAAAGTAGAGATAGGTGTTCTCTATGTCTTGATCACAAAGATTCTAGGTGAGTTATATAATAACTTAGGTTTAATAAATAAGAGAAAAAAGAAAGAAAAGTTTAAATTTGCTATATTCCGTCAGAAAAAGCGTTAGTTACGAAATTAGCGACAGAATTAGCGACGGATTTAGCGACAAAATTAGAGTTGAAGGAGCCACGCCAGTAGCGTGGGAGCCACGCTGGTAGCGTGGGAAGTGCCCCAGAAAGCCATTTTCCACTGGATTTCCACGCTGGTAGCGTGGGGGCCACGCTGGTAACGTGGGACTCTCGCTGGGGGGCCTATAAAAGGCCATTTTCGCGTTTTTGGGCTTCAAAACTGCTTCTTCTTCTTCCTCTGAGCCCTTTCCTCCATTAATGAAGTGAAAAGCTTCATATCTTCTCCATTATTCACCTAAACACTTGATAACCAACAAGGAAAGTGATTAGAACCTCTTGATAAGCTAGATTCCAGCTTCAATTTCTTGAGAAAACCATCAATCGGAGAGATCCCGTTCTCTAGGAAACTTGGGAAAACTGAGTTTGGAAGGGAAAGAAGGTGATTCAAGGACGCCAGAGCTTGGAGAAGTGATCCTCCAACCTTTCTCGACAGTTTTGAGGTGAGAAACTCGATCTTTAACCGATTAAATTGTGAAAAGGATTCTGGATGAGTTTGATGAACTTTTGGATAAACGAGTGAGTTAGGGTCGAAACTAGGCTGGGATTCTTTAGAGATATATGCTCAGGAGGCTGTTTAGATGAACGTTAAGCTTTGAATCTTGAGTATTGATAAAGTTTAGTTTTGACTCTGACATCTGTATGAGTAGGAAGAATGTTGATATAATTATGAGTTTGAGTCTAAGTACCTTTACAAAAGATGATCAGGAGGCTAAATAAACGGTGAATATGTGTTGAAATAGCCGTTCTGATAAACTTGACAAATATTGATATTTGGCCTGGCTAAGGAAATTGAATCCTTTGAATTGGCTTATACAGAGTCTGAGAGGGACTCTAGTATGTTAGATAGGCCAAGATAGATCCTGTTGAGGGTCTGTGAAGCGCCTTTGAGGTGATGGGGTCTGATAACCTTAAGATAGAGAACAGAGAGGTTGAAATGGAAAGGAATCGCGTTTCTTTTCATTCTAACAGTCGAGAACCGTTGTACAGTATTTAAATGCCTTGTAAGGTTAGGCTGGTTACTGATATATGCTTGTTGCCTTGATATAGGGTGTGACACCGAGGGTGTTGGTGGTGTAGACCACAGTCCAGGGATTGGACAGCAGAGCACTGCCTTGTCAGGTAAGCTCTTTGCTCTTGCGACTGTTCCCACTGCTGTGTTCCACCATACTCCGAGGGAGTGATGGTTACATTCATGATGCATATGCATTGCATTGGTTATTACAGTATTCTCATGATGATAGGTATGCATTATGTTATGCTTTGTATGTATAATTGTGTTCTGAATAGATCTTCTGGCTAGTAGATAGATATGGACCTCCCTAGGAGTAGAGCGCACCTCCTCCTAGTTTGGTTTGCTCACGTAAAGGGTGATGATGATCCCTTAAGACCAAGAGATAGGTGGGCCCGTTGCGGATGAGACCTATTCTCGGAGGTACCATATGTCGTGCATCCATGCGTAAAGGGGTAGCTCCCGATGGGATGACACAGGGTGTGAGTTTCGGCCTCACACTAGATGCTGATGATGATGCATCTTTATGTAAGGGTGATGATGATCCCTTAAAGACCCAGAGATAGGTGGCCCCGTAGCGGATGAGACCTATTCTCTGGGGTATCCTGTACAGGGTGATGATGATCCCTACTGTATACATTAGAGCTAGATGATGGCTATGTATTGTTGTGAGGGCCGGGAGGCCTAGTGATTGTGATACCTGTGATGCTGTGTGCCTTGAAAGTGAGCCAGGGGGAGGGAAAAGCCTCCAAGAGCCCTGAGCTTACTGAGATTTTTATCTCACCCCTATTTGGGGATGTTATTTTCAGGTGATGCTGATGGCAGAGGCGATAGGTCCCAGGGCGGGAGGCCTCAGTAGGGACAGAATATTAGAAAACAAAAACAACATAACTAGAAACTGAATAAGACAACCACTAAGCTAAAGATTAGCAAAGTCTCTAAGACAAATTCTAGTCTCTATATTGTCTAGTGGTGATGTCTTGTAAAGAGGAATGAACATCAGTTGAATGTTCATGATGTAGAGCTATCATAGCATCCATCTTTTGAATCATAAGAGACTCAAAAGGACTCCACTGCTGCTTAGCAGGTCCAACTTCAACATCTTCATCCTCATCAGATTCTTGTCACTCATCAGTCACTCCTTGAGGAGCTTGAGCTCCATCCACGTTCCATCCATTAGGATTTTTCAACATCCTCAGCTTGGTGAGATGCTTTTTGGATATGAGGTTGGTTATGTTGGTGGAGTTGTCAACTATCTCATTGGATACATCAATCCCAAAGTAATCAATAAACCTCGAGACCATGACAACATAGGGGAATTGATAGCTTAGCAGCCTCTTTGACTTCATCATTGTTTCCTTAATGACTAGAACCCAATTGATTTGAGTTCCAGTTTTCATCCCATACACTAGCCGCAAATCATCATCAGTGATCTGTGCATGATTAGTTAATCTAGGTGTTAGAATTTATGTTATGATGTAATGTAGAAGTCTATCTTCAGCTGTCATTAGGAAAACAACTAATATGTTTCCTATTCGTGCATTTGGATTCATCAGCATACCTCTATAGGTGTCCAGTTTTTAATAGCCACCAATTTCTTCTTCAAACCTCTGAACACCTCCTAAAATTATTTCTGCCACTGCATTCCATACAATGTCATCTATTTTCGTGGCCACTCCATTCACTTTGGAGTGGAGAACACCATCCATACCAGCCTTGACACAAGTATAGAATACTTTTACCAATTCAGGGTAAAAGGTACCTTTCATATCCAGCAGCTCTGTAAGGCCTTATGCTTGCAGCATCTTAAGGAATGTGAATCCCTCAGAGAAAAAAAAATCAAGCTCCAGGTATTTTGGAGGTAGCACTAGCTTTGTAGCATGGAACTAGCTTTCTACATATAATTTGTCACAATCAACATCACTGCGGTAGTTTTGTGCCAAATGTTTTGTCTTTCCACATCGGAAACAAGTGGTCTGAGCTATAGGGCATGGCCTATCTCCATGGATCTTGTGATATTTGTCACATTCCCTACCTAAACTTTGCCTTGCCTGAAACTTTCTTTGCTGAAACTTATTCTTTAATTTAAAAGGTTGAGGTCCTAATTTCTTCCTAAAATTATCACTTGACTCTTTCTTTTTAGCATACCTCATTTTATATTATTCTATTATTCTACACTTATTTATCAGAACACCAAACTCCCTAATTTCTAGGGGTCCCCTACTTCCAACATATCTTCCCTCAATCCCCTTCAAATTTCATGCACTTCAAATGCTCTTCAAGCTTATATTGATAGGTGAAGGAAAATTTTATTAACTCTTCCAAATTTAGTAATATATTCAAACACACTACTATTACCTTGTTGAAGCCTAAGAAATTCAAGCTCCTTAGCATTTCTCACTGATATGGGAAAATACTTCCCATAGAATGTTGTTTTAAACACCTTCCACGTAATTTCTACTCCATTACTTACCCGAATTTGCTTGTGGCTATTCCACCAATAATCAGCATCAGACTGCAACATATGTAGCATAAGTTACTTTTTGCTAATCAGAGCAATCTAATACAGTAAATATCTTTTCTGTTTCTTTAATCCACTCTTCAGCCATATCTAGATTAAAAGTTCCGTTAAATACTGGTAGGTTAGACTTTCTAAACTTAGCAAACTTATGATATCCCAAATCAATCACTTGCCTACTACTATTATCTTGACTAGAGTTGTTATTACTATCATGATGATGATGATTATTATTATTATGGTTCAGTTGCACCATCATTTGAGTAGCTATCGTAGCTTGTTGACTCGTTGCAGCTGTAACGACCCACCTCGTTGCTACAATGTCACTATTCTAAGCTTATAATTTTCAAATTGAAAGGAAAACTCCATTAATTTGATTATGAAAATGAGAGTAAACTTTTTATGATACTACACTCACCAATCATCGCACAAATACATAAATAAATAAATATACATATATCATTGAACCATTATATGTCATTCACATGTTAGAACCTAGTTTAGTTTTTACATGTATTTAAGCCTGGAATTTACATGTGCAACCAAAAAGAGTCAAGGAACCAATTAAGAAAGAGTTGATAACAAAACACAACTCTTTTACAAAATGAATTCCAACGTTACCACGTCGGCTTGGCGGCTCCAACAAAAGGATCTCTCTCTAGTATTACCTATTACTGCTCATGTGCTCACACAAACGAAGGTTCACGATCATCACAGGTACCAACCACACAGTACAACATTGCAAGGGTGAGTTTATTATACAAGTTCAATATGCATCAGATATAATGATTAGCAAGAAAATAGTAATGATAACCACAATCATTCTCAGTAATCAATCAATTTAACACACACTCAACAAACTAGTCATCAACATTTCCCACAATTCAAATTAATTATGCTCAGAATGATGCATGCACCTGACTCAACTCACATAATGCAATGTGGTACCATTCCTCAGAAAATAGCCTAAGCGTACCCATACAACACTCTCACTTAGGAAAATTATGCAGTAGCTCGTCGAGGTCATCCTGTCGTGCACAGGTCACTCCCTCCCATAGAGATCAGCCAGAGTCACAAGGGAGTTCCAAACAAAGTGATATGCCTCAAGTACCCGCTGTACTCACTGCCACCATTCTATTTCCATCAATATGAAACATGGGCACTATCAATGCGCTGACCGTGGATAGAGACTGGAATCCTAAGCAATCCCTTCTTCATTCCATGAATTCTTAAAATTCGTAAACTCTTCCTCGCAAGGATATCCAATAAGTCATGCACCTGCATATACATACACAGCATACAAACATGGGCTCATCAATGCACTGACCATGGATAGAGACCAGAATTCTAAGCAATCCCTTCTCCTCTCTAGGAATGCTTAAAATTCGTAAACTCATCCCCACAGGGATATCCAACAGGTCACTACACCCCCCATATACAACATACATCCATCATGATGACATCATCAACATCATCTCACATTTATGTCATCATCAATATCAATATCATCTCAATCTCAATATCATCAACAACATCAATATCATTTCATTTCAATATCATCAACAATATTAAAATCATTCCATTTCAACATCATCATCATAAACAACAACATCATCTCATATTAATATAATCATCAACATAATCTCATTTCAATATCATCATCAACATCACAAACCTCATTCATTCACGGTCCATATTACTACGAGACTAGTATTTTAGGAATTCTAAATTAAAGAGGATGACTACAATATATAAAACACACTTTTATGCCCATTTAAAAATTTAATAAATAATTAAATAGGAGAACATATTATAAAATTTTGGGCTGAGTCTCCTCTATAATTAAGACTTTTCCCAAAAATTCAATCATTACAACAAAAACATCATTCACAGTTTTATCCATCAATAACAAATTCATCGCATCCCATTAGTTAAAAACACATTTTTTCTTGAAAACGAGCACACAACAGGAACAAACATACACCAATAATAAATATATCGCATCCCATTAGTTTAAAACATAGTATTTCTTGAAAATCAACACACAACAGTGATAGCCATACATCTCTATAATTGGGTTCCCTGACCCCCAACTATCATTGATGTTGTAGTAGATAGTGTAGATATTTCTGATTTTTCTGATTTTGATCTTGGTTTTTGTAATTATACCTGTGATGATTCTGCTATTGTGTGTAGTATTTGTGCAAAAATTTCCTCTGCACTTGACTCTGATTGTGTTGCAAATACAGGTACAGATACAAATTCTAATTCTACTATCTCCCTTCCTCAACCAACAACCTTTCCTTGCTTTCCACCATTCAGCCACCTTCCTTGGAGCTGAAGTCACTACCTGAGCACCTTAAATATGCATATTTAGATGATGCTTAGTAGCTTCCAGTCATCATATCTAACAGCATATCACTTGAGCATAAAGAGAAGTTGCTGCATGTTTTGAGAGGCCACAAAAAGGCCATTGGATGGACACTTGCTGACCTTCCTGCAATAAATCCTTCCATCTGCATGCATTGGATACTCTTGGAGGATGATTCTAGGCTGGTGAGGCATCCACAAAGGAGGCTGAATCCCAATATTCTTGATGTGGTGAAGAAGGAAGTGATGAAGTTACTAGCTGCAGGGATCATCTATCCTATTTCAAATAGTACTTGGGTTTCACCTGTCCAAGTGGTCCCTAAGAAGTCGGGTATCACTGTTATGCAAAATCAGGATAATGAGTTGATTCCGACTAGAGTAGCCAACAGTTAGTGAGTTTGCATTGACTATAGGAGACTTAACCAGGAAACTTGCAAGGACCATTTCCCTTTCCCCTTCTTTGACCAGGTTCTGGAGAGGTTGGCAGGTAAATCACATTATTGCTTTCTTGATGGTTTTTCTGGTTACATGCAGATTTATATTGCACCAGAGGACCAACACAAGACCACATACACCTGTCCATTTGGCACATTTTCCTACACTAGGATGCCTTTTGGCCTATGCCACGCACCTGCTACCTTCCAAAGGTGCATGGTGAGTATCTTTTCTGATTTATTAGAGAGTTGCATGGAGGTGTTTATGGATGATTTCACTGTTTATGGTTCCTCTTTTGATGCATGTTTGGATAGTCTCTCTAGAGTTCTTGACCGATGTATTGGGACTAACCTTGTTCTTAACTTTGAGAAATGTCATTTTATGGTACATGAAGGTATAATCTTAGGGCATTTGGTCTCTAGTAGAGGTCTTGAGGTCGATAAAGCTAAGATTGATGTTATTACTTCTTTACCTTACCCCACTTCTATTCGGGAAGTGCGTTCTTTTCTTGGACATCCAGGTTTTTATAGGAAATTCATCTAGGATTTTAACAAGATTTCACTGCCATTGTCCAAGCTTCTCCAAAAGAACGTAGACTTTATGATTGATCAACCTTGCAAAGAGGCATTTGAGGAATTGAGGAAGAAGCTTATGACCTCTCCCATCATGCAGCCACCAGATTGGGAACTTCCCTTTGAGCTCATGTGTGATGCCTCTAACTATGCACTTGGGGCTGTGTTGTCACAGAGAGTTGATAAAAGATCCCATGTCATTGTTTATGCTTCACGCACTTTAGATGCAACTCAAGTTAACTACACCACCACGGAGAAGGAGCTTTTTATAATAACCTAGGTTTAATAAATAAGAGAAAAGAAAGAAAGTTTAAAATTTGCTATATTCCGACAGAAAAAGCGTTAGCGACGGATTTTGCGACGGAATTAGCGACGGATTTTGCGATGGATTTTATGGCGCGGTTAGCGCCACAGGTACTGGTTTTGGCGCGGTTAGCGTCAGGATGGCGCGATCAGCGCCAGAACGCGATCTGGACCTCTATAAAAGGCCATTTTCGCGTTTTTGGGCTTCAAAACAGCTTCTTCTTCTTCCTCCTTGAGCCAGGCAGCCATTAGAGCACCCTAGAAGCTTCATATCTCAATTATAAGCCATTAAAACACTTCCCTAGACCTTTGATTGTGAAGGAAACATCTTGGAAGCCTTGAATCATCTCTTTACTCTCTAGAAAAACCCCTTTTGAGTAAGTTTTGGGAATCGAAGAATTAGAGGCAAAGGAGGCCTTGATCGAGTAAGCTACCTTAGGGAAAGCGATTCCCTGGTGTTTCTGAACATCACAGAGGTAAGAAACTCGAACTCTAACCGTTGGTTCTGTGTATTGGATTTTGTTGGTGATGGGGGTATATAGAGAGGTGTTTTAGAAGTGTTAGAGCCGTTATTAGGCTTAGACTCTGTAGAGTTTTGTGCTCAGAAAGGTATTCTGAGGAAGTTAGAGCCTTGAATCATCATTACTGATGAAGTTTGATTTTGGCTCTGAGTATGTATGAGCAGAGATAAAAGATTAGTATTATGACTAGTATGAACCTTAGAGCAGTTAACAAATTTGCTCAGGAGACTATATAGATGAGATTGACCGGTTGAAATTGATGATATGATGAGAAGTTGGGTGTTGGCTATTGTAAGCAGAGATATGCCTGATGTTAGCCTGATTAGAGTCTTAATAGAGGCTCTGAAGCCTTGTGTAGGCTAAGTAGGACCTTGTGAAGGGTCTGAGATCACTTGTACAGTGATTAGTATATGTTTAGAGAAAGAATGATAGTTTCCTTTCGTTTGAACGGTTTAGGATCGTATTTGATGTGATATATGCTTGTTTTATATAGGACGTGAGCGTGAGAGCTCCGGTGGTGTAGATCACGAGACCGGGAGAGCCGGTGACTTGGCTAGAGCAGGTAAGCTCTTGGTTCTTATTTGTGTATCCTCTGCTGCGTTCCACCATATATCCGCTAGGATTATGGTTATGATATGTATTTATGCTAGTAGAGGAATGTGTATAATGCTGTGAATGAATGGTAGATGTTGTCTGAACCCTATGAAAGGGTAGCTGATGTTTTATATTTGATCTGCTATGCTTGAAATGTGAAGTGAACCCTGTGATGGGGGATTGATATGCATGGCTATGATGTGAGTAGATTGTGGCATGACTGGTTGAATGTGAAACCTGTATATGTAAGTTGTGCTTGAATAGTATCCTATTGTAGTAGGATAGATGATTGAGACTGAGAAAGACCTGGTGAGAGATGAGCCTGTGATATGGAGGTAGCCTCCTACGTGAAGATGTTTCCATATACACAGAGGCAGCCTTTCCCAGGCAATTGTATTGAGTTAGAGGATGAGATGGCCCTGTGATACATAGAGGTAGCCTCGTGATAAGAGATGTGCCTATGTACATAGAGGTAGCCTCACCAAAAGGAGATGTACCTATATATATCTATATAGAGGAAGCCTCCGCTAGGAATACATGCAAGAGATGTGCCGAGTATATAGAGGTAGCCTCCCTGTGACAGCGATTGATGTGATGAATGGCGTTATGCCATGAGTATGCTTTGATTTTGGCTGATGGATGTGTGTAGCCTGATTGTGGCCAGGAGTATTGTGCATTGATGTGCCTGATGATTGAATTAGTGTTTTACTAATGACGATTGTGATTGTGATTGATATATATATAAATATGTGTGACTGTCAGTGAACCAGGGGAAGGAAATACCTTCAAGGGCCCTGAGTTTACTGAGATTTTATATCTCACCCCGTTTGTGGGACTTATGTTGCAGGTGATTCTTCAGGAGGAGCAGATAGATCCCAAGGCAAGAAGCCTATGCAGGGATAGCTGCTGTTTGTACACCTTAGGCTAGATGATATGAGCATGTGGCTCTGGTGTTTTGTACTTAGCCTTTGGTTTGATTTTGTTATACCCTGAGGGGATATTTGTATAGTTTTGTGCTGTACAGAGGAACTTTGTTGTATATTCACCATATTATCGTGTACAGTGTTATGATGGTGACCCTTGATGAAGTCACTTTTTAGTTATGCTTCCAAACTGCTTAAACTCTGATTGATTATCTGTTTGTGTGTGGTTATGCTTGGTAATGACCCTTTCTGTTGAGGGGACGTTACACTTTTAGCTATTGTTTTTGCTTTAGATAAATTCAGATGTTATTTGCTTTGCTCCCATATCACTGTCTTTACTGACCATGTAGCTTTGAAGTACCTATTGAATAAGCCTGATGCTAAACCTTGATTGATCAGGTGGATGCTTCTTCTTCAAGAGTTTGATATTAAGATTAAGGACAGGAGTGGTGCAGAAAACTTGGTTGCTGATCATTTGAGCAGGATTGAGGGACCTGTTGAATCCTTTCCTATTAGGGATAATTTCCATGATGAGCATTTGATGCACTTGCATTCATCACATATCACCCCTTGGTTTGCTGACATTATGAATTTCATTGTTGCATCTGTTGTTCCACCTCATGCATCTAGGTCTCAAATAGATAAACTTAAGAGTGATGCTAAATTTTATGTGTGGAATGATCCTTATTTGTGGAGGTTTAGTAGTGATCAAGGGATCCGCAGGTGTGTCCCAGATCATGAGATTTAGTCTATTCATCAGTGTTGTCATGGCACACCTACTGGCGGTCATTTTGGTCCTCCGCGGACCGCTAGGAGGGTATTGGACTGTGGGTTCTATTGGCTTACAATGTTTCGAGATGTTCATCACTTTACTAACACTTGTGATCAGTGTTAGAGAACCGGACGAACCATTACACATAGACATGAGATGCCTCAACAACCCATTATTTTTTGTGAGATTTTTGATGTGTGGGGGTATTGATTTTATGGGTCCATTTCCTGTTTCTCATGGTTTTTTATATATTCTGCTTGCTATTGATTATGTTTCTAGATGGGTTGAAGCTAAGGCCACTAGAACTAATGATTCTAAAGTTTTTGTGGATTTTGTGATATCCAATATTTTTTGCAAGTTTGGTGTGCCTAAAGCCATTATCAATAATCAGGGGAGCCATTTCTGTAACAAATCATTGACATCCTTGCTTCAGAAGTATGGGGTTGTGCATAGAGTTGCTACAGCTTATCATCCCCAAACTAATGGGCAAGCAGAGGTTTTTACTAGAGAGATCAAGTAAGTCTTACAGAAGGTAGTGCAACCCAACAGGAAGGATTGGAGCAAGCTACTTGAAGATGCTTTATAGGCTCACAGGACTGCTTACCGAACACCTTTGGGGATGTCTCCCTATAGGGTGGTTTTGGGTAAGTCATGCCACCTTCTGGTGGAGATTGAGCACCGTGCTTATTGGGCGGTGAAAAGTTGTAACATGGCATTTGATAAAGCGGGTATGGGAAGAAAGCTTCAATTGCAAGAACTTGAAGAGATCTGCTTAGAAGCCTATGAGAAGTCCAAGATTTACAAGGAGAAAGTGAAGAGATTTCATGACTCTAGGATTCTTAGGAAGGAGTTCCATATTGGCCAAAAAGTGTTATTGTTTAACTCTCGCCTCAAACTTATTTTCGGTAAACTTCGATCTAGATGGGATGGACCTTTTGTTATTACTAATGTTTTTCCCCATGGTGCATTTGAGATTAAAAATGAAGTTACCGGCAAGGTCTTCAAAGTGAATGGTCACCAACTCAAGTTATTTCATGAGAGCCCTCAAGTGGAGGAGGAGCTTGTGGCGGACATCTCTTTGGTCATGCCAATTCTATGTGATGATGTGCCTTGAATGACATTTGGGGAGTTTCCTTTTCCCTTCTTTTATTTGTTGTCTCTTTGTTTGCCTCTCATTGCATGCTTACATTGAGGACAATGTGCATTTCAAGTGTGGGGTGAAGGATTACAAAATCTGTTTTCTGTTTACCTTTCTGTTTATCTGTTTTTGTTTGCTGTTTTTACATTCTGTCTGTTTTAATTTTTGAGTCTGTTTTCTGTTTATCTATCTGTTTTCTATTTTCTATTTTAATTTTTGAGTCTGTATGTTGTTTCTGTCCATTTTCTGTTTTCTGTTTCTGTTTGTTTTTGTTACTATTTCTATTATTGTTTTGCTGTATTTGTTTTGTTCTGTCTGGTTGTTAGTCTGTTTTTACATTCAGAAAAAAAATTAGAATTTAGGCATTTTTTCATGTTTTTCATAGGATTTCTAACTTGTGTAAATTGTGAGAAATGTATTAATTTTTGTTGGAATGAAAGGTTTCATGCTTGATGTGAATCATTGTGACAATTGTTGAAGTGATAAGTAGGCTTGAGAAATAGAATTTAAGATGGATCATGTGTGATAGAATTATGCCTTGTGAGTTTTTGGGCCTTTGTGGATGAATCACATTATTTCATTCATGTTCTTTCATGTGTGATTTCACCCTTGTGCTAGATTACTCTATGTTTTGACTTGTCTCTTTTGACATTCCTTGTTGCACATGCTTCGATTGAGATGATTTAGGCCTGTTTTGTTTTATCCACTAGCCAAATAAACTATCCTTGCATTGATATCCATTGCTACCCTTTTTGAGCCTTTAACCTTTTCTTTCTTGTGTACCTCATTATAAATAAAAAAAATTGGAAAACCAAGTTATCCTAACTTTAGGGAGAAAAGGGGCCTTGGAATTGTTTTGAGAGTGGGTTTCAAACAAGTGTGGGGTATTTTTATTTTGTTTTGATTTGGAAAGAAAAGAAAAGAAAGAGTTTACAAAGCAAAAGTTTAAAAAAGAAAAAAAATGCATAAACAAGGAAAAAGAAAAGCAAAGAAAAAGAAAAAGAAAAAGGAAAAGAAAATGCAATGAAAGTTGTTGTGATTCATTTTTATCCTTATAAGTTCTTTGTTTCTACCCCTCTTTATACTTGTTGGCTTACTCTCCATTGCCCCTCTTTTCTCTTAGTTTTAGCCTAGATATCCTTTTCTTATCCACCCTTTACCCAAGCCATACATTACAAGCCTATAAAGTCGTTTTGATCTTTTGATGCATGTGTATTTCAAGTTGAATGAATTAGAGTCTTGTCAAAATTTGGATGTGCTAGTTACATGTGGTGTTTGAGTGTAAACATAAACCCATACACATTAGAAGAGGTTGAGTGTTGCTCTTTGAGAGAGATTTCTATCACCTTGGTTCATTCTTAATTTTAACTTGACTACTTTTTCACTTTGCAATTTGTGATCATGTGTTCATGTGTTCATGGATTGTTTGAAACCTTAATATCATTCTTCCATTTTTCATCTTTCTCACTTTTGTGCATTGTTAGGATCCATTGAAAAATGTGTGTGTCGTGTTCTTACCTTTTTTTAGTTTGTGGTTTACTTTAGTTTGATTTTTTTTCTCTTAGTCTTTCTTTTAGTTTTGCCCAAGAGTGCAAAAGTTTAAGTGTGGGGTATTTTGATTGAGTATTTTTAGTTTAATATTTTTTCTATTCTTCTTAGCTTATTTGACTTCTCTTGGAATTTTATTTCCTCATTCTAATTCAGTTTTTGCCTTAGGCAAGCAAGTGGGCTTAATTGATAATTGTTGCTTATTTTCGGAGTTTTTGCTTACTTGACCTATCTTTCTTGTGTAGGACCTACAGAGCTCTACTAAACTTCAAATGGCTCATATGAGTAATCCCTGGAAAGATAAGGAAAAGATCTACAAGTTTGTCAGAGATAAGCCAAGGCGAATTCTGTCATTTTGAGGGACAATTTTGGCTTGGAAGTCAGAATCACTGCACTTGAATTTTGGGCTGCGAAATTGGTGTAATTAGTAATTAGCTAGATTAGTTGGACTTCATTGTGGCCCATCCTTCCCTACTGACTTAGTCACTATATTTAAGTGATTTTAGTTATTTGGATGGACACACTTCATTTTAGAAAAAACACATTTTGTAGTGACTTTTATAAGTTTTTAGAATTAAAACCCTTTCTCTTATTTTCTCTCAACTGTTCTTCATTGTTATTCACTGTTCTTCATTTTCATTTCTGTTCTTCCATTTTCGTGCACTAATTTCATGGGGCTTTCATTGATGATGATCATGGAAGGCTAAACAATCAATCAATCCAAGGATCCAAGCCCAAGCAAGGAGAATTTGAGTTTTGGTTTGGTATTTCAAATTCTGTGTGAATGTTCATTTTCTTCTTCAATCTCTATTCAATTTTCATGATTATGAATGTGTTTAGGATTGAAAATGGATTAGGTTATGGATTCATTTCCTAATTTTGAATTTTAATCACAAATTATTTGGATGATTTTTCAATTAGGTTTGTGGTTTCAATTAATTTAGGGGTTAATTCGATTGAACTGCTTCTAATGAAATTGAATGAACTTTCACAACAAAATCATTATGGATTGATGCTTTTTTAATCTATTTTAGAATACCTTTTATCAATTTTGTTAGTTTTTATTTTCTACATTTTTCTGCAATTTTTATTCATGCATGCAAACTGTTTGTCAAAAAACCCCCCTATTATTTACTAGTGAATTGAAGTTAGAACCATATTGATTGTGTCTCTGAGTCGACCTAGGTTAATCCTGTGCTACAGAATTAGCGTAGTTTAATTGTTTTGAAGTGATACGACATCAGCTATCAAATGGTAATCGATTAATATGTCCTTCATGGCTTTTTAATAGATTACACAAACTGGTAATCGATTAAAGCAGTGCACAAATTGATTTTCCAAAACATAAGCCATGAGAAATTTCTTTCAATAATATAAAAACAGAACTTCCCGTAGTGTACAAAATAAACTTTGTGGCTGAATACAAACGTTTTTTTCCACCCCACATAGATAAAAGTAGATAAACGGGAATTAATTCTAATTCCCACATGATGAAAAAAAGTAAAATGTCTTGAGAAGAAAATGTTCCTGCTTAGCTATAATCACTAGAATTATTATATACTAAGTATAAATATATAAAAATTCCAGTGATTATAGACTATCGTTATATAATAATATAAATAAGAATAAAAAAATAATATATATAAATATAAATATCAAAATAATAATATATATAAGGTACAAATAGTAAATCGAGGTACCCATTTTATGATAAACTTTCCTTCCATTTTTGTTCCTCTAGTAGGCCTAGTATTTCCGGCAATTGCAATGGCTTCTTTATTTCTTCATGTTCAAAAAAACAAGATTTTTTAGATATAGAAAACAAAGTAAAATTCTGGGGTTTTTTATTCCGCAATTATAATACTAAATTCAAAAAATAAGCCATGAGAAATTTCTTTCTTAATGCAAACATGTAACCTTATATGCTTTTCTTGAATCATGTTTGCATGTGTGTGATTATGCTTATGCAATGCCAGGATCACAAGATAGGCCTCTTGAACAACTTAACAATTTACAAATGCCTTCAATTGAATGGCATGTAAAAAATTAAAATCCTTTAAGCAAAGAGCTTCATCCTTGACTTGATCTTTTTTCCAGCTCCCCCTGTATCCAACATCTATCTTATGTAAACAATGCATGATCAATTCCATTGTGTACTTGGTCTCTACATCTCATACTGGACTCGAAAATATGAATCAATATATATCATCACATAAAATCCATCATTTTCCTTAGTAATATACTCTATGAGAAAATTCATACAACCTCATGGAAAAATTTCATGACAAACATCATAATATACCAAATATATGGCTCGGCCACCATACATTATTCAATCAAATTCAAGCCAACTTGTGCATGGCAAAATAATATCATCAAGTTAAAGAACAACATGTTAGTATTCTAGCTAGTAAACCATAAATTACCTTCCAAAGTAAATTCTAATTCCTTGACACTTTCACAATAAAAATTAGAACTTAGTTTGGATCTTATTCTCTTTTCAACTTACCACACTAATACTTAATCCTCAAAGTTGAACCACTTAAGTATTTAAACATTTTATCCACATACCACTCAACCTCTACTTCTTAAGATTAATTCAAAACAGTCCCACAATATATATATATATATATATATATATATAAACAGTTCAAATGTCATCAAAATGAATTTCAAAGATCATCAAAATCAAGTCCAAATATCACTAATATTCCAGCACTATAATCATCCACATATCTTACTCTTAATTCCATATAAACAAATCATAAAATACCCTTCAAGGATTCGAAACTTCTGCCTAGTATGATCAACCATAAATCTGCACCATTACACATAAAGGTTAGTCCAACTAAACACTTAAATCAAGATTAAAGCATAGCCTACCTTATGTGAACTTGTGTCCAAATCTTCCAAGTAGTGGCTGTATACTTTAAATCTTTGAAGATAGAGGTCTTAGGATTGTTTAGAATAGAGAAAATAATGGAATAGAAGTCTAGGATACAAAAGGAATATAGGTCACGGTTTTGGGGAGACAAAGAGAAAGTGAGAAAATGAAAGCTAGGTGTGTAGAAAATAGCAATTGACCATGGCTTGGATGCAAGCATATATGTACAGTTTTTTTGATGTGCCATAAGCTATTTATATTGAGTGAATTAGTTAGGATTGAACAAATAGCTAGAAGTTAGTTTAGTCCTAAGTTAACTAAATAATTATAACCTAAGGAAAATATGTAAAAGTTTTGTCCTTATTCATTTAATGCAAGTTTATCTCCAAATAAAGCAAGATTCTCTTAAGCTTGGCTATCCATGCAACATGGAATGGCTTGTTCAAGAAGCCAAATCTGATTTGTCCTATGCTTGGCTGAAAAATTATCTCTTGTGCACAATTCCTAAAGCTTACACGTTTTCAACACATGCATTTCACTTCCATATTGCTTAAAAATCTCACATATAAGCTTGCTTTGTCTTATGTTTTTGTCTCTTTTAATTTATATCCAATGTATTTCATGTAGTTTTCAATTACTAAGGTAGTTACT
Source organism: Glycine latifolia (assembly GCA_013407115.1). Taxonomy (NCBI): domain Eukaryota; kingdom Viridiplantae; phylum Streptophyta; class Magnoliopsida; order Fabales; family Fabaceae; genus Glycine; species Glycine latifolia. The sequence continues at coordinate 348,923 of QARZ01041100.1, forward strand.
TAGGTGATCTTAAGCTCCTAGTTCACATCCTACACATGCTAGGGTATGTTTCTTCCTTAATTTCACTAAACACAACTAGATACATACTAAACACTTCTAAACTTGCCACTTGAATTCATTAGCTTTATCATATCCTTCTTGTAACCAACTATCATCACATGTCCACAAATAATTTAAACATGAATACAAACTCGAGATAACAAAAATTTGAGGATGTTACAATAATGATTCCAACACTTTCTTTTCTTTAATTTTCTTTTTGTACAAACTGTTCTTTCTTTTTTTAGGATAGAACTCAAAATCAAACTAGAAATATGATGTTGAACACAAAGAATATGGAGGAAAATGAAAAGAAAACACACAAAAGAAAAATAATGAATCACAAAATGGAAATAAAAAAACCTAAAAGAAATAGAACAAATGACACAAGTAATAAACAAGATGAAACAAACTAAAGAAAGGTAATTAGATTTTTTTTTTAAAGAATTGAAACAAAGAAAAAATCAATCTTGAACTTCAAGGAGCCGAAAGTATGATGTCAAATGACAAACACAAATGAAATGAATCACCTTAAAGACTTCATATTTATGAATTAATTTAGTTTTCTTTTAGGGAAGGATAGTGACTCCACTCAAGAAAAAAAATGAGAAGGTGAGTGATAAGTCATAGATTTGATTGACATATGTTGAAATAACAACAATCACATTAGAAATGGGGGTTAAATGGTGTGTTAATAAAAGATAATGACTTTTAAAAAACATATATCAAAGGTCTAGAAAGATTATATATATATTGAATTGTCCATTGAAAAGAAATAAGTTTTGATAAAATCGAGTTGATTGTCCAGTAAATATATGAAATAGTGTTTAAAAACATTTTTCAAGCAAATACTTGGTATGAAAAGAATGACAAAAAGCATTAAGAGAATGCTTAATAAAATTGTTGAGGAGAAACGTAGAAATACTTGGTTTATACTGGTTCACTCAAACAAAGATATGTCCAATTCTCCTTTACACAACAGTAAAGGGTTACACTAATCAAAAACTTGATTACAAAACAAGTATTATGTCATATCACTCCTGGATATACAAGTATTCTTTGAGCCACTTATGACACTATCTTAGACTCCCCCTGTATCTAAGAAAACCAAGTATTTTTTAACAGTAAGTCACTCTTGGATTTCACAAACAATATTTTGAATGGATACAAAGAATCAATAGTACTCAATGAGTGGATAAACAATAAAGCTCAAGTACAAAGTAAATTTTCTTAGCAAAGGATAAACAATGAAAGCTTAAATGAATCGTCCAACAATTTCTGTAGAGTTTTTCTTTGAAGATATTCTCATTTTCTTTTGATGTATTTTCGTGTCACGCTTTTTGGTATTGGTAGAGTTTGCCTTTTATAAAATTCAGTGAAGGATCCATTATGAGATTAGCCCTGAGTCGTTGAGATGACCGTTGTCTCACATTAGGAGGTGAGCCTACATGGCATGCTCTGATTCAAGAGGAAAGGAATAAAGGTATAGACAACAACATGTGCTCCTTGTCCTCGATGAAAATGACCCTTGAGGAATATTTTGTGTAGACCTTCCATTCTCTTCTATTTTTTCCTTTCGTTAAATTCAAATAAAGAGAGGCAAAATGAAATTTTATGAGCGAGAATACATGTGCTTCCCTTTTCGGCTAGGTACTATGTTGGACATCATAATATTGAGTAAGAGTCTTATACTAATTGGATGTGAGTGTTGACCATACTCAGTGTATAACACTGGTTATTATAACAAGTGAATGTTCTTGGTTTTATAGCACGTTGGACACTGCTTAATACTTAAAAGAACATTTTCCACTTTGAGTATGGATGAGATAAGTAGATGACAATGAAGTCCTTTGACAAAGTTGGTCTTGTCCACTTAACATAAACTAATTAAACTATCAACAATCTATACTTTTTGTTAATCATCAAAATCTAAGGTAGTGTGAATGATTGTCAAGACCAAACATATGTTACCTTCGTAGGATCAGATTTAGTTCTTTTCCCAAGAACTAAGGGAAGATCTCACATAAGGAAAAAACTTACATTTCATTTCAATTCAATTTATTATGTCATAAGACTTTTAGGTCATACGAAGAATCAGGAACCCAATTAGTTTGATTTGATGCAAATAAATACAAAGATTAAAGGTTGCATCTTATATGTAAATCAGACGAAAAATATTTTATCTGCGTTTAAAGTATCAGACAGAAGCAAATAAATGTTATGATCTAATGTAACATTTAAGATTTCATTTAAGACTTCATTTAATACTCTATGTCTAAGATTTGTTTTGCAAGAAATGACTTGAAAACATTCTTCCAAGTATCTATTGCAATCCTAGGAAGCATAAAAAGAACTTCTAGCGCCTTCAAGTTCAAACATTATCAAAAGGCATACCCTACTATGATAGACTTACTTTGACCAAAAGCACTTGGTTTTCTACTAAAGTAATCTTCAAGAAAACTAAAGAGAGTGGTTTCTCAGCATGGAGAGTACATGCATTCAATGCTAGTATTAAATGCCCCATGCCCCAACAGAAACTTCTTCAAATACAAGCTTCAGTAAAGAAATCTAACCATTAGAGACAAAAGACATTTGTTGAAGAAGACCTATAAATACAAGAAACTTTGAAGTGTTATAGGTACGAAGTTACGTGTAACGACCCGCCTCATTGCTACAATATCACTACTTTAAATGCATAATTCAATTTAAATGAAAACTCCATTAATTTGATTATGAAAATGAGGGTATATTTTTTGTGATAATACACTCATCAAACAACGTACAAATACGTGTATATATATATATATATTAAATAATTATATATTATTCACTTACCAGAACATAATTCACTTTTTACATGTATCTAAACCTGAGATTTACATGGCCAATCAAAAAGAATCAAGGAACCAACTAATGAAGAGTTGATAACTAACACAACTCTCTCAAGATGACATCCATCACTGCACCCTGCATGTACATACACAATATACATCCATCACGATGACATTATTAACATCAATATCATGTCATCTCAATGTCATCAACAACATCAATATCATGTCATCTCAATATCATCATCAACATCATCTCATTTCAATATCATCAACATCACAAGCAATCTCATTTCATATATAGTATAAATTCATGCCTTGGATTCACATTCTCCAGGTCTTTAGACAACACAAATCTCTTACAACAACAATCCATAATACCATGAGACTAATATTTCAGGAAAATTCTAAATTAAAGAGAACTAAGGTATACAAAACAAACTCTTATGACCATTTAAAATTTAATAAGGAATTAAATAAAAGAACATATATAAAACATTTAATTAAGACTTTTCCCAAAAAATTATAATCATTACAATAACAACATCATTCACAATTTCATTCATCAATAACAAATATATAGCATCCCATTAGTTTAAAACATAGTTTTTCTTGAAAACCAGCATGCACAGGCACAAACATACATTCCCATAATTGGGTTCCCCAACTATGGTATCAAAAGTTGTAAACAAACAATAAAATCCCCTCACCTATCTATATCTCTCCATTAGCTCCTTGTAGCATCGTTTCGAGATCTCTCAGGTTCTCGTCCTTTGGTCCAAATGCAAAGCTCTATAAACCAAATTGAAGATAATTCGGTATAGATTTCAAAGACATGGTTAATATTAACATTCGGATTCAAATACCCATTCAGTTTTAAAATGGACTAAAATGGTGTTTTTGGAGTATACATCAAAGAGACATCATTTTGAAATTTTGATTACGCCAATGTGACTGGGTTCACCAAAGGATACGAAAATGACATCAATTTTATTAAAAGGAACCTTTTACAATATCTCATTTTCAAAGATTTTTCAAAGGAAGTGTAAAAATATCCAATAACGGTGCCCAAATCATAAGAGATACTAAGAGAGGCTTAAACTAACTAGGAGAAGACAAGGAAATCATGGTTACCTCGTAGAAACCATGAACGAATGATTGAAGACTCTGTTCTCTACCGAATCCTAGAGTTGAGTTTTGAAGATTATGCTCCAATTAAAGTGTTCCTCTTTGTGCAGTGCTCCGGCAACAAGCAACAGTAGCTCATGGCGGTCATCGGTGGTCGTGGGTGGTGGATGAGTAAGTCTAGGGCTTTGGGTGAGGGTTTGGAGAGAGGTGAAAATCGTGTTTTTTACGCTGATGAACATATTTATAAACTTCAGATCTCTCTTAGCAAGCTCGTCACGCTAAGAGAAATTTCATTTTTGGTGCTGAGAGCAACATTTCGTGCTGATAATTTTTCTCTAAGTGGAATTGCGCTTAGCGCACTGGTTGCACTAAGCGAGATGTCCAAAGTTTTTATTTTAAACTCCCAATGGTCAAAACATGAAGACGTGGGTTGTGAACCTATAGTCTAATTTTGGAGGTGATCCAATTGTTAACGAGTTCAAGATCTTAGTTTTACCAAAACAAGTTTCTGGGTCAAACTTGAAATCACACATTTTCAACATAGGTCAAACAAACTCCACATAACCTAGCATCCACACCAAACAATTGTACAAGGATAATTCACACAACAATTCAATGAATCCAAATTAATCAAATAACACAAGAAATACATCAAACATCTATTTTTAATTATCAAAATTTTAGGTCGTTACAACTCTCCCACCCTTTCTAAAATTTTGTCCCTGAAATTTACCTAACTTAAACAAGGATGAATAGGCTTCTTGCATTACAACTCTCCATTCAGTATGACCATTAGTTTGAGGGTGATAGGATGAACTTAGCCAAAGCTTGGTTCCCAACGCTTTGTTCATACTCTCCCAAAACCTAGAGGTGAATCTAAGATCTCTATTAGACACTAAGTTAGACTTCACACCATGTAATATGAAAATCTGACTAATATATAGGGAGTTCAACTTCTCTAAGGAGAATCTGATATTCATGGGGATAAAGTGAGCATAGTTGGTCAATCTAATAACAATAACCCATATAAAATTTAAACCTTTGGGGGTTCTAGGTAGTCTTACAACGAAATCCATGGAGATATTGTCCCACTTCCATTGGGGTATCTCTAAGGATTGCAACTTGCCCAAGGGCCTCTGATGTTCTATCTTAGCCTTCTGATAGACTAAACACGCATACACAAACTCACTAACCTCTCTATTCATCTTTGGCCACCAAAACATCATCTTGAGATCCTGATACATCTTGGTAGCTCCAGTATGTATGCTCAAGTTGCTCCTATGCCCTTCCTCTAATATCATCTTTCTAAGCTCGGTATATTAGGGACACAAATTCAACCTCGAAGTCTTAGGACTCCATCTGATCCCACATTGAAACTATTATCTCTCTCTGATGCTATGGCTTCTAATTGTGTTCTCAGAAAAGGATTCACTAACCTCTCTCTTCATGTTTGGCCACCAAAACATCGTCTTGAGATCCTGATACATCTTGGTAGCTCCAGTATGTATGCTCAAGTTGCTCCTATGCCCTTCCTCTAATATCATCTTTCTAAGCTCGGTATATTAGGGACA
>QARZ01041100.1:357294-370466 GCA_013407115.1 Glycine latifolia
TGATAACTAACATTTAGGTGCTTTGGTGTTGATAACTAACATTTAGGGGAAGCTAATTTGTCAATTTTGTTTTCCTCCTTTTCTTAATTATGGCTTCTTAAATTTCTCAGATTCATTCTCTTATTGGATAACACTTTTAAACAATGAAATTTGGATAGGTTTCAATCCGATACAAAATTTATATATTAGATCTTATCAAAATTGTTTGAGTTTTATTTATTATTCATATAGTACTTACTTTGCTATTTTTTTCTGTTTTTCGCTCGTTGTTGTACAAATGCAACTTCTAACTGTTTATTTATACAATTTTCACTATATCAGTATGAATGAGTGTGTGGAACCAGTTGATGGAGTATGTGTACATCTTGTGTTAGAAATGGGGTGGATGTTGGATGATTATCTTCTTTTACACCATTTTTTTCTTACATATTATCTCATGTTGATTTTTGACATTGATGTTCATGCTCGAAACTCTAATTGTAACGACCCGCCTCGTCGCTACGACATCACTAACTCTTAATCGTGCATATCTCAATTTTAATAAAAACTTCATTAATTTGATTATGAAAATGGTAGTAAATTTTTCGCGATAATACAATTATCATACACATATTGTAGTTACATAATTACATACCTATGTACATATATATTAAATCAGTACATGTCATCCACATGTTAGAACTTCCTATAGTTTTACATGTATATACATCTGAAATTACATATTTAACAAAAAGCCAAAGAACTAACTAAGAAAGAGTTGATTAACAAAACATAACTCTTTCTCCAAAAATAAATCCAACGTCGTCACGTTGGCTTAGCGGCTCCAATCAAAAACAGATCTCCCTCCAAGGTCACCTACTGCTGCTCATATGCTCACGCGAACGAAAGTTCACGATCATCATAGGTACCAACCACACGGTACAACAAATGCAAGGGTGAGTTTATTATATAAAACCAACAAACATCAAATAGCAGCAATTGGGAAGGAAACAACATTACCCACCACAATCATTAACAAAAATCCATGATTCCAATACATATTCAACAAACCAATTATCCAATGCATTTCACAACTCAAACAATCATGCATAGAATGATGCATGCACCTGACTCATCTATCAGCATGCAATGTGGTACCATATCCTGGAAATATCCTCTCACAGGAAAAATGATTCACTACCTATCAAGGTCATCCTGTCGTACACTGGCCATTCCCCCCCTCGGGTGATCAGCCAGTGTCGCTAGGGATTCCAAACCTGATGACCGCTTAGTACCTGCTATTTCAGCCCACTAAAACCCACAGGTACGCGCGTGCCTTCATTCTGTTTCCCTCCATGCACATGAAGTATGAAACATGGGCATCATCAATGCATGAGATGGCTAGGAACAAATCCTTCCTCGCAAGGGTAACCCGTCATGCACCCCCCATGTACATACATAACATACGAATGTGGGCTCACTGATGCACTGGCCGTGGCTAGGAACAAATCCATCCTCGCAAAGGTAACAAATCGGTCATTGCACCACACGTGTACATACACAGCCTACAACCATGGGCACCATCAATGTATGATCTGGCTAGGAACGAATCCTTCCTTGCAAAGGTAACCCGTCATACACCCCCCATGGGTATCCATGTATATCCACATACAATGACATTGTTCACATCAATATTATCTCTCATCAATGTCATTATCAACCTCAACATCATATCATCTCAATATCATCATCATGCATATCAATATTATCTCATTTCAACATCATCAACCACATCAACATTATCTCATTTGAACATCATCAACTACATCAACATTATCTCATTTAAACATCATCAACTATATCAATGGCATCTCAATTTCAATATCATCAACGACATCACAAGCAATCACATTTCACATCTATACATAATACATATACCTGAGATTCACATTTCCCAGGTCTTCAGACAACCCAAATTTCATACATACACAATTCATCATATCACAAGACTAATATTTTTAGGAAAATTCTAAATTAAAGAGGAGGACTACAATATATAAAACACACTCTTATGCCCATTTTAAAATTTTAATAAAGAATTAAATAGGAAAACATATTATAAAATTTTGGGCAGAGTCTCCTCTGTAATTAAAACTTTTCCCAAAAATCCAATCATTACAAAAACAATATTATTCAGAGTTTATCCATCAACAAGCCAATTCATCGCATCCCATCAGTTAAAAACACGGTTTTTCTTGAAAACAAGTACACACAAGAACAAACACACATCAATCATAAATACATTGCATCCCATTAGTTAAAAACGTAGTTTTTCTTGAAAATCAGTACACAACAGGGATAGGCAGATATCCTCATAGTTGGACTCCTTGGCCCCTAACTATGGTACCAAAACTATAACTAAATAATCAACTCCCCTTACCTAACCAACAGTTCTCCCTATTATAGCCTAATAGTGTTGTTTCGCGATCCTTCAAATATGCGTGTTTGTCCGAATGCAAAGTTCTACATACGAAATGGAAGATAATTTAGTATACATTTCCAAGGTAAGATTAATATTAACATTTGGGGTCAAATACCCACTCAAATCAAAAAAGGGCTAAAAGGGTGTTTTGGGAGTTCACATCAAAAGACATCATTTTGAAATTCCAATCACACCAATGTGATCGGGGTTCAACAAGGATCATAGAAATGACATCAATTTCATAAAAAGGAGACTTTTACAACATATCATTTTCAAAGGGTTTTTCAAAGGAAGTGTAAAACTCCCAACAACGGTACCCAAAACACAAGAGACACTAAGAGAAGCTTAAACTAGCTAGAAGAAGACAAAGGAAACTAAGATTACCTCAAGGAAACCAAGAAAGGAGGATTGAAGGCTCCGTTCTCTACCGAAACTTCGAGAAGAGTTTCGAAGAATCCGCTCTAATTAAGTAGTTCTTCTCCGTGCCGGGGTCTCGTGGCAAGCAACGATGGTCTGTGGTGGTCACCAATGGTCTTAGGTGGTGGAGGAGGGTGATGGGAGGCTTAGGTGCTGGTTGAGGGAGAAAGAAAACCCATTTTCATGGTCTTGACACTGCTGGACATATTTAACGCCGACTTCACTCGCCCAAGCGAGCAAAAATGCCTGGGCGAGCTAACCAAAATTTTAAAATTTTTGCTTCTGTGAAAAAATTAATTTCTCATGTTCCAGAAATTATTTTTACTATCCCAACGGTCAAGAGTTACATATGTGGGTTCAAAACCTATCTTTGAAATTTGTAGACAATCCAACGGTTAACCAATCCATAATGGTGATTTTACTAAAACAGCTTTTTGGGTCAACTTGAAATTACACATTTTCAACGCAGCTCAAACAACTCCACATAACTTGACATCTACACCAAGCAATTGCGCATGGATAATTCACATAACATTTAAATTAATACTAATTAATAAAGTAATCAAATTATACAAGGAATACATCACACATATATTTTAATTTATCGAAATATCAGGGTGTTACAACTCTCCCACCTTTTTAGAAATTTTGTCCCCGAAATTTACCTGACTCAAACAAAGCTGGATAGGCCTCTCACATCTGACTCTCCAGTTCCCATGTCGCATCCTCTCCTGATGTACCTCCCCAATTCACCTTGACCAAAGGAATTTCTTTCCCTCTTAGGTGCTTCATTCGTCAATCATCGATTCTCAAAGGCAATGATCATATGTAAAGTTTCCTTTACTTGAACATCATCTAACTCGACCACATGAGAAGGATCATGGACATACTGACGGAGTTGGGACATATGGAAGACATTGTGAAGATTAGAAAGGGACGAAGGTAATGCAACTTGATATGCTACAGGACCAACTCTTTTGAGAACTTAGAGAGGACCAATAAAACGAGGTGTGAGTTTTTGAGATTTCAATGTTCTGCCAACCCTAGTCCACGGAGTAACTCTCAAGAATACATGATCACCAACCTCAAATTCTAGGTATTTTCTCCTCTTGTCATGATAACTCTTCTGCCTACTCTGAGCAGTTCTTATTCTCTCTTGGATCAACTTGACCTTTTCAGTGGTTTGTTTTACCAACCTTTCTAGGTGGCCTTCAACGTGAAAGAAAGCATTTAAAGAAGGAATCTTGCTTTATTTAGCTTCAGCCATGTGGGTGTAGGCAAAGGAAATCCATTTATTTAGCAAACTCCACGTGCACTTAAGCCATAAATGAAGGAATAATTGTCATGATTAGATTAGGATAATATCTTCAAGGATAGTTACCTTGTAACTAAACTAAATACTAATCTAGTGGAAATCTAATTAATTCACTTACTATCTAACTAAATAACCTAATATAAATAGCTGCTGAACTTCCAAAATTTTTGCACGTATAACTCTAGCTCCAAAACCCTCTCCCACGGCCTATAAGCTTTTCACTTGGTGCTTTTCTTTCAATTCTCATTTCCTTATTTGCTTAGACCATAGCCCCCCTTCTATAGTCTTATATACTTCCATTTTCTTTTTCTTCAATATAAAGACTTTCTTCCTTGAAGTTCTCCAAGAAGCGCAACCACCTACTCAGTCATTTTCAAAATCAAACTCAATTGAGATAGGCTTTGTAACGACCCGCCACGTCGCTACTGTATTACTAACTCATAACCATGATATAAATTCATTTTAATAAAAAGAACACCCTTTGGTTACTTGTGAAAATGGTGATAAATTTTTCGCAAGCATATAACGACCATCATCATAGAATATACACGTAGATCAAGGTACTCATAAAACATTTCAAATATATGTACGCACTTACAAAACATAATTTAATTACAAGTACAAAGATTATGTCTCAAAAAGAATATACATCAAGTGTTTTACAAATGAAAAGAGAAATAGAAGTGAGGGGTGTGATTAGCAAAACAAGGAGTGCATCCAGTAAAATAAGGGGTGCATCTAGCAAAATACAACTCCTGCCCGGGATCATGTCCATTAACATCCAGGCAAAACACTGCGGCTCCAAACAACCCGGTCTTCTCCCAAAAGCACCTACTACTGCCCATCTACTAACACGAACCCGGTTCGCGGTCATCACAGATACCAAACCACAAGGTACAACAAAGCAGAGGTGAGTTCATCATATTAAATAACAACAATAAATACAACAGGAAAGGAGCACAACCCGGTTAAGAAGCAACACGGTCATCAACATATCAATACAAACATTCCAAGCATCCATCAAACACTAACATATACGGAAAATCCACAACCATTTCATAAATCAACCCATAAAATCTAGCATGATGCATGCTCCTGACTCAATTCTCATTATGCAATGTGGTACCATCCCGGAAATAGGCCAAATTCATGGTACGAATGACTACTGCAACTCGTCAAGGTCACTCTGTTGTGCACAAGACTCACCCGCCTATGGTGATCAGCCAAAATGGGTGTCATAAGGATCTCCCTACTGACGTGGCCCCCTAATACTTCTCGTACTATGCAGTCAATCATCCTATTTCCGCCATGCAAATGTCGTATGTGACGTAGGCACCATCAATGTATGACCCGGCTAGGAACACAATCCTTCCCCGCAAGGGTAATCCGTCATACACCCCCTATGTAACATACCACCCACACGAGGGCCCAACGATGCACTAACAGTGGTCCTCGCAAGGTTTACCACCACCCAATCCCGGCATCTCACGACTATACATAGAATATCACCACGGCACCATCAATGTGTGACCCAGAACCAGGCTCAACCCGACCGGGCTAGGATAACGCCATACACCCCCGTGGGTATTTATGTCTATTCCAAACGCATTCCTCATCTCGGACCATCACATAGGCCGAGTTCGAATGCCACCAATGTAATCATATACATCATTCACAAACACGTACAAACAAGTAAACCGGTGTGAAGTACGAGGTGTCCGGGTTGGCACTTAGACAAACTATCTCAAGGTAAGAGTCCGAACAAGGTCGAACGAAGGCGGACAAGGTCAGTCAAGGCCGGTAGAACTCAGACAAGGTCGGTAGGGGTCGGTTAGAGGGGTAAAGTTTGGGTAAGAAAAGACAAGGGTAGCAAAAACGGACGAGGTCGGAAGAACTCGATCGAGGTCGATTGGGTTTGCTAAGGATCTGCCAAAGGCGATCAAGAGGTCCTTAGGTTTCTTATAAAGTTCTAAGGACGGGTTCAGCACTATGTAATCGATTGCATAAGCGTTGTAATTGATTACAACAGATAGCGCTTGTAAGACCCTGGGTTTGTATTTCACTAACCCACACAAGGGTGTTAGGGAACCCGGTAGCTCATTTCCCAAGAGCATACAAGCTCTTCCGAGTAGGGAACCCGGTCTCTCTAAGAAAAAGGAAGGATGAGCTTATAGCGGCGACACGTGTATGTAACCTGGTCGTTTTAGAAAAAGGAACACAAGCTCAACAGAGTAGGGGAGTCCGGTGGCTCTTTTCTCGATGGTACACGAGCTCATCTGGGTTAGCAACCCGGTAGTCCCTGTAGGTGAGGTAACTTGAGCTCAACAGCTCTTACGTGTTACTCAGGTAAGGAACCCGGTATACCTTATAAAAAGGGAAATGAGTCTTAACGAATCTAAGGGAAGGACCCCGGGTAGGGAACCCGGTCTACTGACATCTACCAACAAGGACTAAGTTGCGTCCCGCATGCATGCATGCATGCCACCTAACCCACTCAACTCGGCCTATCCATCCCGGTAGCCGACATCAAAACGCGAGGGTTTGACACGTATATCTAACCCGACCTGCCCATCTCGGTAGTCGACATCAAACACAAGGGATTTATGTCTACGTGTAACCCGACCAACCCATCCCAGTACTCATCAGCTCCACAAACACTTCCACAGGTGTCTAAGAAACTCTTCAGCCTCAAAATGCCAACTTCACCCCCATGCACGGGAAGTTCTTAAAACATCTACTCCCCACAAGAACACCAAACATCAACACAAAACAACACTCAACAAATTTAAGGCATACCAAATCCCATTCATAAAACACATAGCTTTTCTGGAAAAAACATCGCACACACCAGGGACATGCAGTTATCATCACGGCTAGACTCCCTAGCCCCCAAACCATGGTACCTAAAGTAGTTAAGAAACACGATAAACTCCCTTTACCTAACCAGGAGTTCGCCCACGAGCTTCACGATGTGTTTTTCCTAAGCTTCAGCTCCGACCACGAGGTTCCTCTCAGCGTCGAGATTTCCACAGCAACTACGGTGACTCTCGTAGGTAGGAGATAACAAAGAAGGGGGTCGAGAATGAGAGGTTTCTGGGTGAGTTTTTAGAGAGAAAACAGAGGAAACGAAAAGGTAGAAGAAGGAAGAGTGAACTTGTTGTTGTGCCAGCCTACTGCTTATAAATACAGCTGACACAGTACGTTCTCTTAGCGTGCTCAGCCAGCAACCACAGCACACTAGGATTGACTTACGTCCAATACCCATCAAGCACGCATACCAAGACAAAAGTACTCAAACAACAAGTTATAAATAAAATAATTAATCAACATAACACATGTAATTTTAATTAATATAATTCACACGCATCAAGCATCCAAATTAGCACTTATAATCCGGGTCGTTACAGGCTTGGCTTTAATCTCTAGTTAAGCATTTGTTTGGATTAACCTATATGCTTAAATGGGCAGATTTATGGTTATTATTCAGGCTGGAAATTCATGTCATTTGAAGGTTATTTTATGATGTAAAAATGTTTATTTTAACCATAGGATAGGTGATGATTCATAGGCTGAATTATTAGTGATGTTTGGAATCACATTTGATGATCTTTGGAAGTGATATAATGACATTTGGGTTGTTTGTTCATATTTTTATTATGGGACTGTTTTGAGTTAAATTTTTAGAATTAAAGGTTGAATGGTGTGTAGTTAAATGGTTCAAATACTAGAGTGATTCAATTTTGAGGCTGAAGTAGAAAGGCGGTAGGTGAAAGGAGATTAAGATGCATGCTAGGTTTTAATCTTTTCTTGTGAAGGTGAAGGTTTAAAGGAATTAGTAATTATTTGAAAGATATATTGTGGTTTATTAGTTAGATTACTAACATGATTCTTTTGTGGCTTGAGGATATTCAATTGTCATGCCTAAGTTGGTATAATTTTGCTTGAATTAGGTATGGTAGTTTAACCCTACTTGTGGTACGTATGATGTTATGATGAAAATATTTTCCATGAGGTTGTATGTATTTGCTCATGGATTGTATTATGGATGGATTTTGATGTGATGATATTTTGGTTCATGTTTCTGAGTCCAGTACGAGATTTGTGAAACAGAATCTAATACTACATATAATACGATGTGTAGTGACCAGGTGCAAATACATGGAATAAATCATGCATGTTTGTGTAAGATGCCCGCAGCGTCTACATCCAGTACGAGGTGTAGCTACATACAGTATGATATATAAAGGCCATGTACACCCTGGAAAAAATTCATTTCATGCATACATGTAGTTGCGTAATTATTTATTGTATGGATTCATTTATATTGATAAGTTACTAATGTACTAACATGTTTTGTGGTTTAGAGTTTGCCTACTGAGAAATTTTATTTCTCACTAGATTTGTTTCATTTTTTATATATATAGATGACCTAGATGATAATCTTTCTTGATGGATCTGGACTGAAGGTGGAACAGAGATGAAGCTAGCACGAGATTTTTACTAGTACTCTTATGTTTTAGAATATTAGCAAGTATGGTGGATTTCGTGCTTGTATAACAAGAAGAAGGACTGTGGCTACATATAAAATATATATTAGTTCAACAACTTCGTTTTATAATTTTTACTAAGATACATTATTTAAAAATGAAATAGTATTAAAATCATCTAGAAATAAATTAGGTCTTTACATACAATACAAATCATCTATGAATTATAAGTAAAAACAATAATGTCATTACATAAAATCATTTCCTATTACCGATTATAATTAAACTATTTTTACAATTGTTAAAATCCCTTAACCATCTAGTGTTGCATTTCTAACTTAAAGATAAAATTTTTCCCACTGAATATGAATTGCCTTCAATCTCTCTAGTTCCAATGGTCTTGGATTACTAAAATACTGCATGATATAGTAAAACATAACTTAATAAGTATAAATAAAAACAAGTATAACAAATAAAATTAGTTTTAAGGTAAACAATTATCATCTCCCAATTATCCCTGAAACCTCCTAGTACTATCGTTGACATCCAATGCATGACACAATAGTCACACTCACTTCTTCCTATTTTCTTATTACACTAAATTCATTAAGATATTCAAAGTTAACTAGAACTTAGTGTACATAATTATAAATATAATTTTTAAGATATCAACCATTGTTTAAATGACTTACTTTAACTGCAATCCATTTAGCAGTAGCCTTGGATTTAGTTCGTTGAATACTGTTGAATCCCTTCAAAGCACTAGTTAAGAGAAACATGCATGCATTTTGTACAATTAACATATTGATGTCTTACAAATAATAAAGTAAATGTCTTACAAATTACAATTGACCTGTTAATAATTCCTTTCAAGTAGTATCGGGCTTAATGTGCAATGAACAGAACCAGATGACAACATTGTCCTTAGGACATATAACAACCAGTTGTCATTGTACACTGCATTAGAGAACATTAAGTTATTATAGTGCATACATTATTTAAATTGATTTGTACAATTTTACTTACCCATTCAAGTAGGCTCCTAGGTAGACATGTTCCTGTGAGATAGTACCAAGCACAATAGCAATCCCATCACAAATAAATGACATAATATTCACCAATATTTTATGTTAAAATCAGTGTCATATTGATGAACAAATTACTAGCTAAATTTTCTTCAATGAAAAAAAAATCAAACCCAAAGACATGCATCTAACAAGCCTGGCAAAACAACATATCATTACTCACATTACATTACAGGAACTAATTCCAAGTTTAATTATAACCTCAAGAGAACATTCTCACAGCTAGGTAAGAGAGCAAATTACATCATAATAATTGTTAATGCATGTAGCATTCTTACAAACTGTGTGGTCCATGTTCACAATGGTAGTACAAGGATAAAATGAACAATGAAATTCAGTGGCTACGAATCAGTGGTTGCTGCCACTGAAAGGTTCATATTAATATATAATAACATAGGCTAAATTAACCAACATTCAAGTTTGAAACAATCAATGTCTCGGAGAAACATTGTTTGAAACAACAACAGACATAATATTGATAATATTATTGACAACAAACATAATTTTTATTCTTATTCCCTAAAACAAATTATCAACTAGTTTTCTAACACAAACCAAATACGGCTATCATATTATCCACCAACCACAAACCAAATGTAGTAAAGGAGCTTACAGATTTAAACAAAACAGCTAAAATGAGAACCTAGGGCAGTGGCGACGAAAGCTCTAGAAAATAAATTGAGGAGAAAAGCAATCAATTTATAATACTAATGAGAACCTGAAAATGGCGGCGGTGGCAATGAAACCTTTGGACTGGCACCGGCACCTGTAGTGAGAACCTACAAAAGTTACAATGACAAACACGTGCAGTCACGACCAACAGCGACAAGCAACGACGAAGACCACAACTATGACGACCACAGTGGCGATGACAACGACAACAAAAGCGACAACTAGTGGATAGGCCTTTCGACATGAAGACAATGTTTGGGCTCACATGACAAAATGAATCAAATGAGAGTGACAATGTTTTGCCTTTAATTTATAATTAGGGTCAACATCAATTTTTTTTAAAAAAATGATGTTACTCTAGTAATGTTAACATCGATTTCTCCAAAAATCGATGTTAATGTGAGTACATTAACATCAATTTTTGCAAAACCGATGTTAATGTACTCATGTTAACATCAGTTATTAGAGAAACCGATTTTAACTTAGTCGTCTTATTCATGAATATGCCACCGCATTTTTGTTAATATCAGTTTTGTGACACTCATAGTCAGATGGTCATCTTTTTTTGTTATTTGTTTGTCAGCCATTTGCCAAATATGATGTGCCATAGAGTCACCCAAAACTGATTGAGGGCTTGTATTGTTCATGCAATTTAGAATTTGTGGCAAATATTTAATAGAAGGTTCTTTGAATTTATGCATGCATGCAGTAAATTGTGTATATTTTCAATTCTATTCAATAGAGTTTTTAAAAAAAAATATTGTTTGCTTATGTCTCCTAATATGGGAGGTTTTTCTTTTTTGTCTTATAATCCGAGAATAAGTTAAATCATGTGAGGCTATTTTATATTTATATAGAGGGATAAGGAAGTGTATTTACGCTTAAGTTAGTTTTTTTTCTTGCAGTAATAAATATTAGCTTCTTGTTAAGTTAGATATATTGGGCTTGAAATTCTCTCTCCCTCTCTCTCTCTATATATATATGGGAAAGAAAAGGAGAGCCAGTTAAACCAATTAGAGAAGATGACCTTTAACTGAAAAGTCTTAAGCTTTTGTTATTATATATGTTTGTAACTTGTTCTTCTCTTTTCGTTATTTGTCGGGTTTTGCATGCCTGTTATATATATTATGTAAATATAAAGCTGCAATGATCTCAGAACTCGAATGAAAGAAAGGTATGTTTACTTTAGATAGATTATAGATCGCATTGTCACTGTTTCTTCCACTAGCCTTTTGAGGGAAGAGGATAGATAAAGATAATTATTAGATTCTTCACCCAACTCAATCTTTGCATATATATGTTACATCACATGAATACATGTATCATGTAAAGTGTAGTGTCAATTACTACAGCTATAAAGAGCCTATTTTTTATGGCAAAGTTGCTCACTATGTACGTTTAACAACAAATGTATATGCCAACCATATTGGCTATTGATTGCTTTTGTTGTTTGATTGTGTTAGTATTGTTTGATTTGGGGTTCTCCTTTCCTTTCATCACTCAGCTCTTTGCTGCTCATTGAAAAAAAAAGTCTAGGAAACAAGCTGGATAGGAAAAGATGCCCTGCATTATTCTGGAACTATACTTCTCCTATCCAAGCTCAACTTATTTTTATTTCATCTCTAATCATTTTCAAGCCTGCTCACTCATTGTTGTACAAGAAAAAGAGAGCTGGTTCATTTTCGAGGACATGGAACATGGGAGCTTTCCTTTTTCTTTTGTCACTTCAATTTAGAAACTTTTCAGTCTAGCATAATTGAGACTTTAACCAACACAAAAGTGTTGAATTTTACATGATGGCTTATAAAAAGCTAAATCTTTTATGTTGGTATTTAAATTTCTTGTCTTTGTTTTTGTTCCAATATTTTACTCCTAATTATCCTAAAAAAATGTTATTAAGTGATTGGATAACACATAATTGATTTTACCTTCCAAAATCATGATAAAATCACAAAAAAGTTGAAGTAATTGCTTGTGCCTATCTTGCAGATCTTAATCCTCGAGAGGCTAATAATGTATTTTGGAAATTCAATTTTCTGTCATTTTCATAGCACTCCTCAGTCCTCACTACCTATTATAGTTTATAGAGGGTCACAAACATGGTCCTAGTGTCCTATTACATTTTAATTGTTCTTCTTACTTCTCTTGCCAATCTCAATCTTTTCCATTCCGCTTTAAACCTATTATATTTGAATTTGCAATAATACTTATATTTCTTTGGACCCTCAAGTTTCGTTCATTCCATCGGTTGAGGTGTTGGTAAAATCTCTACTTATTATGTCACCAGCAGCTCTGAAACATGCTCCAGATTCATTTTTCAAAATAATACTTTGCTCACATCACCCATGTGTAGTTGGTGGTGCAAAAAAAAATGTAGTGTGGAAGGTAGTTATTTACATGTGTGTTGTCTTGTATTCAATTTTCACTTTTAATTATTTAACATCATTGCATTAGCTGTGATTTTTTAGTAAGCTTTCTTGGATTCTAGATATTTATAGATGCATTAGTTATCTGTTCTCCCTACATAACAAGTTTCTTTACTACCTTGTATAATTCATTACTAGCCTCGTGTCATATCACAATAAGGAAAAGGTTCTTATTTGGATTGGAAATGAGTTTTTACATGCTCAGCTCTAGAAATATTATATTTGTAGATTGATTTTGAATTTAGAACTCAAAACTGTTTTATATATATATATATATATATATATATATATATATATATATATATATAT
>QARZ01041100.1:400630-418223 GCA_013407115.1 Glycine latifolia
GGCTTATACACGGCTGATATATGATTATCTTTTGGCAAAATTAAATCCCAAGTAATTGAATTGGTCGTAGGAAGATAAGATAGGAGGTTGTTGGAAATTTTGAAATGCAACAACTCTATCTTATCTTCACGTGTGGGATGCTTCATGATCAAATTTTTTGGTTAAAAATCTGACTCAAACTCTTCTATAAAGTGTGCTATTGTGATCATAGTTCTCTAATTTTTTGAGAGGAAAAACCCTAATCTACTTTCCTTTATTTTCACGTGCCCCTTTGTGTGAGTGTTGGCTGAAAATTCAGCCACCAATATCATCTATTGGTGAGCCTCTTAGATAAGTAAAAACACTTTAGAACATAACCTTCTTCCTCTCCATTGGTGTGCCTAGCCTGCCTCCTTTGGTGTTTGTTGGTAGCCTTCAAGAAGTGTTCTTGAGTCTTGACAAGAAGTGGTGTGGATCAACATTAGAGGGCTTGTATCTTCAAGCATATCCTTGATCATCAAATTTCGAATATAAACAAGGTAACATCTATGTCCTAAAGAATGATTCTTGTGTGGTATGTGTGTTTCCGCTTTAAAAATTTTGTTTTTTCTCACATGCCTTCGGGCTTCAAGGCCCTTTTCTTTCAGCTTCTACGTTGAACCGATTGTAGCCGATATGGTTGCAAATGGAGCAAAACCAGGTCGCCTTCTTTAAATTCCAAGCCTTTCTTTTTTTATCACTGTATGCTTTCATTGTTGGCTGTGCTTTGTGAAAGTTTTGTGATAAGCTACTCATGATTCTGTTTCTTGTAGTGAGATATGTGTCAATGGCTTCCAGTTTGCTTTCTCCTAAGCAGTATGTTAACAAGTTCGTGTTGATTCTGAGAAGAAGATTGTTGATTCTAAGGAAAGCTACAAGAAGATTGAAGCAAGGATGAAGGCTTGAAGTTTTAGCTTTTTACATGCCCAATCATTTGAAGGCATTTGTAATTTGTCTAAGTGGTTCAAGTGGTTTGCCTTGTGATATTTCATTTGCATTTGCATTTTCATTATCATGCATACATAGTTTTTGATTAAAATCTCAAAGTAATCCAATGATTTCATAAGAAGATAAGTTCTCATGGCTAAGTTTTTGAAAAATGAAAAATCACTGTTTTAATCGATTATACAAACAGTTTAATCGATTAAGTACATTCGTACTATTTCTAGAAAAGCTGGTAATCGATTACATAGTTATATTTGAAAAACATACATCACTGGAATAATCAATTATTCTATTATGTAATCAATTATCTTAACTAGTTTGTCATGGTGCCTTACTAGAATAATCAACTACCATTTTTAGTAATCGATTACATAGGCCGGGCTCGTGTTGTTTGTGTTTTGAGCTTTACTAGTTTAATCGATTACTAGTCTTATGTAATCGATTATTTCTTCATGCTTCAAAAATGCTTAGATTGATTTAATCAATTAAGTATCGATTTAATCGATTATCCTGTTCATAGAAACATTTCCAGGAAGCTCAAGAACATATTAATTGATTATGTGATAATTTAATTGATTACATATGATTAAATAATCGATTACCTTGTCGTTTTAATCGATTATTGACAGTTAAATCAGTTTTATAATAGCTTTGCTTATCTTGTCTTTATAAGTAGTCTTAGAGCGAATTGTTCTAAAAAAAAATATACTTGAGTATTTGTGTGAATCACAAAAATATTAGAAAGCTTTTTCCAGAGTCAAAAATATTGATTTGTTTTAAGAGTGAAAAATCTCTCATGAGATCAAGAGAGTAAAATCTTTAAGATGAGTTGTTAAAGAAAAGAAGAGATTTCAAGAGTTCTTATTCTGAGCTTTGATTTGCATTCAACCTGATTGATTGGTAAACATTATTCATTCATTCATTCATTTGAAGGATCACGGGTTGTATCTCTTGAATCTTTCTTTAGAATTTTGTTTTTATTTTTGTTGTATTAAAAATTCTGTTGATATATCTTTGATTCTTTAAAG
This sequence comes from Glycine latifolia, assembly GCA_013407115.1. Taxonomy (NCBI): domain Eukaryota; kingdom Viridiplantae; phylum Streptophyta; class Magnoliopsida; order Fabales; family Fabaceae; genus Glycine; species Glycine latifolia. Next base: position 402,622 of record QARZ01041100.1, read on the forward strand.
TGGTTTTCTAGAGTAGGGTTCTCTAGAGGTAAGAGTAGAGTAGGGTTCTTTGGGTCTTGATCATTTGAGGTCTATAGGGTTTAGATTTCTGTTTCTTTATCTAGTGTGGATAAAGGTGATCATTGTAAAACTGCTTGTAAAGATTATTTGATATAGTGAAAACTCTAACCTAGTGTTGTTGGAAGTAACTGGATGTAGCCTCCATGGTTGAGAGGTGAACCAGTATAAATTGCCTTGTCTCTTGTTAAGGATTCTGTATATTTCATTACCTATCTATGTGAAATCAAACATTATCTTCAAAGAAACAATTTCTGTCATTACATGTATCTCAAGGTTTGATCTTGGTTGAAGAAGGATTTCTGGATTTCTAAAAGGTGAACAAGTACTACGATCGAAGAGTTTAATTCTGCAATTTGTTTTAGAAAAATTTTAAATATCAGTTTTGAACCAATTCACCCCCCTCTTGGTTTATTTGCAGTTTATTCATTGTTTTCAGTTCGGTGGTGTTACGCCGAATGTGACCTCAAATGGTGTGAAACCCATAGATCTGTTGAAGGATGTGTTGAAGTGAAACTCAGCAAAGCTCAGAATGTTGGACCATGTTTTCGGATTATTGTGTACGAAAGCCCTCAGCTATTGTTCCAGACATCTGTTTACTCTTTCTATTTGTCCATCACTTTGTGGGTGATAAGCTGAGCTATACCGCAGGGACGTTCTTTTGAGTTGGAATAGGGACTTCCAAAAGTTGCTTAAGAAGATTGGATCGCGATCCGAGATTATGGTTTTTGGAAAGTCATGGACTTTTCCAACCGACTCCCAGAAAGCTCTAGCTACTTTGGTTGTAGTAAAGTGTGCCAGTAAAGGGAAGTGGGCTCCTTTAGATAACCTATCAACAAAAACAAAAATAACGAAAAACCCGTTAGAGTTAGGTAAATGGGTGATGAAATCCATGGTAGATCTGTCCAGATGGTGTCTGGAGGGGATATGGGTTGTAATAGGCCATATGGAGAGTGATTTTGTGGTTTTATTTTCTGACACTCTTCACATTTTTTGACAAAATTCTTAACATCTCCCTTCATTCCTTTCCAGGTGAATACTTTATTGAGGCGTAGGAATGTGTTTTGAGCTCCCGAATGTCCTCCCAACAAGGAACTGTGAAATTCATGCAACAGTTTATTCTTCAGAGATGAATTCTCCAGAATGAAGATTCTTGAGTTATGTAGTAATATTTTGTTGTACATTCTCCATTCGCCCCACTTGTTTGGTTATGTAATTAACCCTTGATGATTGTAATAGCGTAGGGGTCCTCTGTGATTTCCTATTGTAGTATGCTTGTTAGATTGCATGTTTGTCCTGTGATGACTGCTAGCTGTGATTGTGATTGTTCATTAACCCCTTCTGGACATCTGCACAATGCATCTGCCACTGCATTTGTTTTGCCTGTCACTCTGCTAGATAAATTTTCAAATTTTGTGTGGTACTCTCGTACGGTGCCTGTTTGAGTTAACTTGCATAGTGCACCTGCAAGATCTTCATATGCAGTAGGTCTATATTGTTGCATTTACATGAAACACATCATCTCTTGTTGAAAATGATCCATCATAGTATTAAGTTTCTCTTGGTTGTTGCATTGTTGTTGGTCAAGAAACGTCTGTTGTCGCTCATCACATGTTGTTTGTTGCTGCTGAAGCACATTCAGTTGGTCCTGTATCTGAGCCGTGCATGTTTTCTCAGCCATGGAGGTGAGTTACTGGATGAAAGCACCAAATGTAAGGACAAAAGGAGGAGAGGGATGAGGAGTAGAGAAAATAGGGAGAAAAGAATTTTTCAAATCGTTCCTACTCATTCAACCATGAATTGATCCTTTTAAGGATTTACAAAATCCTAATTTTGAATTCAAGTAATAGAACGGAAATAACAACTAATCCTAATTTTGAATTCAAATAACAGAATGGAAATTCAAATAACATAATGGAAATAACTACTTATCCTAATTTTGAATTCAAATAACAGAATGGAAATAACAAATTATCCTAATTTTGAATTCACATAACTGAATAGAAATTAAAATGTGATGATTATCAAATAAGTTGGGTTTGAGATTACTGGATGTAGTCTATAAGATGTATTCGACTCCTCTTGGTATGGATGGGCCTTTGGGTAGCAATCTGGTCAACTACACAATATTAGTGTTTTAATTTATTTCTTGGTTTAATGCTTGTTATCGGTTGATCTTCCATAACTTGATGTAATTTATTTGACTTGCAAATAAAAAATACCTTTCAAAACTTTATGAGGTAAAACAGCTAATAAATCCTTTGTATCTAGGAATGAGACTTGGTTTACTAGTCATCGTTTGACCTCTAGTCTTAATGCAAGTTATTTGATTAGGTCATTCAACACTACTACAAAAAATTCTTTCAATGATAGTTTTAAACCATCGTGAAATGTTAACTTTCATAGATAGTTTTTAAAAGCGTCTTAAAAAAGGTATAGAAAATTCTCTGGACAACGTTTTCAAAAATAATTTTGTGGAAAATCGTCTTTGAAAGTGAACTTTTCATGACGGTTTTTCCCAAAATCATTTTTGAACATGCATTTTTAAAGACAGTTATGAAGAAAACTAGTGGAAAACAACTTTCAACATTGGTTTTCAGGCAACATATGTAGGAAGTTGAGTTGTTTTTAGTATTATTTTTGTTTTGACAACAAATCCAACATACAATTTCAAGAAAAACCAAACCTAGATAGTTCGTAATAAATGTTAGGATTTATTTTACATTAGATTCAACTTGTAGGCCAAATATAACCTAATCATGATGTAGTAAATAAACTATTGTCCAAGTCATCTCCTGAAGAAATAAAGGAGGGATTTCATGTAATTATTTAACTAAGAGCTAGGTTATTTCTTTATTTTTCTTTGGTGATTGTCATGAAATAAATAACATAAAATAAATTACAATAAAAATTAAATGACAATGAAATAATTAAGTAAAGATAGAAATACTAGACTTGGATGGTGATGTTAATCTTGATGAATGAATGTCTAGGTTTGGACTTGGAATTCATTTGATCCACTGTAACTTCACAATTCTCTACTCATCCCCAATTCACTGATGTATTCTACCCCAGCTCTTGCATGGTTGCAGATTCTAAACTACTTGCCCGATACCCAATCCATTGGACATACCGACACAAGCAATCAACATTAATGGTCGAGAACTAGTGAGGCTTAATCAGGATTATTCTATCCCTAGAGATAATCTCCATTAAGTGCTTAATTCATGTTTGGGTTTTAACAAGGCTTGCCAAAGCACAAGTCAATTCCTGAATTCATCTATAAGATGACCAATCAAATAAAAGCATTAAGTACGAAAACTAATAAAGAACTCAAGATGAAGTATTAAATTGATAGAATTAAAGCGAAACAAGGCTTATCCTTTCGTCACCTAGGTGGAAGGAATTATAATTATAAAAATAATATAATGAAACCTAGAGTGTCTAATGGAATAATGAAGATGACCAGTAGGTGAAAGTCTAAAATATAATTCTAAGAACTGCTCGGGGTTTCTACATGTTACAATGAATGCCTAGCCTCCTATTTATAGAATTGTAGCTAGGTTTAATTAAGGAGATAATAACAAGAAATTACAAACAAATAATATATCTAATTAATTCAAGTAATTATCTTCTTTTTCAACTTATTTATCCTTGAAAAATATATTGCTCTTGATTTTCCTAGCTTTTATCTTCAATTTTCGCAATTTCTCCTTCCAGAACTTTTTGTTGATTTTAGGCCTTTGGAGCTCTTGCTAGAAAGACCTATTTTTGCTGAAAAACTATCAAAAATTCACTAAAAATAACTAAATCATAAAGTTCCACTTAAGACAAAGTAAAATCTGAATTTAAAGCTAATTTGATTCAAGACAAAGCCTAAAGTTAACTAAAATACCAAAAAAAAAGGTCACAAGATGCATATGAAAATTTGATAAATTTGACGTTTATCAATAAAAAATTTAATTATATTCAAATTATCATTAATCAAAAGTAGTCAATTCAAAAAGTACTAATAAATAACCATAAAAATATCTCACATTATCAAATTAACTACATTAAACAAGTCAACATTTGTCATGTTTGCAATGTAAATCCAACCTAAAACTATTATAGAATACAAGTTTAACTATCCTAGACATACTCAAATATTTTTCAATGCTTCATTTCTCACTTTTAAAAAACATCTTGCCTATTCTTTCTGAATTGTTTTCATTCTCTCTATTTCCAATGATGTTTGATCACTTAATAGTTGCAACATATAAAAAACACGTTAAAGTCATGAGCTTCAACCTAACATCAATGGTCACGAGCTTCAATAGGCCAACAACGGAGGTCACGAGCAAGAACGACGATGATAGAAAAAAATGTGAATAGCAACAAGCCAACGATGAAGGTCACGAATGGTAGCAGTGATGAGTTTTGAGGTCGCAAATCAATGTCTTCGGTGAAGCAAAGTGAAGCATTGTCATGGCGAAAACAACTGGTGAGACAGAGTGAAGTGTCGTCACGGTGGGACGAGAGTGAGGGTTCATAGAGACTGAGGCTTGAGAGTGAAAATTTTTGTGATATTACTGTAAACTCAATGGTGATTTTACAGAAAATTGTCTAGTTCTTCTTCAAATCAGAGACGATTTTGAAAAAATTGTCGTGCTAAGCTTCAAATCAAAAACAATTTGTTAGAAACCACCGTGCTATCCTTCTTTCAAAGACGATTTTTCAAAAACTACTATCAGAAAGTTAGACTTATTTTTAAAAATGCCATTATGTTTTTTTTAACATCGGTTTTGTGAAAATTGTCCTAGAAACAAAAATGTTAAAATGTGATTTTTTAGTAGTACAAAAATTGAAGTTTAACTAGGGGACTTGGGCTTTTATAATCAAATTAATGAATTAGGGTTAAAGTATTCTTGAGGGTTGATGTTAATATTTGATTGAGTGTAAAATTGCTAGATGAATAATCTTGTTATTAGTGCATAGCAATAATTCAGATTTATTTAAATTAAAGATAACAACAGGGGAATTAAAGTTCAAATGTATTATAGATAATTAGCAACAATGGTTATCTAATATATATATATATATAAAGGTTTTATTTATATAAAGGTTTTATTTTATGGGGTGATGTCACTTGACATTCACGTATTTATTTCCTCTAAATAATTCAATTAATGCATGTTTTATATTTATTCTATTTCTGAATTTTATATAGTATATATTTTTTTGTTGATCAAAGTAAAAAATGTGAAGATTATCTGACTAAGGTATATTTTAAAATATAATAATGGTGGTTAAAAGTAAATTTTACATGATCACAATTAATAAAGAGTCATGTTTGATTTTTTTTTTTTTAAATTTGCACATGTAAAATTTAAATCAATTCACATAGGTATATTTTACTATTATAAAACATATACATGCAATATTTTAATTGATTGTCGAATACAAAAATTAAATTAACAATAATTTATTTTATGTGTTTACTTTCTATTATATATTATATATTTATTTATAATTTAAAAAGTTTTAAATTCATCACAATTTGTTTTAGTATTTTTTTTATTGAAATATTTGCGTTCACAAAATATATTAAAAATTTAAATTATAAATAAAAATTACTTCTATAAATTATAAAATGTGAATTTAATAGTTGTACAAGGTACAAGAAACTAAGTTAGTTATTTTAGGTAAAATAGATTGCATATTGTTATTAATTTCAATTTCATTCATGTGTATATATGGTCATTAGCAGCATGAATAAATTGAATGGAAACCCTACTTTTAATAAACCTTTATATGGTATCAGTAGCTTTTGCTTAATATCACTGACCCAACAACTACAAACATGACTTTCATAGTTAATAACGTTGTCAATACCCTTTGACAACTCTCAATCGATAGTTGTCCTTAGTAGTCAATCCTCTATCAAGATGACTGGGTCGAACTACCCATCTTGGAGTGTCCAGATCAATGCTCTCCCTGTAGGCTAAAACTTGATGGGATTTGTTGATGGCACCAACATGAGCCCAACCTCTTATCATCAAGATTACAACTACTGGATTTTATAAGATCAACTAATACTACATGCCATCATCTCCTCCATGGATTCAGTTGTCATTACTATGCTTGGTAATGTCAAGAATTCTAAGGAAGCGTGGGATATCCTCAAGAATTCCAATGAGCATGCATCATGCATCTCAAAGACCGATTGTCTCATTATACAAAAGGGACTAGATTAGTCATTGAATTCCTTCAAGGTATTAAACCCATTGCATATGAACTTGCCATTGTCACCACTCCCATGAATGACGACGATCTCGTCATTCACACTCTTAATGGTCTTGGATAGGATCAATGAAATCACTGCTGTCAATCGCACATGTGAAAACCCTATGGTTTTGAGGAGTTACATGATCTCCTTACTGACATCGAAACCCATCTAAATAGGGAATACACCAACTAGGACTCTTCTACATTGGTCATTGCACATGCTGCATACAAAGGTAAGATGTCCTATAAAAACTGTGGCTCTAGCTCAAGCCACACTGCCACTCCATCATTAAGGCACTTAAATTCATCAAATGGCTACAAGAAAGTTGTTTGCCAATATTGTAACAAAACTAGGCACATATTTAGGGATTGTTACAAAATCAATGGATATTGATATGCATCCAAGAAGAACAATGGTCCATCTACTCACCATATCAAACACACACCCTTATTCAATCTGTAACACCCCAAAATTTTGAATCACAATTATTAGGGTAAAATGTTAATTTGAGGCAGTACAAAAGATTTGGGGAAAAATGACGAAAATGTCCCTGGACATTTTAGAAATGACCAAAGTGCCCTTAGGCATTTTAAGAAGAAAATTTTATAAATACTCTGGGAGGTTTGAAAAAGGATCAGAATACCCTAAGGGTAACAATTACAGAGTTTCCCTGAACATTTTTGAAATGACGATTTTACCCCTAGGGTAAGGGATAAAATTACCAAAATGCCCTTTAGGTCAAAAATTGATTAGATGACTTTAGAAATTCATGGGAACCTGAGTATTGGATAAAATACTTTTAGAGAACAAAATATTAACATGGTTGGTAGCAGAGAACCATAAACTGTAATTTCCAGGAATTTTGGAAAATATTTTGAAAAAAAGAGCTTAATATAGACTACCTCAGGTATCAGAAAATTATAAGAAAAGTATGGACATAATCTATAGAGTTTTCTCTTAATGATGGGAGGGATAAGTGTTCTAAATAAGTTAGTTTAATAATCTTAATAATTCAAAACAAAATAGACCAATAAGAATTCAAGTAAAATTATTACATGTAATTAAAAGAAAAATTGGTTGATTTGAATTCCTAATACAAGTTTTGGCCGTGTGATCTAGGATCAAAGGATAAAACTTTAAGAAGCTTCAAGATTGGCCACATGGAAGGCTAAGAAGCTTGAAAATTCCTATTGGTCCAAGTATAAAACTAGACATAAATGACTTTAGGAGATATTTGTTGAAGAAAAACTTCCTCTTGATTTCTTTGACCCGTAGACATTTTTACACATTATTTCAAAGATCCCAACGGTAAGAAGTTAGATATATAAGATAGGAATATACCTTTAAAATTTCAAGAAGATCCAACGGTTAATGAATTCAGAACAACTATTTTACTAATACGGGTTTTTGGGAAAAGCTACCTCACGGATTTGCCTAAAAATCAAAGTGAATGCACCTTAGGCAAGCTAATACACGTGCAAAGCTGGATGATAGTAGAATGGTGTGGAATTTTCAAGATTTAGGACACTTGTAAGGTGAGAAAGATTTGGCCAATAAAATGAAAACAACCAAAAAGCAAGGTAATCATGGACTTTGGAGATTTTTGTAGAAAAAGCCAAATAACCTAGCCTATAAAAGGAGTAATGGGGGCCAAGATGGAGACCACTTCACGTGTGATACTCCTCTTCCATCTTACATCCCTTCACTTTGAATTAAAAAGCAAAACAAAGGCCACACCTTGAGAAGTTCATGTGGAAAGCTAGGAAACTTTGGAGGAAAGTCGTCTAAAAGTTTCAAGGAGAAAGCAAAGGTATGGGGAAGTTTATGATGGGCTTAGTTTGAATATTACCTACATGACGATTCTTATTTGATTTTATAAGTATTTAAGCTTTGCATGTTAAGTGTTTGATGAAATGCCTCAAAGAACCAAAGATTGCTATATGAATGGTTATTTGATTTAGCAACTTGCTTTTAGAGTTATAGATAATTGTTGAATAGATACCTTGAATCTAACCTAATTAATGGAAGCTAAAATGATTTACAACTATATAGAAATAATTATTTAGAAGTATAGTGCTTAATAGAATATTTAGTTACAAGTATAGGATTTTAATAGAATATTTAGTTACAAGTATAGGATTGATTTAAGGGATTCTATGATTACTTGAGTTTATATATATATTTAATTGGTGCTAAACTTATGTTGACTTGAATTTATAACTATTTGCTTTTAATGAAGTATGTAAATGGTTTCTAAAGTTTAGATGGTTTGCTTTGAGTAAGTAAAGTGATATAGCTTGCTAAAATAAATCCTTTGAGTATATTTGTTATGATATTAGGTTTATGTTGAAATTACATATGTTATGTTGAACCAATTGGACTGTGATGATTTAGGACTTGTTCTGATGAATCTATGAAGTGGACTATTATTGTAGAATTGGGATGTTGTATAAATCCGTGTTATTTTAATTCTGTCTGGTGGGGACATAAGACCGTGTTATTTTAATTCTGTCTAGCGGGGACATAAGACCGTGTTATTTTGATTCTGTCTGGCGGGGACATAAGACCGCGTTATTTTATATTCTGTCTGGCGGGAACATAAGACCGCGTTATTTATATTTGAGCCTGGCGGGGGCAAAAGACCGTGGTATTGTATATCTGTGTGGTGTATGGCTGAATTGATTTGAACTGTGTACTGTGATGAGGTAATTTGATTAAGGTGTGGATTATGCTTGTCGCTTATTTTATAAATAATATTATAACTATGTGGGTATATATATTTCTTTATGTATGTTTTATTCAAACTATGTGTGTCATGAACTTACCCTTTTCTGTGTCTATGGTTGACACCTGTAATGACCCCAATTTATTTGGGCGAGCAAAGGAACAGGAAAGCATAAGCTGTAAAGGATATTGAAGAAGAATGAGAAAGAAGTTTTGATGGACTGCATGTTGTGATTTGTAATTCTCTGTGGCATGTATTTGTGTTAGAAAGTATGTATATTATTTTGGACACTATATTTAGGACTGTATTTATTTATTATAATTGTACCGTGGTAAGGGTGAATCGTTTATGTTACAAATCAATCACAAACTTAAAGCAAAGAAGAAAAGAACCTTTTTGAAAAAAAATTTACAACTAAAATCATTCTAATACAAAATGGTCACGAAATTTCATTTAAAATCAATCAAGCAAAGAGAGGCGTTACACAATCCCTCATATTGGATAGTGGACTTAGGAGCAACCCACTACATTACCAATGATCTGGAAAACCTTCACCTCACACAACCATATGATGACAACGATCACCTTCTTGTGGTGATGGATCGGATCTCCCCATCACACACACTAGTACAACAACTCTCAAAACATACACACATAACCTTTCACTACCAAAAGTTTTACATGTACCCATTATTTCCCAAAATTTATTATTTGTTTCCTCATTATGTAAAATTAATCATGTTTTTGTTGAATTTTTATCTAATATTTTTTTGGTGCAAGATTTGAGGACAAGGTTTCCAATACTTAGAGGACCGCATAGGGATGGCCTCTACCACTTGCCTCATCCACCTAAATCACCAACAACATCCATCTGACCACATTCTAAGGCATCTAGCATCCCACCATCGAATAAGGTCGAGCACTACCACACCATGCATCTCGTGTAGCACTGCGAAGAGTCACAAATTGCCCTTCAGTCTATCCAGTGTTGTCACCACCAAACCTCTTGAGTTTGTTTATGTTGATGTATGAAGGCCTACTCCCATTGAGTCTTTAGATGATTTTTAGTATTAGTTGATCATTTTTCAAAATAAATTTTGATTTGCCTTTTATAACATTATATTTTGACAAGGTGGTGAGTTTCTTAAATTGAAAATATACTTACCCACTTATGGCATTTCTTACCACACAACACCACCCTTTACACTAGAACTCAATGGCATTGCCTAGAGATGCCACTACCATATTGTAGAAACTGATCGTGCTCTTCTCTATCATGCGAAACTACCAAAACATTTTTCCCATTACCTAAAAACATAATGAACAAACTTCAAATAAACCAAGAGGGGGGGGGGGGGGGAATTGATTTAAAATAGATATTTAAAATTTTCTATAAAACAATTTGCAAAATTAAAACTTGGATCGTATCACTCAATCACCTTTTGTAAAACCAGAACTTTTCTTTCAATCAAGATCCATCTTGTTATGCATGTAATGACAGAAATAATTTCTTTGTTAACAATATTTTGATTACCCAAATATAAGCAATGAAAGATACACATAATTAGAATAAAAGACTCAGCAATTTATACTGGTTCACCTCACTAACATGGAGGCTACATCCAGTGTCTTCCAACCAACACTTGGTTAGATTTTTCACTAGATCAAAATATTTTTTTACAAGCAATTTATAAGTGATTGTCTTTATCAACCCTAGATAAATAATCTGAATTCTAAAACCCTATTAGAAAACAAATCACAAAGATCCTAAGAACCCTACTCTAGAAAGCTTGAAAGAATCACTTTGATATATCATAGTAGAATTTTAATACTCAGAACATTCTAAAGAAAGATTCAAGAGAGACACAACCTGTGATCCTTCAATGTATGAATGAATGAATGAAAGAAGTTACCAATCAATCCAGGTTGTATGAAAGTCAATGCTTAGAATCAATACTCTTGAAAAACTCTTTTTCTTTAACACATCATTTCTAAAAATCAGAAATCTTGAACTCTCACATGATGTGTTTCTCTCTTAGTAAATCAGTATCTTGGACTCTTAGAAAGCTTTTGAAACCTTTGGGTAAGTTACATATGCTCAGAGTAATTTGTTCAATGTCTATTTATAAAGAGTAGACCCATAAAGCTTTAAATAAAAACTGATTTAACAGAATGTAATCGATTAAAACGATAGTGTAATAGATTATTTTACCATATGTAATCGATTAATATATTCTTGATCTTTCTAGAAAACTTTTTACGAACAAGATAATCGATTAATACGTGATGTAATCGATTAAAGCAGTCATCATGTGTGTGAAATAAGTTGTGATAATCGATTACATAAGACTGGTAATCGATTAAACTAGTAAAGCTCAAAATATGAAATAAACCTGTGTAATCGATTACTGATTGTGGTAATCGATTAAACCGGTAATGCATATAGACTAAAGAACTAAGATAATCGATTACATTGCATGGTAATCGATTAAAGCAGTGATGCATGATTTTCATATTGAACTATGTAATCGATTACAAGAAGCCTGTAATCGATTAAAATCATTGTGTAATCGATTAAAGCAGTAAGTTTTCATTTTTCCAAAAACTTAACCATGAGAACTTAGCTTATTTTAAAATCATTGAATAGCTTTAATACTTTAATGAAAAACATGTATGTATGTTAATGAGAATGCATATGCAATGCAAGGATCACAAGACACTGTACTTGAACCACTTAGACAAATTACAAATGCCTTCAAATTGATTGGGCATGTAAGAAGCTAAAACATCAAGCCAATTACTGCATCTTTGCTTTAATCTACTTGCAGCTCCCCCTATATCCAACAATCTCCCCCTTTTTGGCTTTGAACAGACCAAATATCAATTATCCATTTGTTTATCTTTTAATTGCTTTTGAGGGATGGATGATGATAGGAGACTCATACTTGATAATCCTGAAATTTAAATAAGCTTTTTACAAGAATAAGTGTTAAGTATGATGCTTGAATTTTCCTTAATCAATTGCATTATCGTCAGTCAATTTCTTTAATTTTTGCCCCCCTCACTTAAGCATTTTTCCAATCAAATAAAAAACACAGAGTAGAGCAAAGCACACAAGCAACATTATTTCTCCCCATTAAAAATAGAGTTATTTCTCCCCCTACATTATTACAATTATTTCTCCCCTATTTGGCTTTTCAAAGACAAAAATAATGTTCATAGTATAAACAAGGAGAATACTAAAAAGAGAGAACTGGACTTGTATTAATGGAAATAGAATATGCAGTACATTAAACAATTGAAATTTAAAAACTAGAAAAACATTAACCAAAGCATAACATAATCAGAAACTGGAAAGAAAACATAAGTAACCTAAACTAGTTTATCAAAGTCATCAAGAACAAGCCTAGCCTCTATGTTTTCAAGTCTAGATTTCATCTCTTCCATGGATAAGTTAGTCTCAGCCCTGTGCTCATGGTGTAGAGACAGTAAAGCATCCATCTTTTGAATCATGAGGGAATCAAAAGGGCTGTAAGATGGTTGAGCAGGGCCTTCAGCTTCTTCTCCTTCGTCATCTTCTTCTTCAGCTCCAACAGGAGGAATTTGTTGTCCATCCATCTGCCATCCATAGGGAGTCTTAAGCATCCCAAGCTTGTTAAGATGCTTCTCTTTGACGAGACTATTGCTGGAGTTAGTGTTGTCAACAACCTCATTAGAGACATCTATTTTGAAGTAATCAATGAATCTGGATACTAGAACAGCATATGGGAATGGATAATTAACCAATCTCTTAGCTTTCAGCATAGTTTCCTCAATGATGAGGATCCAGTTCATCTGAATGGAGTTCTTCATCCCATACACAAGTTGTATGTCATCACCTGTGGCTTGGGCATGATTTGTGGACCTAGGTGTCAAGATGTAGGTGATTATGTAATGAAAAAGTCTATCTTAATGAGTCATACGACCAGTGCTAAGCCTTAGCTTCAGCCTCATTTGAGGATCAAGAAGCATCCCTCTATAGGTCTCCACCCTATTGTAGCCTTCAGCCTCCTCCTCAAATTTCCTTTCACCTTGAAAGGAAATACCAGCCACTTCTTGCCAAACCTCAGGAGTGATTTCCATCCACCCCATTAACTTGAGATAGGATATCCCATCCATAGATGCTTTAGCAAAGGTGTAAAACACCTTTACTAATTCAGGGTAAAAAGTACCCTTCAACTTAACAAATTTCTTCAATCCCTGGGCTTCAATCATAGCAGGGAATTGAAAAGCTTCCTTAGTAAACCATCCAAAGTCAAGGTGTTTGGGTGGGTAGATGAGTTTTGTGGCATTAAACTGTAGGTAATTCATTTTCTCACGCTCACTAGGAAACCAATGATCTAACCTACTCACAGCAGGGTTAAAGGATTCATCACTCTTTCTCTTAGAAGTTTTTGATCTCTTAGGGGTAGACATAGTGAATATAGGAGTAGAAACTAACTTAACAGGGTTCCTAGACTCAGAAGAAGAGAAAAAGAGAAGCACAACTAGGCTTCAGGTTGAAGAAGTGAATGGTGTGATTGCTTTCTTCAACTAAGGCTGTATTTATAGAAATTTTGGGCTCCAAAGTTTGAAATTTGAGAGTGTAACTGAAGTTTTGAATTTACCCACTAACATAAAAGCTCATAAGTTTCAAATTTTTTGAATTTGGTGGCAGTTGGGAAGTTTATATTTCCAAGAAATCTTGCAGTAACGCCATGAATAATCGATTACATAAGCTCGTAATCGATTAATTCGTAAGCAAATGTAGTTTCTACAAAGGGCTATAATCGATTAACTCAAAGTGTAATCGATTAAACTAGTGAATGTTTTAGTTCAGGAAGACGAAGTGTAATCAATTACTAGACTATGTAATCGATTAATCCAGTGAAGTTTCAAGTTTCTAAAAGATTTTTCTTCATGTGTAATCGATTACCATTTTGTTGTAATTGATTTTTCCAGTGAAACTTATTTTCTGAAGTCATTTAAACAAAGAATAATCGATTATTCTGACACGGTAATCGATTACATAAGCTCATTTTGTTTCTAAAAAGCATTTAAAGATCAAATAATCGATTATTACGAGGCTTAATCGATTATTCCAGTGAATATATTAGATTCAACAGTAATTATGCAGCACTTTCAAATTTACATTATTTGAAATGACAAGCCAATTAAAGATGTAGTTTCATGTAGATGAGCACATAAACAACATGCTAGCATACACTAGACTCATCAAGAATTCCTAGCATGTTTCTAAGTGTAAAGAATCTATCTCTAGCCAAAGGTTTTGTGAAAATATCAGCTAATTGATTGTTAGTTTCAACAAACTCAATTTTGATGTTACCTTTTTGGATATGATCTCTGATAAAGTGATGTCTTATCTCAATGTGTTTGGTCGTTGAGTGCATAATCAGATTTTTGGATATGTTGATGGCACTAGTGTTATTACACAGCAAGGGTATCTCCTGTATCTCAACACCAAAGTCTTGAAGTTGTTGCTTCAACCAAAGACTTTGTGCACAACAACTTCCAACAAAAATGTATTCAGCTTCAGCAGTAGATAAGGCAACACATGATTGCTTCTTACAGTGCTAAGAAATCAAAGAGCTTCGCAACAAGTGGCATGTACCACTAGTACTCTTCCTATCCAATTTGCACCTTGCAAAATCAGAATCAGAATATCCAATTAAGCTGATAGATGTACCTTTTGGATACCAAAGTCCTACTCTTGGTGTAGACTTGAGATATTTGAGGATCTTTTTTACTGCAGATAGATGAAACTCTTTGGGATTTGCTTGGTATCTAGCATAGAAGCATACACTTAACATAATGTTAGGTCTACTTGCAATTAAGTATAATAAAGATCCAATCATTCCCCTGTATTTGGACTCATCTGAAAATATAATGAATACTTATGCAAATAAACCAAGAGGGGGGGTAATTGGTTTTACCTCCAAATTTAAAATTTTCTTTCAAACAAAGTAACAGCGGAAGAATTTAAACGGATCGTATCTTATACAAAACCAATTTAGAAAACAATACCCTTCACCAATCAATTAACTCTTGTGCAATATCAAAGTTTAAATGTTGAGAAAATTGAATACTACAAGAATTCAATGAAACATAAACTGAAACTTAAATGTACAAAAGATTTATATTGGTTCACCTTTCAACCCCGGAGGCTACATCCAGTTTGCCTTCCAACCCAATCTAGGTTAGAGTTCCACTATAACAAATCTTTGTTCTTTACAAGCATACAACAAAGGTCTCTTTTACCTACCCTAGGCAAAAATCAAAATCTACTTCCTAGATTTTTCAAAAGATCAAGAACCAGAGATCCCCTCTCTGTTCTTCCCCTAGAAAACCTTTTCTAGACAAGCTTTAAAGAACCCCAGATGTTATATGGAAAATCAACAAAGTTTATACAACAAGTAATAACAAAAACACAAGCTTAAGGTTCAAGAAAGGTATCACCTCATTTTCCTCTGCAACTAAAATGATATGAACGAATTAATCAACCTGAGATGATAG
>QARZ01041100.1:418323-438982 GCA_013407115.1 Glycine latifolia
AGATCCCCTCTCTGTTCTTCCCCTAGAAAACCTTTTCTAGACAAGCTTTAAAGAACCCCAGATGTTATATGGAAAATCAACAAAGTTTATACAACAAGTAATAACAAAAACACAAGCTTAAGGTTCAAGAAAGGTATCACCTCATTTTCCTCTGCAACTAAAATGATATGAACGAATTAATCAACCTGAGATGATGACTATCATGCTTTCTTGACACTTCTTTATCTAGCTTGAATGGATGTTCACTCATAATGAGTATTTTGACTCAACACACATGTAGATCCTAACACATTTGAATATCTCTCTTATTTCTGACTTTCAACCCTTAGAGAACTCTTAGAGAATGTAAAACACAAGGTATGTACGAGTACTCTCTTTCTTATGTATGTTCTTTCAAAGACACAACTTTTCTATTTATAAAAAAGCAGATTTAACTACCTGTAATCGATTATTTCGTTATAGTAATCGATTATTTTAACTTCGATAATCGATTATTTCGTCCATATAATCGATTAATTTGTTCATCACAAATCTGGAAATCTTGAACGAACATAATAATCGATTATATCATCATTTAATCGATTAAGCCAGTGAAGCATAGTTTCTCAATACACATAAGTAATCGATTATATACCAATTTAATCGATTAAGCCAGAACATGACTAAAACTTGACAATGCATGTTTAATCGATTACAATCATCTGGTAATCGATTAAACTAGGTGATTATGCTGTGCAGTTATTATGCATATGCTTATGTAATCGATTATTTACCCAGATAATCGATTATTACATTAAGATCCTAAATCTGTGTCAAGCTTATTTAATCGATTACAAGACAATGGCAATCGATTAAACTGTTCTTAAGGCTTTTTCCAAAAACACAAACAAGCTTGTAATCGATTATTCTGCTCATGTAATCGATTAAAGCAGTGAAAAACTATTTTACACTTATCTAAATGCCTTTAAGAAATCCTATTACTTTGCACATACTAATATGATTAAAAACCTATTAATGAATGCATGAATTACTTAAGAGCTACAAAGAGGATTATAAGGATTTAACTCATGCACCAAGCTTTAACCAAAATTACAAATGCCATCATATTGAGTGGGCATGTAAAATATCAAAATACAATTGCTTCCATCATCCTTGAATCTTTTGCTTCAGTTTCTTGATTCTAACATCATCAACACTTTTTCCTTTGTCATCTGAATCAAGATAGGTAGATGTTGCCATTGAGGTTGCAGCATCCTTGCTCTTTTACATTTCAAACTTCTTGAACATTTCCAGACAATACTTGGCTTGACTAAGGAAAGTTTCATTCTTCAATTGCTTGACTCGTAGTCCTAGAAAGAATGTGAGCTGTGTAACGACCCGGATTATAAGTCGTTAGCTAATCTGGACGTCTATGTGTGTGTTATGGTGATTAAATTATGTGTTATGTTGAGTGATTAATCGTTTTAATTTTAACTTGCTGTTTGAGTGCTTTGTCTTGGTATGCGTGCTTTATGGGTATTGGACGTAAGGCAACTCTGCTGTGTTGTGGTTGCTGGCTGTGCATGTTAAGAGGACGTGCTGTGTCAGCTATGTTTATAAGCAGCAGATTGGCACAACAACAAGTTTACTCTTCTTTCTTCTACCCTGGCGTTTCCTCTGTTTTCTCTCTCAGACTCACCCATAAATCTCTTGTTCCCAACCCCTTGTTTGTTATCTTTAACATACAAGAACCACCGTAGCTGCTGCGGAATCCCGACACCATGGAGAACTTTGTGGTCAGAGCAAAAGTAGGGAACGAATTGTAACGACCTAATTTTCTACTTCTTTTTTATTAATTTTTATTATTATTTAAAGATAAGTTTCTAAGAAGCGTATATTAGTAAAGATTCTAAAACATAAAACGTACAAATATAGACTTAATATATTATACGTAGCCATTTTCTCTGATAAAAAAGTCTATATCATACAGGCACAATAATTTTTCATACTCCAACCTAGTACTTAGCTTCTTTATTTATCATCACTACTTCAAAGCATCACGGTACCTGACCATCATTGCCATCTAAGAAAAACATGAAGCAAATCTTTGTGAGAAATAAAATTTCTCAATAGGCAAAGCTAAATCCCGAACTCATTATTAAGTTAGTAAATCATTAATATATTCCAACAAATTCATAAAATAATTATGCAAACTATATGAATGCATGAAATGAACTATCCCAGGGTGCAAATGGCCTCCACATATCGTACTGTATGTGGCTACACCTCGTACTGGATGTAGACGCCGCGATCGTCTTACGCAAACATGCATGAATTCTTGCCATGTATCTTGCACCTGGGCACTACATATCGTACTATATGTAGCATCAAATTCTGTTTCCCAAAGCCTCGTACTGGACTTGGAAACAAGAATCCACCTATTATCACATCAATATCCATCCATAATAAAATCAAATCCATAAGCAAAATACATATTATCTTATGGAAAAAATATTTTTATCATAACATCATACGTACCATAAGTATGGTTAAACCACCATATGTTATTCAAGTAAGATCATTACCAACTCAGGCATGACCATTGAATATCCTTAAACTATAGAAAATCATGTTAGTAATCTAACTAAGAATCCACAATATAAATAATTTCTAATACCTTTAATACCTTCACAGGAAAAGATTAAAGCCTAATATGCATGTTAATTCTCCTTTCGCCTATCACCTCACAACTTAATCCTCAAAATTGAATCTTTAGTATTTGAGCCATTTATCTACATACCATTCATCCTCTACTTCTAAAAATTAATTCAAAACATTCCCATAATAAAATATAAACAAACGGCCCAACTATCGTCAAAATCACCTTCCAAGATCATCAAATGGGTTTCCATTCATCACTAATATTTATACTTATAAATCATCACCTATCCTATGGCTTAAATCAACATATTTTCATTAAAGAATAACCTTCAAACATCACGAAATTTAAGCCTAAATAATAACCATAATTCAGCCGACTAAAGCATATAAATTAATCCAAACCATTGCTTAACTAGATATTTAAGCTTAGCCTACCTCAAGTGAGTTTGAGTCTTGAAATTGAATGGATAATTGGCTTCCTTCCTTCCTTCCTTGGGAAATCCTCTTAGAGATGAAGCCTTGACATCCTTCTACTAAGCTTGTCAAGAACTCTTCCTAAGGTTGCTAGGTTTTTACGAAAATTCTTTCAAGGTGATGGGTTTTCTTTTCTCATTTGATTTAAGCTTTAAAAGGGAAAGATGAAATGAAGGTGGCGTGAGGGGGAGAGATTCATGAAATTGAGGTAGAGGAAGTGTCTTGAGAATGGCTTGCACTTAAGGTCCCCCCCCTTTTATATAGTGTTTAGAAAATATTTTAATATTCAAGGACATTTTTGCCCTTCCTAACTTAATGACATTCATTTGGTGCTAATCTAACTAAATTATCTTCATTTAGGTCAATCCTAACTTAATTACTTCTCCTTCCATTGAAATCTAACTAAGTTCATGATGACTTTTCTTAAAAATCTTCCAAGTGAATTATATACCATACAAGTGTCCTAACACTTGGCTATGTCATAATGGTTGCCTTTCCAAGTGTCCACCCACTTGGCATGCCTTAACAAGTGTCCCAACATGTGTCCAAATTCATGAAGTTTCTCCTAGCTTCTCCTTTGTTCATGTGGTGGCTAGACAAATGGAGAAAAATCCTTGCTTCATTTTCATGTTACTTGAATCCATGCCATACAAGTGTCTTCCACTTGTATTTATCCTATGGCTTGCCTTTCCAAGTGGCTATTCAAGAACTTTCTTCTCCCTTCTACACTATAATTCATGTGAGTCATCAATCTAAAGGGGAGGATACCAATTTTTCTTCCTTTCATGCTACATGTTGTCATTTTTGATGATGAAGAAAAATCTAGTTTCAAATAAGGCTTTACACATGGCATTTTCTTAAAAAGAAGTCAATTTTAATGTGAATTCTTTTATCCAAAGATAATTTGTGAATAATAGAACTCTAGATATTCCTAAGAATTTATCTCAATGATAGTTTAAATTAATCACAAGTAGTCTATACAGAGCATTGTATAAACCTTACACACTAGACTACTTTTATCTAAACTTTGATTGGTCCATACTATTTCTGACCATTAAAATTACTAAACTATTTTATTAAATAGGTCTATACATCCTACAATTAAAAGAAAATTCCATAGATTCTATTTATCATTTTTCCATATTTTTTTGCCACCTCAATCTTCCTGAATAACATTTCGAAGTTACTATCGTATAAAATTCCTAGAAATTTTATTATGAGGTATTTTGTCACAAAAATATTTTGATTCTTAGTCAGCTAAGTGTATTTTATAATTTCATCTAGTTTCTACAAAATTTCTAAAGATATTTGGGCATTTTTTGCCTAAGGGCATTTTGGTAATTTTACCATTCATCTAGGGGTATTTATGTCATTTCTAAAATGTCCAAGGGTATTTTTGTAATTTCCACGTTAACCAAAAATATCCAAGTATTATCACACTTTCGCAATTCAATTATAATTACAAATTCAAAATATAATTTTGAGGATGTTACACTAACCATCGTGAAGCGTGGACGAACTCCTGGTTAGGTAAGGGGAGTTTATCGTGTTTCTTAACAGTTTTAGGTACCATGGTTTGGGGGCCAGGGAGTCCAACCGTGATAATAACTGCATGTCCCTGGTGTGTGCGATGTTTTTCCCAGAAAAGCTACATCTTTTATGAATGGGATTTGGTATGCGCTAAATTTGTTGAGTGTTGTTTGTGTTGATGTTTGTTGTTCTTGTGGGGAGTAGATGTTTTAAGAACGCCCCGTGCATGTGGATGAAGTTGGCATGTTGATGCTGAAGAGTTTCTAAGACACTTGTGGAGTTGTTCATGAAGGAAATCAGTACCGGGATGGGTTGGTCGAGTTACATGTAGACATGAATCACTTGTTTGGTGTCGGCTACCGGGATGGGTAGGCCGAATTGAGCGGGTTACGTGGCATGCATGCATGTCGTTAAGACTTGATTCCCATTTTATAAGGTATACCGGGTTCCTTACCCGGGTGATACATTAGGGCTGTTAAGCTCAAGTTACTTCCCCATAGAGAGAAAGCTACCAGGTTGCTAACTCGGGTGAGCGTGTGCTTCTCGGGAAAAGAGCACCGGGTTCCCCTACTCGGATGGTTATGTTCCTTCTTCTAGAATGACCGAATTCCATACACGTGTCTTCTATAGAAGCTCACCCTTCCCTTTTATTAGAGAGGCCGGGTTCTTTACCCGGGGTGGGCTGTTTCCTTACAATTGCCAAGTCCAAGCCCTTTTCTTTGTGAACTGCCGGGTTCCTTACTCGGCAAAGCTTGTCTGCTCTTGGAAAATGAGCTACCGGGTTCCCTTACACCCATGTGTGGGTTGGTGAAATACAAACCCTGGGTCTTATAAACCTCGACCGAGTTCCTCTGACCTCACCCATTTTGCTACCCTTGTCTTCCCTTGTCCAAACTTTACCCCTCTGACCGACCTCTACCGACCTTGTCCGAGTTTTACCGACCTTGTCCACCTTCGTATGATTTTGTTTAGGTTCTTACCTTGGGATAGTATGCCTAAGTGTCAACCCGGACACCTCGTACTTTGCACCGGTTCACTTGTTTGTACATGTTTGTGGACGACGTATATGATTACGTTGGTGGCATTTGAACTCGGCTTATGTGATGGCTCAAGATGAGGAATGTGTTTGGATACACATAAATACCCACGGGGGTGTATGAAGAAAATACATTGATGGTGCCTACGTAACATACGACATTTGCATGGCGGAAATGGGGTTGATGATTGGTTGTAGGGTACGGAGGTACTGGGGGACCACGTCTGTTGGGAATTCCTTCTGACACCCATTGGCTGATCACCGTGGGGGGTGATTCCTGTGCACGACAGAGTGACCCTGAGAAGCTACTGCATCATCTGACCACAGGGATTACCCTTTTCCAGGATGGTACCACATTGCATAATGAGAATTGAGTCAGGAGCATGCATCATGCTAGATTTTATGAGTTGATTTATGAAATGGTTTTGGATGTCCGTATATATTGGTGTTTGATGAACGCTTGGAATGTTGTATTGATATGTTGATGACTGTGTTGCTTCTTGACCGGGTTGTGCTCCCTTCCTGTTGTATTTATTGTTGTTATTTAATATGATGAACTCACCTTGCTTTGTTGTACCTTGTGATTTTGTACCTGTGATGATCGCGAACCAGGTTCGTGTGAGCAGATGGGCAGCAGTAGGTGCTATTAGGGGAAGACCGGGTTGTTTGGAGCCGCCTCCCCCTGGTTCACTTCCACAGTACATAGCATTTATATTGGCATTACAAATAATGTGGCCAACTCGGCCTTTCAATAAATAATACATGTACATAACCACACTCACGTTCCATTCCAGCACCAATATGCAATTTAGCCAACCAGTGCAGATATCATACACAATTGCATATAAGATATACAAGTTAGACAGCCAGTACACATATTGTGTACTCTTGTACACCTTCCAGTGTACTCCGCGTACACATCACATATCCCGGCCTGAGGTCCTAGACCTCGGACTCCACGTGATAATTCCACTAAGGTGCCCTTCCAGCACAGACATTCACAAATGTATATCTAGATATACAACTTAGCCAACCAGTGCACTCCGTGTACACAATTGCATATCCAGTTATACAAATTAGACAACCAGTGCACATCTCCATTACATGTATGATTTCAATCAGAAACAATAACAGACAATGTAAATACACGCACCATGTCATCCAACAACCATCACTCCCTAGGAGTATGGTGGAACACAATCAAGGGAACCAACTCCCAAGAACAGAGAGCTTACCTTTTCTGATCACCGCACCGACTACCTCAGCCTCGTGTTTTCGACCACCGATATCTTCTTTATCAAGCCCTACACCAGGTAAGAAAGATATCAGAACGGTTCTCAACCGTTTCATGCAAAGAACCCAGTTCTTTTCCAGATCTCAGACATAAACCACCAACAAGTGACTTGTAAACCCCACAAAAGTCTATCTGGGCATAACAAAATACCCAAAACCCAGAAAAGTTAGCTTTCAAGGTTGAACGTTCATCACAACAACCTCCTAAACATA
This sequence comes from Glycine latifolia, assembly GCA_013407115.1. Taxonomy (NCBI): domain Eukaryota; kingdom Viridiplantae; phylum Streptophyta; class Magnoliopsida; order Fabales; family Fabaceae; genus Glycine; species Glycine latifolia. The sequence goes on from QARZ01041100.1 coordinate 425,510, forward strand.
TTTTTCCAAAGAAACCCCACCCAAAACCAACCCTAACACATATGGGTCATTTTTTCCTCGTATAACCAACTCAAAAGATACGGTGAAACTTACATATCTTACCTTAAAAACCACAAGGAAGGCTAGAGGATAGCTTCTCCAAGCTTGGATGTCCTTAACGTGCCTTCTATCTCTTAAAGGTAGAAACTTTAAACTTTCCTTTGGAGAAATGATCTCCTCGTCTGATGATTCTTTCAAATAACAAAGGTTGGAAACTAGTTTGTAAGATGATTCTCTTCAATCCTTACGTTTGATGTGAAGGTTTTTAGGTTAAGTAATGGTTATCTAGGAAGCTTTTCTTATGTTAACAATGGAGGAAATATGGAATAAGAGAGAGAGAAAGTGTTTTAGCAAAGGCGGTGAAAATAAGGTTACTACTGAAATATCTCACTCGTGCATATCTTAAATAGCCTGAAAGTTAACACACGTCCTAAAGTAATAGGAGAGTCTCCCCCACGTCAAAACAACCAGCAGGGAGTCAACACGTGTCACTTGTGTAAAGTGAATATGTAGGGTCAACACGTGTAAAAAGGCTAAGTCAGGGTTAAACATCAAATGCTGACTATTTTAATCACTTACAAATACTTATGTAATCGATTGCATAAGAACCCGTCCTTGGTACTATCGTACGTCCAATGTTCCTTCCTCCTCCGACCTCATCCGACCTAATCCAACCTCAACCGAGCTACTCCAACTTCATCCGAGTTCCTGCCTTGGTACTTCACAAGTCCAAGGTTCCTCCCAACCGCTTCCGGGATCACTAACCCGGTAACTCTATCAAAAAGGGGTTGCGAGCTCTTCCAGTTGCTCTACCCGGTAGCTCTTACAAGTCAACAAAAAAATGAGCTCTTCCGAGCTCATCCGAGCTCAATCGAGATCACTACTCGGTTGTTCATTCGAGATCACATGAGTTCGCCCGAGATCACAACTCGATAACACATCCGAGATCACAACATGATCCTGGATTTGAAAAGGTACTATCTACACCCTCCCATATCTGAGTTCCAATATACACCCCCTTATGTGACAACATAGTCATACGAACCCAAATTTATCACAAGGTCATTATACATCACTCTTGGATCTTATGAATAAAGTCCATGTGTATCTTGAGTAATCATCTATTATGACAAGCCCATAGAAGTTACCCCTTAAGCTCATGGTTCTAGAAGGACCAAATAAGTCCATATGAAGAAATTCAAGGGGTCTAGAAGTAGAAACAACATTTTTACTTTGAAAAGAATTCTTTGTTTGTTTCCCTCTTTGACAAGCTTCACATATTTTATCCTTCACCATTTTGACTGTCACAAATCTAACAACAATTGTTATTGAAGGAAACTTTGAACCCTTTTTCACATAGTTGGCTTATGCTTAGGGGATTATGTTTCAAGCCTTTAACATATAGAACATTTCTGATCATAGTTTTGAGGTTGTCTCCTATATTTCCTTCTCCAACTATCTTCCCTTTGTTATTATCACCATAAGTGACAAATCCTCCATCTTTTAGTATGACATTTGTAAGCATGGATATGTCACCTGTCATGTGTCTAAAGTAGCCACTGTCAAGATACCTTAGTGATGATTTTTCTCTTAGACACACCTGCAAAATTCAAATTAAGTAACAAAGAAAGGTACCTAAGGTGAGTTGGGTCCATAGGGGTTAGTTGAAATCCTTTTTCTCTTAGGCACCCAAATGCATTCACCATTAGGCACATAGTATCTCCTAGCATAGCACCTAATAGATGTATGCCCTTTCTTCATGCAATAATTGCAAGTAATAGATTTTGATGCTTGGTTTTTGAAAAGCTCCTTTGATATTTCTGTTTTGGTGGTGCAAACTTTATTTTTCCAAAAGATTTTGATCCATATTTGTAACCTGATAAGTGCCCTAATTCAGTTAAATTCATGTTCCAAATGCAGGCACTTATCTTTTGATTTCATAAGATTTGATTATAAATTTGCCCTAAACCTAGTTAAATAGCACCTAATGCTTGTATAAAAGTTGTTGTTCATAATTTGGAAGATTAATCCAATCATGCTTTGTATTTTGATAGAATCTGTGGACTTCCGAAGCTTTCGATCAAACAAAGCAAGCAAAAATGGATCATAAAGCAAACCTAGGAGGTGCAACAAGTAAAACAGGCCCAATATCCATCAAGGCCCAAAAACATGTTCCAGAACCATCCTTTAACTCGCCTAGGCGAGTGAAACAAGTGTTATCTGGTCGCCTGGAAGAGTGGAGTTATCAAGTAGGCCTTCAAGTGGCCAAGCGGACGTCCAAGTTGGGCCTTTAGAGAAAACATTGTGGGCCTATAGGACATCATACAAAGCTCCTACTGGCCTTACACCCTTCCAATTGGTCTACGGCAAATCATGCCATCTACCTGTTGAATTGGAGCACAAAGCATTTTGGGCACTTAGGTATTTAAATTTTGATCCTTCTTCTGCAGGTGAACAAAGAAAAATCCAACTTCATGAATTAGAGGAACTGAGACTGTCAGCGTATGAGAATTCTAAACTTTATAAGCAGAAAGCCAAATTTTATCATGATAAGAAATTGTTGAGAAAGAATTTTCAGCCTGGACAACAGGTTTTGTTATTTAATTCTCGATTAAGATTGTTTCCAGGTAAGCTGAAGTCCAAATGGTCTGGACCCTTCATCATTAAAGAGGTAATGACACATAGGGCTGTAGTCCTTGAAGATCCAGCCACAAATAGAACATGGACAGCCAATGGTGGCAGGCTCAAGCCCTACATAGGTGGTGATGTTGAAAGACTCATCATGGTGGTCCACTTACAAGAAGCTTGAGCTATAGACACGTCCAGCTAAGACGACGTTAAAGAAGGGCTTCTAGGAGACAACCTAGTAACTTCTAACCCATCTTTTTCTATGCTTTATCATTTTATTTAAATATTTTTGCCTATATGAATATAGATTAGTTAAGGCAGTAGATAATTACAAGCTAAAATAATTTTTCTAAAAAAAAAAAAAAGTGTTTAACTCGCCTAGGCGAGTGGACCATGGCAAAACTGGTCGCCTGGGCGAGCCTACCTCTGCAGCACGAACCAGCAAGTTAAAAATCAAAAAATTTGCCATTCAAATCACTTTCACTTACTCTTTTGTGAATCCTACTTGTTGTACTTCCATTTTTTGTGTTCTAACTCGCCCAAGCCACTTCATTTCACTTACATCTCCATTCTAAATCCAGGTAAGTATCTATTTTGCTATCTCAATTTTACTTGCTTCACAGTAGGATAGTTTGTACTTTGTTGCTTTCATTTCTTATGTTTTTGTTCTTATTTTCACAATTCAAAACCCTAGGATAGATAAGTTACAGATTTTGCAAATTGATGATTGATGTGGTTTCTGCAATTGATAATATTCTGTTGATTCCCTCCTTCCCATTCTCTAAATGTTGGTGCAAGCACATACAAATGCTACTCATTTGCATAGAAAACAAAGCATGCATACCAAGTGTTCAGTCAAATGCTTCATAGAAAACAGCCATTGTATACCTCTGAATTCTTGCACGAATTTGCTTCTAGAGTGCTTGTTAGATGAATTGAATTGCATAATATACCTCACATGCTTAATGCTAGCTTTAAAAAGTGAATCATTCCTTTATACACAACACTTGGAAATTCTTAGAAATGATTTATAGTGTTTTTTTTTAGCATTTAGGAATTCATGAATATCATAGGCTGAGGTATAACATATAGACTAACAAGTACCCAATGGCTGCATGTTTAATTGAATATTAATGTGCAAAGGCTTGATCATACATTACAAATACACAAATTTGAATTTTCAAAGGGATGCCATCTTTGAATACTTGCTGATTGGTAACATTATGTGCAAAACTTTGCTATGTTGCTGATTGGTAGCATTTCCATTGCTATTCCATTGTGAAATCCTTTTGCAGATGACACCTAAAAAGCTTTCCTCTAAAAGAGCTAGACACATGGGAGAGGGGTCAAGATCAAACCCCCTAGAAGATATTGAATTTGATGCTTAACGGTTCAGAACCAAGGAACACCAGCAAAGATTTGAGATAATAAAGAACTGCTCATTCCTAAAAGAGAGAAAAGTTCAATTGATGGATGATGAATACTCCGACTTCACAGTTAAATTGAATAGAAGGAGATGGGGGCAATTGGCCAATCCTATGCACAAATTTGATCCTAAAATTGTTTTAGAATTTTATGCAAACGCATGGCCCATAGAAGAAGGAATTAGAGACAAGCGGTCTTTTGTGCGAGGGCAATGGATTCCATATGACACAGATGCCATTAACCAATTCCTAGGGAATCCCTTAATTCTGGAAGAAGGACATCTATGTGAGTACCAGGCAAGAAGGAACATTCACTTAGGGTTTGATGAATAGGAGTTAATTGATCTACTCTGTATACCAGGTACTGATTTTGCAAGAAGTATAACAGGTAGCAGGGTAAGGTTAATGCGTACTAATATGACTACCCTAACCCAAATTTGGATGACATTTCTCTTGAGCAACGTTCTTCCTAGTGACCATAACAGTGATCTACCCATGCCCAAATGTCAGCTAATTTTTAGTTGTATGTCCCAGATCATTATTAATGTAGTCCAGCTCATTTCAGATTCCATCCATCAGTTTGGTACCTTAGAGCCTCCCAAACATCCAACAAACCCAGAAAAAGCAAATAGAGCACTAGGATTTCCTGCACTCATTACAAGACTATGTCGGTTTTATGGAATCCCAGTGCTACCCTCCAAGACCATTAGACCTCCTTTTAACGAGCTTTTATTGAAAAATATTGTTTAGCTAGACAGGTACAGGAGGAGCAGCCACCACAGCCAGCATCCATGGAGTCCATTTCCGCTCATTTACAGCGCATGGAACTCCAGATGCACACCTATATGCAGCATATGGCGGATCAATAGGCTACTAATCATAGAGGGTAGGTGCAGCTGACTCAGAGCTTCTATGACTACACCCAACACCAGCACAGACAGGATCCCACTCCATTCCACTGGCCCACTCCAGAGTAGTTCAGAGCTTATGTAGCATGGCTTGGGGACATGCCAATATTTCAGGAGGAGGCAGAGGGTTAGAGAGCTGAGCAGGATCCTGTAGCTGGCCCTGTACATGATCATGAAGCTGCTGAGGAAAGCAGCTAAGGAGGACGATTTAAAGCAAAATCCGACGTCTTATTACATGGATTTGCATCATCTGAGACACTGTGACACTGTTTTAATTTTTTCTTTACTGCTTTCTTGAATACTTTTATGTTATTTATTTCTGTCTTTATCGCTTTTTGAATACTTTAGTTACTATATTACTGTTATTACTACTAACTATTTCATCTTTGTTTAGTTATATGCACTGATAATCTTTTGGTATTATATATTGATAAATCTTTTTGGTATTATATGCTATTAACATGTCTTTTTGAAAATTATACCTACCAAAATTTTTGCTATTTGTTTAAAGTAATTATATAATATATAAAAAATCTTTTTGGGACTTAAAAGAAATAATTTTCTTGAAAAATTACATGCTTTGAAAAGAATCAACAGATATTATTTTGAAACTTGATTTTAATAATTGGATCAGAACAATAAAATGATTTTTGAAAAATCTTGAGAATGAAGAACAAATGAAATGATTTTCCCAAAGACCAAATGAAGGCAAGACTCTTTACATGAAATTAATAAAGAATATCTTTCGAAACATTGATTTGATTTAAACATGAAAACAGACCTTAAGCCTAGTAAGTGTGTGCAACCACATAGATTATATTAAGAGTCCTCACTGATATGATTTATAGTAATTTTGCATTAATTTCTAATTGTCAAAACATATGATGCAATGATATGATTTAGGCCTTCTTTCTTTTTAAATATCTTTTAAAGCCACTGGCCAAAAAGCTATCCCAACATGAATATAATGATTTACCATTTGCAACCCTTTTTGAGCCAAACAGTTTATATTTTGTTGAAACCCTAACCTAGGATAGGAATTCCCTACCTTACCTAAGGATAGGAGAGTAAAAAGGGAAATGATCTGTTGGTGGGAAACTTCCTTTGGGTAATTCGTGCTATGAAAAAGACTTTTAAATGTGGCTATATGCTATTCATGTAAAAGAAAAGAAAGAAAAGAAGTGAAAGAAAAAGAAAAAGAAAAAGGAAACAAATTCCTTGTGTTTTAAAGTATTGTACAAGGTTGGGTGAATAAAAAGACTGATAGATATCTTGGAAGGAAAAAGGAAGACATAAGAAGTAATGATTTCACTGTTTTATCTGTATATGCTCTCCTATTCCAAAGGTTCTTTGAATATCCAGAAAAACCAAGATTTCTTTTCTAACCAAAAGCCCAGCCATAAAAGCCCTAATGATCTTTGTTGATTATGCACTTTGATTTGATAGGAAATGAATTGCAAAATCAATCTATAAAATATCAGTGTAGGAATTGAGATGAAACACTTACCTGTGAGAGAATTAAACACTTGAGAGGTTTTCCTCTGTGCGAATCAGTCATTTGTTTCCTCTGATATTTTTTAGAAAGCAAATGTAAATTGATCTTAATATCATTTTGGTTATGTGAATTTCATCTTTTGGTTTCAATTCTTGAGGTTAACTATTTGAAAAGATGTTCTGATCATTTTTGGGAAGTTGATTCTTTATAAAACATGTTTCCAATTAACAAAAATATTTTTACTATTGCTTGAGAACAAGCAAGATTCTAGGTTAGGGGGAGTGATAAGTGCCCTAATTCAGTTAAATTCATGTTCCAAATGCAGGCACTTATCTTTTGATTTCATAAGATTTGATTATAAATTTTCCCTAAACCTAGTTAAATAGCACCTAATGCTTGTATAAAAGTTGTTGTTCATAATTTGGAAGATTAATCCAATCATGCTTTGTATTTTGATAGAATCCGTGGACTTCCGAAGCTTCCGATCAAACAAAGCAAGCAAAAATGGATCATAAAGCAAACCTAGGAGGTGCAACAAGCAAAACAGGCCCAATATCCATCAAGGCCCAAAAACATGTTCCAGAACCATCCTTTAACTCGCCCAGGCGAGTGAAATAAGTGCAATCTGGTCGCCTGGGCAAGTGGAGTTATCAAGTGGGCCTTCAAGTGGCCAAGTGGACGTCTAATTTGGGCCTTTAACTAGCCTAAGCGAGTGGAAAATGAAGAAATTGGTCGCTTGGGTGACCAAACTCGACCAGGCCAGCCCCTATAAATACCCAAGCACCCCCTAAGGCCAAAGACACTTCTGGCAACTCAAATCTCTTCTCCTCCTTGTCTCCAAGCTTGTGCTTAGCCTCATGCTTCTTAAATCTTGTTAGTAGATAGTTTAGGATAGTGAGAGAGGTGAGGATTAGTGTGGAAACTCTGTCGAAACGAAGCGGTGATGAGTCCTTTCATCTATTCTTCTTAGAAGGTTCTCTCCATGCTTGGCTAGCTGCTCTCAAAGGATTGGATGTAATTTTCTTACCCTTAAGTATCTCTTTTAATATTTATTTATGCATAAGTCTTTTCTATTTATTATTGGTAAATTTATTCCATACTTAATACTTGATTCTACTTGATCAATAGTTTCATGAAATAAGGTTCTAAGTTTAACTGGAAAGTACTCTTAAAACTTGAACCGAATAATTTACTCTTCATGTTACGTTGCTAGGAATAGAGCATAACGTTTAGATTGCAAATAACACGCGAATATGATCATAATGCTGGGGTATTTATTTCATATGCGAGGGATCAATATTTGATAAATATTCTTAGGATTCTCAAATACGAGGGATCGATTTGGGGTGATTTTATGTGTGCATCATTAATAATAGAAAATAACTTATGCATGGTAATATTAATTGAATACTAAGGGTAAGAACGATGAAATCCAATCCTACGTTCTTGAATTAATTAAACTCGTCTTATTATTTTTCGTAATTTTCCGTAATCATTCGTAATCTTTCGCACTAAATTTATTATTTCCGTTTCTTCTAAATTTTCATAATTCCTGTTAATCCACAACTACATGAAACTTCGTTCACACTCATTGTACATAACTATTAAACTATTAAGCTTTATTTGAATTAACTGAGTAAATCAAGTCCCTGTGGAGACGAACTTTTATAAATTTTGTAACTTACAACGATAATTGGTATGCTTGCCAAAAGTCTAACATAACCCAAACCAGAAGTATCTCCAACATACTTTTGAACACTAAGCATTTGATTCAAACTACATTTTACTCTATAGAGTATTTTCAAAAGATCAACCAAGTAAAAATTTTCAGAAAGTAAAAGCATGTACTTTTCACCTTGACTCTTTTTGTAATCATCAAATTCTTTTTGTAAAATATTGCATTTACTGACATTTGAAATTGATAAGGCATATACACATCCATTAGCATTGTAACTTGAAATAAGTTTTTCATTAGGTTCTTTCAAATTACAAAGTTCAGATTGCAATTCAGCAATTTTGGTAACATGCCATTTGAGATTACCTTTTAGCCTATTATTGGTTTGTGCAAGCCTTTGAGCCTCTTCATGCATATCATAGAAAGCATCAACAATATTATCATATTCATAATTAACCTCAGATTCAGCACTTGAGAAATCTTCATCATCACTTAATGTGGATGTGAAACAAACATTTGTTTCTTCATTCTCACTTGTTGATTCAGAGGTTGTTGAATCATTGTCTTCCCATGCTATATATACTTTCTTTGACTTCCCTTCTTTCTTTGTCTTCCTCTCACCTTGTTGCTTCTTTAAAAAGATTGGACATTCAGATTTAATGTGTCCAGGCTTTCCACATTCAAAGCAAGTGAAGTTGGTAGAGGTGTTGTTGTTGTTGATGTTGTAATTTTTCTTATTGAACTTAGTGAACTTTCTGTTCTTGTTTCTTCTCATGAATTTGCTTAACTTTTTGACAATAAGATTCATATTGTCATCTTCATCTTCTTCACTTTAGTCATCTTCCTTTTCCACTTTAGAGGATGCAACTTTCAAGGCTATACTTTTATGTTTCTTATCTGCATCTTCTGCATTGGTTAGTTGTGACATTTAAAGTTCATACTCAAGAAGCTTACAAAGTCCAGCCATGGACATCTTTGACAAATCTTTGGATTCCTTGATTGCTGTAACTTTTGGTTGCCATGGTCTTGTGAGACACTTTAGTATTTTGATGTTTAATTCTTCAGCATCAAAAGTCTTTCCAAGACCAAGAAGATGGTTGACAATGTGAGTGAACCCTGTTTGCAGCTGAGATATGTTTTCAGTATTACTCATTTTGAACATCTTATATGTTGGATATAGGGGGAGCATCTTAAAGCTTGAAGCTTAGGACTTGAAGAATGGTTTTGAGCTTTTTCACATGCCTTGGAAGATTGCAAATAAAATTAAGTGTTAAAGAGTCTAATCTGTTGATCCTTGCATTGCATGCATTTAATCATTTAATTGTCTAAGTGTTTTAACCAAGAATCAAAGCATGTTTTACAAAAGAACCAAGGAAGCAATGTTTTCGGAAAAATGTAAAATGCACTGGTTTAATCAATTACACAGCGTATTAATCGATTATTTGATTCGTTTTCAAATCTAGAAAAGCTTTGATGAACACTTTAATCGATTACCATGTAATGTAATCGATTACATAAGCCCTTTTGCAAAGCATGTTCTACTGCAATAATCGATTACCAGAAATTGTAATCGATTACACAATGCATTCAAAAAAACATGTTGCACTGCTTTAATCGATTACCAATTCTCGTAATCGATTACACAAGCCTTTTATGAAATGCTGTGCTACTGGAATAATCGATTACGGATCATATTAATCGATTATTTTGCTCGTTATTCAAACCCATAAAACTCATGAACACTTTAATCGATTAAAGTGGTGATTTAATCGATTACTTAAGCGTTTTAATCGATTATTTGGCGCGTTTAATCAATTATTGTTAGTTACGAAATTTTATTATAAATAGAAGTGAAGCTTGCTCTGTTTTACAACTTGTCAAATACGAATTTCTAATTACCTTCAAGCTTTCACCAAGATTCAAAGAGTTTTTTCTTAGCTTATAAACCTCTTGTCCCACTTCCTAAATCACATGAGTTCTTGATTGATTACTTGGGCAAGAGTCTTTCAAAGAAGAATAGAAGAGCTAGTTCTGAAGTTTCATTAGATGATTCAACATTGTGGGTAATTCATTTGCATTTATAATCATTGGATCATCAGGTTGTTTCTCTCCATTCTCTTTGGGTGTAATTCTATTTTGAATTGTTTTGTAATTGGTTGCTATTGTAATTTGTTCTTGAGGCTTGCACTAGAGTAGTGTTCTCTGATTCTTGTTAAGGTGTCTAATTGGGTTTTAGATTTCCTTTCTTTATCTAGGGTTGATAAAGAGTAAATGTAATCAAGCTTGTAAGAACTGAAATTTTCAATAGTGGAATTCTAATCTAGTGTTGATTAGAAACTGGATGTAGCTTCTCTTGAGAAGTGAACCAGTATAAATTCTTGTGTTGGTTGTCTGCTCTCTAATCTCTTTTGGTTATCTTGTTCATTGGTTCTTTGAATTCTTATCATTGCTTAACAAGTTCTGTTTTGAGACATTGATTCCTTGAGCTGAGTGAATTGATTGAATTAAAGGTTTCTTGGTTTTAAAGTGATTAAGATCCTAACTCTGATTTAGAAAAGAAAATTTTAAAAGACCAAGTTATAAAGCAATTCACCCCCCCCTTCTTGGTTAATTGTGGGTATTCCTATTGTTTTCAATTGGTATCAAGAGCTAGTTCTTGAGAGTTATTCAAGATCACTATCTTTCTTTAAAAAGAAAATGAATACCTCACAAATTACCTCAAGGAGGGTGCCTCCCTCAATCATCCTCCAATGTTTGAAGGAGAGCACTTCAGTTTTTGGAAAAATAGAATGAAAATCTTTATTCAATCAAATGACCCAGGTGCTTAGAATGTAATAGAAAAAGGTCTTGTGATTCCTACTAAAACTGTTGGTAATGATATAATTCCCAAAGAATGGGATGAAATGAATGATGCTGAAAGAGAGTTGTTCAATATGATTTTAAATCTAAGAATATGATTACTTCTGCACTTTCTTCTGATGAATTCTTTAGAACAGTTAGGTGCAATAGTGCAAAAGAAATGTGGGAGATGCTGGAGATAACTCATGAAGGTACTAATGAAGTTAGAAGATCAAGGAAGCATGCCTTAATACATGAGTATGAAATGTTCAAGATGAATCCCACAGAAAACATATCTCAGCTTCAAACAAGGTTCACTTATATAGTAAATCATCTTCTTGGTCTTGGAAAGATATTTGATGTTGAAGAGCTGAATATCAAAATTCTAAAGTGCCTTACAAGACCATGGCAACCAAAGGTGACAGCAATCAAAGAATCAAAAGACCTCTCCAAAATGTCAATGGCTGTACTATTTGGTAAGCTACTTGAATATGAGCTTGAAATGTCACAACTAACCAATTCCGAAGATGTAGAAAAGAAACAGAAAAGTATAGCCTTAAAAGCTGCATCCTCAAAAGTGGAAAAGGTGGAATATTTAGGTGAAGAAGATGATGAAGACAACATGAACTTAATTTCCAAAAAGTTCAGAAAATTCTTAAGGAGAAATAAGAATAGGAGATTCATAAAGAACAACAACAGCACCAACAAAAGAAGTGACAACAACTTCACTTGCTTTGAATGTGGCAAACCTGGCCATATCAAATCTGAATGCTCAATATTCTTGAAGAAGCAACAAAGTGACAACAAGGTGAAGAAAGAAGGCAAGCCCAAGAAAGCCTACATAGCTTGGGAAGATAATGAATCAACAACTTCTGAATCATCAAGTGAAGATGAAGAAGCACATGTATGTCTCACCTCTACAATTGAAGAAGATGATGATCTATTAATTGCTGAAACTGATGTAAGCTCTAATTTTGATCAAGCTATTGATGCCTTTCAAGAAATGCATGAAGAAGCTCAAAGGCTTGCAAAATCCAATAATAAGCTAAAAGGAGATCTTAGATGGCATGTCACAAAACTTGGTGAATTACAATCTGAAATTTGTAAACTAAAAGAAGAAAATGAAAAACTTGTTTCAAGTTACAAATTAAATGGTTGTGTATGTGCTTCTTCTTCATCTAATGTTGACAAATATAATGATTTGCAAAAAGAGTTTGATGAGTTCAAAAGGAGTCATGGTGAAAAACTAATGGTAGTACTTTCTGAAAATAATTACTTGGTTGATCTTTTGAAAAGGCTTTACAAAGGTAAATGCAACTTGGCTGAAATGCTAAGTGTTCAAAAGTATGTTGGAGATACTTCTGGTTTGGATTACAAACATGGATCAAAATCCAATGGAAGAACCAAGTTTGTGCCTCCAAAATAGAAATATTCAAAAGCATTTTTAAAACCAAGGTTTAACCACATGACTCATTTTGAAAATACACAAAGAACTATCACTTGCAACTATTGTATGAAGAAAGGTCACACATCTTATAAATGCTATGCTAGGAGATTCTATGTGCCTAATGGAGAATGCATTTGGGTGGCAAGAAAAAGAAAAACAGCTAACCCATATGGACCCAATTTCAATTGGGTACCTACCTTTGTAAATTGATTTGAATTTTGCAAGCATGTCTAAGAGCAAGATCTTCATTATGGTATCTTGATAGTGGATGCTCTAGACATATGACCGGTGACATATCCATGCTTACAAATTTGACTCTTAAAGATGGAGGATTTGTCACCTATGGAGATAACAACAAAGGTAAAATAATTGGTGAAGGAAGTATTGGAGACAGATTCAAAATAAAAAATGTTCTCTATGTGGAAGGATTGAAGCACAACCTATTAAGCATAAGTCAGCTTTCTGATAAAGGGTTCAAAGTGTCATTCAATGACAATTGCTATATGATATGTGATGGACAAAGTGGTGAGGTAATTCACATAGGTAAAAGGAAAGGTAATATCTACTTACTCTCTATTGATCATGCATATATTCATAACACTTCTTGCTTAATTAGTAAAATAGATGAATCATGGTTATGGCATAGGAGGGCAAGTCGCATTAACATGCATCATATGAACAAGCTAATTAAAAAGGATCTAGTCATTGGATTACCCAATCTCAAGTTTGAGAAGAACAAATTATGTGTTGCTTGTCAAAAGGGGAAACAAACTAAAAATTCATTTCAAAGTAAAAATGTTGTTTCTACTTCAAGACCCCTTGAATTACTTCACATAGATTTGTTTGGTCCTTCTAGAACTATGAGTTTAGGAGGCAATTACTATAGGCTTGTCATTGTTGATGATTACTCTAGATTCACATGGACTTTGTTTTTGAAATCCAAGAGTGATGCTTTCAATGCTTTTAGAAAACTGGCCAAACTTACTCAAAATGAAAAAGGGAGCAAAATTATCTCAATA